>CM070510.1:61782066-61966149 GCA_036346375.1 Guadua angustifolia
AATTTATATGCCTTTTTTTCAACAGCGACACATATAACCCAGTTCCTGGAGTAATGATGGGTGTGCCATCATCGAGGAATTATGATGGTGGTTTCACTTCCAAACTAATGGTATGATGCTAGACACCAAACTCCCTGCTTGATATAATTTTATCATAGAATATCAAGTACATGCATATTTCACTTAGGCTGAACATCAGTATCATACAAGATAATCTTCTGTATATAAGTGAATTGCCTGGTAACAGTTATTCCTATCCATATCTTGTAATCAATATGCGTTCAACAGCTTTGGCTTGAGAAAAAGGAAGAACAAAAATCAATAACCATCTATACATTATCAGATTAAACTAGTTTCATCATTTATGTTTCTCTGCAGGCTAAAGATTTGGATTTGGCCATGGCCTCTGCGTCTGGAGTTGGCTTCAAATGTCCCATGGGTTCTGAAGCAATTGAGATGTAAGCTTTTTTCTATTCCCCTTTTATCAAAACTCATCAAGAACCATATATTTCCCCACTTTCTTTTGTTGCAGGACTAAACATTACTTTCTCCAGTTACCGAAAGCTATGCGAGGAGGGCTGCGAATTCAAAGACTTCTCATGCGCATTCCGCCATTACTATGCTGGCAAAGATGAAAGATGATCTTGTGGTTATGGCAGCTAACTTGCCACCTGTTCAACAAATAAACAAATAAAATTATTGGATTGTATGATTTAAGTGTAGACAGTACTCACACAAGGTTGTGGTCTCCTTTGTAAAGTGTCAGTATGTTTCTCGGCATACAACTTGTAAAATGGAATCCATTAGCTGAAAAGCTACCCGTTTTTGTATTTTCTTTTTGTCTTGCCTAAAAGTTCAGGCATTGATCTGCATTTATTATGGCATTTCTGTCTGCTCAGAATTGTGTTCACAAAGTACGTCCTCACTGAATTGTGCCTTCAGACTGAACATTTTGTATGACCATTTTCCCGTATCTGTCCGTACTCTTGGGAATTCTATTACAATTTACAATAAAATTATTTGAAATAGGTATCAACCTCTACGTGCGCTTAGATAATGTCATAATGTTACGCATACAAAAACTTTTTTACAAATTGCACAATAAATAGGGCACGATCGATGACCATAGAGCATCACCCGATTGCACCTGTTTATTCTTAACAGGACTGTCTTTTAGGTCGTCTCCAACGCTCCACCGTGGCTGGGCACTTGTAATAGCAGCGCCTTTGTGATCAACATATAATTATATAGCTTCTTCCAGGAGATGCACTTTGAGATACCACACTAAGAATGATTTTATTTTAACTAGAGCTCCAGAAAAATATGTTGAATTTCAGAAAATCCTAGGGCAAATCCTAAGGCAGAAATTCCCGGATTTCTTTGGCATGTCACATAACCCTGCAAAAACTATTAAATCTTACACAGGGGCCAGAGCCTTGGGACTTGTTTGGGACATATGCAAATTCTTAACTAGAACAGTTGCAAGAAATAGTGAAGTTGCTTGTTAAAAAAAAACAGAGTGAAAATACTAGGTAGTTTCAAAAAAGAAAAAGAAAAAAAGAGTGAAGATAAACTGCTCCACACGAGGGTAGACGAACCACGCAGGGGGAAAAAATTTGGTGCAGCCGGTCTCCAAACGACGCCCGTGCGTACCTGGCCCGGATTTACGCCGCATGGACGCAGCGCTCAGGATCAGCCTTCTTCGCTTATCGCCCCCGTGAGCCACGCATCGAGCCAAAGCTCGCGAGCTGCCTTCCTCGAGCCAGCGCCCCACCCCATCGCGAGCTCTCCCCCATCGCAAGGAACAAAATCGCGAGCCAGCGCCCCACCCCAATCGATCCCCTTCGTCCCCTCGCGTCCCTGGCGCCGCCGCGGAGTGTCCTCCCGCGCCTCGTCATCTCGTCTTCCTCGCGGAGGCAAGCAGGAGCCAGGAGGGACTACTCGTCTACTCCAACACTTCGAACCCAAGTACCCAGTAAGGCAGCTCTTTCTCCCTAAGATCTAACTCCCCGCGGCCGGTAGCCGTCGCTGCAGAAGGAAGGAGATGCACGCCATCCTCGGCGCCCGGACAAGCCGGAGGACGCGGAGGTGGCGGCGGCGAAGGCCGCCAAGCTCCGGGACCTCCAGGCGCAGGTCCTGCACAATCACCACTCCCGCACGTAAGGCGCCTCCTCTTATCGCTCAATCTAGGATCGTGCCTTGCGACCTCCCGTAGTGGGAAGATCAAATTCGGCGAATTTGTAATGATCTGGCGATTGTTCTGTGGATGTTTGAGGCGGAAATATTCAGTTTTTATGCCGTTGGCGTCACGTTCTTCTAGCTGACGCTTTCGAGAAGATAGAAAGACCCAATGTTTGCTTAGGATGTACGAATTCCTTGGTTCATATTGGAACTACTGATCCGTCGCTTAATCAGTCGTAGAAAAGAAGATTAGGATGTACGAATTTCTTGGTTCATATTGGAACTACTGATCCTTCGCTTAATCAGTCGTAGAAAAGAAGATTAGATTCTTGTGACTTACCGTTTTAAATATCGCCATCTGTTTCCTTGTCAACGTATGAGCAAATGTAGCAAAAGATCCTAAATTCAGGCTATAGGAGTTGTGTTTTGTAACATAATGAACTTATTTAGGATGACTGGGGCCTGTAGGTACACCAAGGAGGCACTCGGGTTGAGCTTCAAGCTTCTCGAGATAAATCCAGAGGCCTACACTGCGTGGAACTACCGGAAGCTTGCATTTCAGCACAACCTTGGGGAGGTTTCTGACCCAGAGGTCATCAAGTCTGCTGTTGATGATGAGCTCAGAGTAGTGAGTTCTGATCCATCATTTAGATCATGGATTAGATTGTTCTATGCTCTTCAGTAGTGCTTTCTCAAGATAACAAATTTCTCATCTTTGTGAAAAAAAACTCAAATCACCGAGAAAGAAATAGCAACTAGAGTTACAACAAGCAAATAATAAAGAGCTCTTGTGTTTCATGCTTTAGTTGTTTCAAGTGCACATATAGTCGATTGCTTGATGACCCTCAAATGTGGAATTTTGAAGGTGGAGCTTGCTTTGAGGCAGAATCCAAAGTCCTATGGGGCCTGGTATCACCGGAAGTGGTTGCTAAACCAAAAGCTTGCTTCAGTGGATTTCAAGCGTGAGTTTGGCCTCTTGGATAAACTATTGAAAGCAGATGCAAGGAATTTCCATGGATGGAATTATCGCAGGTAAATTTCTTTTTATTGGAAATTCTGAGCAAGATAATCTATTTGGATTAACCCCCCCCCCTCCGCGCGCGCCACGGGGCACAGATTCCTTGCAAGATTTATGGGCGTGCCAGAAGAGGAAGAGCTTAAGTACACAATGGATAAGATCAGTGACAACTTCAGTAATTACTCAGCATGGCATAATCTTAGGTATGCAATTGTTAATGGATGTTCTTTCTAAATGCTCTTTCCACATGTCCGTTTGGCGATGTTGGAAAATTATTCTGAACTTGGAGTCAGTGAAGGGATCATGAAACATATGTTGAATGAAAACTTAAGCTCCTCCAACTTATGTTTTGCCTTTAGTGAAAGATGCACAAGTCTACGGGGCAAGCAGTCTTTATCTTGACATTTGATCTATAGAAATTTGAGTGCATACTATGTAAAACACAAATGGGAACCTGATGACTTAGCTTCTTATGATTAAGACACTATCAATGCCCTGCAAATATGCTTACTCAGTGTTCCCCTAGGCGCTAGTCGGACGGCACACCGGTGCTTAGCACCTAATCGCTGCCTAAGCGGGCTAGGCAGCTAGGTGGGAGGGAGGGGCCTAGCACCTAGGCGCGGCCTAGTGGAACAGTGTGCTTAATCTCCTTAATAGGTGTGACATGTTTTAAGTACTTTGTATTATATTGGTCTTAGTTGTTTCCATCTGTAGTATTATGTTTACTCATTGCTTTTGGCGATTTATTTTTATGATATGTTGTGTTATATGCTGCAATATCTCACTCGGTGCATTGCAAGATATCATCAATCTGCTAATCCAACAAAGCAAGGGTTTTGAGTCAAAGCGAAGATTTTTTCAGAGGAGTTTGAACTTGTGACTCAAGCACTTTTTACAGACCCAAGTGACCAAAGCGGATGGTTCTACCACCTCGGCTTTTAGCTCGACATCTAGTCCAGAGAACCCGGTTGATTTCTTCAAGGCCTTGTAATGGTGCAAAGCTCGGTTTATCTTGGCCAGGAAAAAGATGAGCGAATATGTGTGTTCCTCAAACTCCTTTCGTTTTACTCATTGAAGGAAGGATTCTACCCATTATTCTCTATTTCGATGAGCTGTCAAAGGAGTAAATCCATCAAGTGTGAAGTTGAATTCGATTTGGTGATTGCTAATGACATTGATGGAGGCCCTCTCGATAATGGGCTTTGGACATTCTAATTGTTGGTCCACATATCTTGAGATTACAAAGAAAGAACGTAGCAGTTCACAACAATTTTTTGTTGAAGTAAGCATACCCGCTTAGATGGCATTGTGTCTAGAAGTGGCTCTCACTACAATTGTCCTGTGCATATTACATTTACCATTGAACTGAGCAACAATGATGATACAACACAGGATATTGATCTGTTTCATGACCCAATCACAGGATTGCTCGAATCTTTCAAGTCTCATGGAAACCCCGGTTGCATGCCTTTTGATCACTAAAGACCACTAATGCCTTAGTTCAAGAGGAGTCAAAGTGGCATTTGGAAAGACTATCCGATGAAATAGACCTTTTCGAGGAATTGCACGATGAGAATATGTTAGGCTCTACATTAATTTTTTGCAAAGCAGACTTAATGAATCGACCTCCATTTTCGTAACATACTCTCTCTCTCTCTCTCTCAAGCAAGTTTGTCAAGTTGACATTAGCACGGCTATTGCTTGCTTGTGCCGCAATAAAGTCCGAGGAAGTTCTCTTGTTGAAAGAAAGGGATCTTGTGAAGAGGCACTAGGGCTCTTCGGTGACTTGATTTACTGGATCCATCTCATAAAAGGTACTACGAGGATGAGCGGAGCTTAGTCCTAATGGATCTGGTAACATGAAGAATGTTTGAACAAAATTTGCTTATTAGAAAATTAAAATATTTAGGTATTGCTCAGCTTGTTGTTTTGTGATAAAAATAGGAGCTTTTAGCATTTGCAGAACCACCCACCTAAAAACCATGTATTAAAATCGCCATTTTTAGCATGATTAATTTATAATATTATTATTTTGTCATTTTCCATGCATGAAATGAAGGGGCTGTTTGCAAGAAATTTCTTGTACCAAAGATCTAGCTAATGCTTTTCTTTTTTTCCCTACTTATATTCATGAAGAGGAGCTAAGGTAAGATAACAACAAATCCCACCTTTTACATGCTAATTCATTTGGAAGTTTGGTAGCTTCATGTGTGCTGTGTGTAATTATGTTGTTCCAAGTCAGTGAATCAATATATAGGCAAATCATCTGCATGCTCCTTGGAGCCATGTAGTAATGCATATAAACTAATTCGGGCTTTGAACTCTTGACAGCTCTGAGCTTATCTAAATTTGAATCAATCATGTGATTTTTAACACTTTTTGAAACTATGATCACTCAAGTTAGAAAGGTAAGTGTTAATGAAAAGGGTCTTGAAGTATGGTTGGTTAATATTTTTCAAAATTAACATAAAAGATGCTTGCTTTCTGTTATCATCATTTAATGGATCTTATTTTTGAGCATAGGATGTGCTGTTATTTAAGTTATCTTGTTCTTGCAGTTAACATGTGACATGGGGACTTTCATGAAGTACTATTCAGTCCAAGTTCAATCAAATTTTGCTCCGTTAAACCATGTGCAACTTTGCCGGTTGTCTTTAACACATGTTGGATTTCCGATCGCTTGTTGTGGGTTCAAATGCTGGACCTAAGCCATAACAGATGTCGATCGCTTGAAGGTTAGATCTTTTAAAATCTTGTAACTATTGTGTCTACTTCAGAAGCATTATGATATTTATCAGTGTAATGTGAGTATAGGACCTGCAAATTAGCTTCTCAAATGAATTGACTAATTGACAGTCGTATTAAACTAATTGCTATTTTCAAAGATAAAGTCTACAACACATAACCTAATGAATAAGCTTTACGGTGCAATGACTACAATAAACTAAATTTCTGGTCTTTTCAGGTTTGGAGGCTTTTTGCAAGAGCTTGTGTGCTGAACGTCGGCAACAACCGGATCGATAGTTTCACATCGCTTGAACCCTCACGAAGATAATTTCTTTGAAAGTACTGGATTTATCTTTCAATGAGATTGGAGCTCACTCAATCAATACAACACGATATATCTGCTCATCTCCATTTTCACACAAAGTGGAACCATGTGAAGCTTTTGAAGAGTGCCAAAAGAAAAATGTCAACGTGGAGGAATTCAGGGACGCCATCTTGTTCCTCAAATCTGTGAATTTGGCGACTTGACGTCAAAGGAAATGCGATTGCCAACAAGGAGAACTTCAGAACTCTTGTGATGACACTCAGTCCTTCTCTAAAATGGCTTGATGGTGTTTGTGTTCATTAACTGATGGTTTTCATCAGAGAGAATACAAACTTGGATAGGATGTCGAAGTAAACGCTGTACACTAATTTTTTGCTAGCAGCCATTGATTTGATTCATGTGTATTACAATATTTTAAAGCAAATCTGTGACGAACTTGGTATTGCGGAGGTTTTTTTGTTTGCGATGATCTTTTTGTACTACTACTAACCTTTGCATCAACTTCGCTTGCGTTCAGAAAGCTAAGTTACATCATGGTACAGTTTGATCTATCCATCCCTCATCCGAATGTTATTTATTTGGAAACCTTCTCGGTTTGGAGTTCGTGAGTATGGAGTGATCCAAATGCAATTATCTACTGTCGCGTGGAGTCAATTTCGCATTATCTCATGCTGTCAAACAATGAAAATTTTCATCTGAACTATGCCTCGCTGAGACAGCTGTTATCCACAACCGGGCAAATCTCGAAGACCTTAAAATCCACCAAAAAAAAATTTACAAAGGTTAAACTAAATTGTCTGCCCGCGCTGTGCAATATCATAAACTTGTATACCTCAGTCAGGGTTAATTTCGCTTGATGGCTTCTTGAAAAAAAAAATAACCCAGTAAGCACATGTATGACATCAATTATAATACCCACCAAATTTATGGTATGTTTGTTTTAGCTTTTGATTGTAGATTCTGATCCCAAAAACAGAATAAAAAACAAACAGATTGATTCTAAAATCCAATTCTCACAATCCAGCCCACCCATATACACTAAAATCCACGATCCACTTCATATGTGTTTTTAGATTCCAACTTTTAGAGAATTAACTTCCCTACAACCATAATCCAGAATCAGCTTTTAGATAATCCAAAGCTGAAACAAACTAGCCCTTAATGTACACAACGTGCTGACTGAAGAACTATCGGCCAGTCGCTGATTACTGATAGATGATGTAAGCAGTAGCAGTATAGCACTGTTCCGTTCTATGGAACTGAAATATGAATACCAGCTTCCCTAAAACATTCCAGCTAAAATAACAAAAATATGCAGGGAATCCCCATATGACAGAACTGAATGCAGATTAAGTAACAGTAAGAAGGTTTCCAGACAAAGATTCATCTAAAGCTAAATAGCTTGGGAAAAGCCAAAAAACATCAGAAGCATCGTTCACTTGTCCAAGGACAGCAGAGACATCTTCTCTTCAATAAAGCAATCAACATGGCAAGATGAACGGCAAGCCGCTGGAATCAGGATGAGCCCGAGGCACCGCTGTTCTGTTGGAGGCGAAGACGAACGGTGTGCGCTTCGGTACTCCACTGCATCCTGAAGGATTATGTTCCCTTGCTTGTCGATGCAGTGAAACAACCCGAGGAAATAGCGTCCGTCGTTCACCCCAATCAGCATTCTCCGAAAAAGCAGCTTCCGCAGTTTTGCAACATGCTGCGAGCTGCTGTCAGTGGTATCCGCGGATGTAGTTGAGCTGCTGCGATAAGCATCTTCAGAGCTAAGAACAACTTGAGATGGCTGCTTAGATGGTCCTTCCATTATGCCAAGAACGACTTCCTCTGCTGAAGATGAATTCCACAATCAGTAGCAGACAACTGAAGAAAGGAAAACAACTATTGTAATCTACATTAATGAGAAAATTCTTTCAAGAAATCTCGCTGGAACCAGATTATTTAGTTCAACCGAAGGTGCAGCATCATTTGATTCTGCACACTACGGTAAATTCCTAGAAGTGGATGCATTATCAGAGTATTCTGACACAGCTTCGTCAATCACAGTGACTACAGCAGAAATCCCCCCATCAGAAAGTAGCAGTTCATGTCGTATGGACAGTAGACAGGAGTTAGATTTTATAAGAGAAATACTGAATGCTAGTTCCCTCAGCAATCACATTTGCTCATGTTTGGAGCGATTTGATAATTCAGATATCCTGGATCCACATCTATTGGAAGAATTAAATAGCAAGTTTAGGTTGGCAGTGTGTGAAGAAGATGGCAAAGCTTTCAGAATGATTCGTAAGCAGCTCTTTGACTATGTAAATGAAATTTTACACAATATGACATGAAAACGCAACAGGAGCATGAAAACTCAAGAGTCAAGACTATACTGCTGCTAAGCAATAGAGAAATCAATTATTACAATTTCATGTAAAGAGATTACTCACCTACAAGTACTATATACAAGTGATCCACCAGTTTTCAAAAATTTAACCGTTTGTCAGAAGATGTAACTGCATAGCAAAGGAAGCTCGTCAAGCCATCTGCTGAGAATATCGACTATCAAGCATAAACTTCACCAAAAATGAAACAGAAACTTCAATGCAGGCACATGTTAATAAATATGCAGTGAGCCATGCAGATACAGCAGCCAAGATCGATTAACTACAAAGGATGCCAGTGTCTGACACTCTGACCAGACTCAGGTCCATATTGATTCAGCGATTGCAGACGGGTAGACCATTTGTTTAGGCACTGCCACAGATAACGCAGTTCAAAAGGCATGCCTTTTCTATGATGCCATTCAGAAAAGGCCAGGTGGCTTACGGTCAGAACAAAATATGCTGCTTCAAAAATTACACAGCTCTATGTTGGTATTCACACGCTTCATCTCGCAGACATGAATAAAAGTAAAACGAAGGATAATATCTTGATGACAGATTAGTCCAGCTAGGGGCAAAAAAAGGCATAGTGAATTCTGGAAGCAACTCACGATTTGGACCCTACAGATTTCTTTGAAGACGCTTTCTTCTGCTTCTTCGGTGGCTTCTCGGTATCTTCTCAGCCTCTGCAGTCTTCTTCCTGTCTTTCGTCTCCTCTTCTTCAAAGCATGCATATGGGCTCACAGTGTTATCCATTCCAATGTAAGGGAAACCCCCATTTGTTTGGTTCACTAATGTAATGTCTTCCACTTCCTTAATCTTGTTTGGCTAGGGACAAGTAACCATTTCCTTAATCTTGTTTGGCTAGGGACAAGTAACCATTTCCCAGCCTACATTGCTACAAGGGCACTGCAAGCTGACAAGTAACAGCTTTCCTGGAACGCATATACATGTTTGTAATCAAGCAACTTCTCTCTCCATGTATGGGAAATTTCATCAAGCAAACTTCTTTTCATTTCCTGGAACTTCTTTCTCCATGAAATTTCTTTTCATTTCCTGGAACATGCGTATGAAATTTCCCATACATGCGTATGAAATTTCTAATCAAGCAACAGGTTCATTTCATCAAGCAACAGATTCATTTCATTTCATCAACCAACAGGTTCATTTCATTTCATCAAGCAACAGGTTCATTTCATTTCATCATGCTCCCAGGTTCATACAGCTAAACAAGATTCTGAAAGTTCTCCTTAGACCTATGATCAGCTAAACAAGCAGGAGGAGAAGACTGCTCAGTACCACTCTGGTCAGGCTCCATCTTCCTATGATCAGTGACACAGTAAAAATTAAAAGCTGAAGATTGGACCAACATCAACATCTTCAAAGCATGCATATGGGCTTTAAGAACGGTCGCATATGAAGCTTGGAATTTTAGGTATTCCTATGCAGAGAGCTGGGAAACAGATTTAGTGATTGGCCTCACATGACAGGAGAATAATAAATATCTTGAATAAACGAGGATATTATTTGTGGCACCAGGAAAATGAAAGAATTCCTCGGTCCTCTGCTGATATTGGAGAAAATATTCATAGTATTGCCAACATCTCAGAATATATAGTAGCTACCCTCAAGTCCTAAGTACACACAATTATCCAACCTTAGGGCTTGGTGAAGAAAACACTTTGGTGGACACAAACAAATTTGATATAGCTGGGACAAATAGATATGCACATAGAAGATAGATAAATTACTTAATCATGTACTTGACTACTTGTTTTGTGATATCAGGATAAAGAACATGCGGTCATGATTCCAAATTGACAACATAAAATAGTATTAATTGTGATAACTGATAACCCTGTTTCTACATGAACACACAACTTTTTAGCCTTAAACAAGGTATTCCTACATCATCACCATGTCAGCACTTAAAAGGTAGAAGAGAAATGAAACTATTTGGCAGAACCTAGCTCTTGGGAGTTGGGACTCTGAACTTGTTAAATACCAATATACCATACTCTATTGAAAGGAACACCAAATGAAATACTCTGTCACCGTGTATCCATACCCAAATTGTTTTAGCTCACACAGTACCTAGGCAGAGAAACATGCAAATGTCTGATCTATTATGGTTCACATTCCTTGCAACCACGGAGGCATCATTAGCAGTGAATACTAGCAAACCGGTAACCATAATGCACAAAAGCAAATCAGATGCAAAACACATCTCATAGTCGTATCAGCAGCACAAGGACAGTCGCACAAGGACAGTCACGGTACCGAGGTGGAGATGTTCTTCTTGCCATCGGCGATTTATTGGTTAGGGTTTGGAGAAAAAAGATGGGGTGGAGACGGATGGGAGGTAGGTCCTCACCGGCGTGATGCGACGGGAGAGGGAGGTCCTCGCCGGCGTGATGCGACGGGAGAGGGAGGTCCTCGCCGGCGTGATGCTGTGGATTGCAAAGGTTAGGGTTTGGAGGATAGGGTGGAGAGGGAGAGGGGGAGAGAGAGGGAGAGGGATTGGGCGATGGGGGCAGGAGATCCTCACCGGCGAGGATGCGGTCGCCTCCGGCGCGGCGAGGATGCGGTCGCAGGTCTTGAATTCTTCAGTGAAGTCGCGAGGAAAGGGGACGGATAACGCTGGCTCCGGGCCGGGATCTGATATCGCTGCGATGGATTACGGACAAACCAAACCAAACGGACTTCAACGACATTCGATTGCGCCGGGAGTTATTACGGCTAAAAAACGTCTAACCAAACAGCATCTTAAGCATGGAACACAAGAGCTCTTTATTATTTGCTTGCTGTAACTCTAGTTGCTATTTCTTTCTCGGTGATTTGAGTTTTTTTTTCACAAAGATGAAAAATTTGATATCTTGAGAAAGCACTACTAAAGAGCATAGAACAATCTGATCCATGATCTAAATGATGGATCAGAACTCACTACTCTGAACTCATCATCAACAGCAGACTTGATGGCCTCTGAGTCAGAAACCTCCCCGAGGTTGTGCTGAAATGCAAGCTTCCGGTAGTTCCACGCAGTGTAGACCTCTGGATTTATCTCGAGAAGCTTGAAGCTCAGCCCGAGTGCCTCCTTGGTGTACCTACAGGCCCCAGTCATCCAAAATAAGTTCATTATGTTACAAAACACAACTCCTATAGCCTGAATTTAGGATCTTTTGCTACATTTGCTCATACGTTGACAAGGAAACAAATGGCGAAATTTAAAACGGTAAGTCACAAGAATCTAATCTTCTTTTCTACGACTGATTAAACTAAGGATTTTTTAGATCAGAAGGGCATCAAAAACTTAATGCCCCAGTTCCATTCAAGAAACTGGAAAAAACAACGTTAACACTGTAGCATTTTAACCATTCAAACCAAAACGCCTACATACTGCAAGGCCAAAACATATAACAGCCAGATCACCGCAGGCAAGAAACATCATTACATTTTACCATCCACCAGATTACTAACAAAACAAAAACGAATTTTCAGCTCCAGGCCAACGTCATCTTCCTGAGCTTTCTTCAAACCGATCAGGAAGATGACGTTGGCCTGGAGCTGATTAAACTAAGGATCAGTAGTTCCAATATGAACCAAGAAATTCGTACATCCTAATCTTCTTTTCTACGACTAATTAAGCGTCGGATCAGTAGTTCCAATATAAACCAAGGAATTCGTACATCCTAAGCAAACATTGGGTCTTTCTATCTTCTCGAAAGCGTCAGCTACAAGAACGTGACGCCAACGGCATAAAAACTGAATCTTTCCGCCTCAAACATCCACAGGAACAATCGCCAGATCATTACAGCTCGTCGGAATTTGATCTTCCCAGCCCTCGGAGGTCGCAAGGCACGGTCCTAGATTGAGCGATAAGAGGAGGCGCCTTACGTGCGGGAGTGGTGATTGTGCAGGACCTGCGCCTGGAGGTCCCGGAGCTTGGCGGCCTTCGCCGCCGCCGCCTCCGCGTCCTCCGGCTTGTCCGGGCGCCGAGGACGGCCGTGCATCTCCTTCCTTCTGCAGCGACGGCTACCGGCCGCGGGGAGTTAGATCTCAGGGAGAAAGAGCTGCCTACTGGGTGTCTGGGTACTTGGGTTCGCAGTGTTGGAGTAGACGAGTAGTCCCTCGTGCTTGGTTTGTCTACCCTCGTGTGGAGCGGAAGCGTATCGTCTGCAGTTATTACTCTCTGCCTTCTCGGCCGTTCCTCCTGATCTAACCCTCCGTTCCAAACCAACGTCAACGATGGCCTCTCCTCTGCTCGCTCGCTCTCTCCCTCCCTCACAGGTGATATTTTTCCCCCTCACAGTCAGAGGCTCTCCCCCATGGCTTCCTCTCCGCGCGCAGCCGGAGAGCTGGACGACGACCTCGCCAGACGCTTCGCCAGCTGCGCTCCTCCTCCCGCCTGCCGCCGCCGAAGCTGCGCTTCTCACCTCTGCTCCTTGCCCACCCTCGCCGCGCGCCTCCCTCCGCCTCGCGCGCGCTCGGCGTCAACCGCTGCGCCTTCCGGTCCCGCCCCGCGTGGGCTCTCATCTCACTCCTCCGTCTTCTCCCTCAGATCCCTAGTCTCCCTCCCCTCGTCGATGGATCCGCCGCCAAGGCCACCGGTGAAGTCGCCAAGAAGTATGTTGGATTCGATTCGAGCACTGCGGTCCGTCCAAGGATCCATGTGACCTCCTCACCTTTTTGTCTCATTAATTGCGTTGCTGGCAAGCAGGGCTACGTGGGGATCCACAGCCGGGTTCGAGATTTCTGCTCAAGCCGAGCCGCCTGCTCAATCCAGATGCGGTTTTGAGCATCCTTCCAAGGCAACCTCCCATCTTCAACTCTTTTACATCTGCCTTCACCTCTACTACTTACTAGTTTATATCTTAGTTATTAATGCCCTTGCAATTTAGAGGTAGCATGGGCTACGGAGTGATACAAGAAGAAAAAAAAAGGTTCGACAGGACATGTAGTGAATGCTTGCTTCGATGAATATCTCTGGCGACGAGGCGGAGGAGGAGCGGTGGCAGGCGATGGCGAGGCGGTCGTGCGGCTCGGCAGGCTGGCGTGGAGAGGAAGCCATGGGGAGAGCCTGTGAGGGAGGAGAGAGCGAGCGAGAGAGGAGAGGCCATCGTGGACGTTGGTTTAGAACGGAGGGTTAGATCAGGAGGAACGGCCGAGAAGGCAGAGAGTAATAACTGCAGACGATACGCTTCCCGTGTGGAGCAGGGTATCTTCACTCTTTTTTTTCTTTTTCTTTTTCTTTTTTGAAACTATCTAGTATTTTCACTATGTTTTTTTTTTAACAAGCAACTTCACTATTTCTTGCAACTGTTCTAGTTAAGAATTTGCATACGTCCCAAATAAGTCCCAAGGCTCTGGCCCCTGTGTAAGATTTTATAGTTTTTGCAGGGTTATGTGACATGCCAAAGAAATCCGGGAATTTCTGCCTTAGGATTTGCCCTAGGATTTTCTGAAATTCAACATATTTTTCTGGAGCTCTAGTTAAAATAAAATCATTCTTAGTGTGGTATCTCAAAGTGCATCTCCTGGAAGAAGCTATATAATTATATATTGATCACAAAGGCGCTGCTATTACAAGTGCCCAGCCATGTGTATTACAAGACAGTCCTGTTATTTCTTTTCAAAAAAAAAAACAAGACAGTCCTGTTAAGAATAAACAAGTGCAATCGGGAGATGCACTATGGTCATCGATCGTGCCCCTATTTATTGTGCAATTTGTAAAGAAGTTTTTGTATGCGTAACATTATGACATTATCTAAGCGCACGTAGAAGTTGATACCTATTTCAAATAATTTTATTGTAAATTGTAATAGAATTCCCAAGAGTACGGACAAATATGGGGAAAATGGTCATACAAAATGTTCAGTCTGAAGGCACAATTCAGTGAGGACGTACTTTGTGAACACAATTCTGAGCAGATGAAATGCCATAAGAAATGCAGATCAATGCCTGAACTTTAGGCAAGACAAAAAGAAAATACCAAAACGGGTAGCTTTTCAGCTAATGGATTCCATTTTACAGGTTGTATGCCGAGAAGCATACTGACACTTTACAAAGGAGACCACAACCTTGTGTGAGTACTGTCTACACTTAAATCAAACAATCCAATAACATTATTTGTTTATTTGTTTAACAGGTGGCAAGTTAGCTGGCATAACCACAAGATCATCTTTCATCTTTGCCAGCATAGTAATGGCGGAATGCGCATGAGAAGTCTTTGAATTCACAGCCCTCCTCGCATAGCTTTCGGTAACTGGAGAAAGTAATGTTTAGTCCTGCAACAAAAGAAAGTGGGGAAATATATGGTTCTTGATGGGTTTTGATAAAAGGGGATGGAAAAAACTTACGTCTCAAATGCTTCAGAACCCATGGGACATTTGAAGCCAACTCCAGACGCAGAGGCCATGGCTAAATCCAAATCTTTAGTCTGCAGAGAAACATAAATGATGAAACTAGTTTAATCTGATCATGTATAGATGGTTATTGATTTTTGTTCTTCCTTTTTCTCAAGGGAAAGCTGTTGAACGCATATCGATTACAAGATATGGATAGGAATAACTGTTACCAGGCAATTCACTTATATACAGAAGATTATCTTGTTTGATACTGATGTTCAGCCTAAGTGAAATAAGCATGTACTTGATATTCTATGATAAAATTATATCAAGCAGGGAGTTTTGTGTCTAGCATCATACCATTAGTTTGGAAGTAAAACCACCATCATAATTCCTCGATGATGGCACATCCATCATTACTCCAGGAACTGGGTTATATGTGTCGCTGTTGAAAAAAAAGGCATATAAATTTCAGATGATGAATTTCTACAGTTCATTGCACCCAAGTAAAACGTTCTGTCAATTCCAATGCTTGAGCAACCAAAGTTCGTGATTACTGCAGCTCAGAGCCTCAGACCAAGGAGATAATACCTGCTCCAGCAGCGGGCACTGGAGCAATTGAATATGTTTGTAAGAGTGCTTGCTTTGATCCCAAGATTCTGACCAAGAGCAAAAGCCTCTGAGACTCCAAGCATGCTGATAGCCATTGCCATGTTGTTACAGATCTTTGCAGCCTTAATAAATGGAACATCAGAAGTGAGCTTGAATCATCTGCGCACCAAGAATTATGAAGGAATCTCAGTGAACAGCTGGAGTTAATAAAACTTAATGAGCCACAACACCAACTAGTCTCTTGTTGGTGTTGTGTTTTTGTTGCCTTTATTCCTCCCCCACCTCTCTTTTTGTTTGATCCGTATTGTCCTAAGAATTTGTTGGTGGTGTCTACCACCTCTCCTTCTTAATGCAATGAAATGCAGCTCTTGTTTAAAAAAAAAAAAAAACTTAATGAGCCATTTCCAGCCCCACCACAGTAGATTGCCTTTTTGCCCATTGAGAGAAGTAAGGGCTTTGCTGCTAGATAGGCTTCCTCTAAACCACCCACCTATATATCATGCCATTGCAATAAATAAGACACAAGCCCTTCTATCTAATATAATTGTTTGATCCAACTTAATCTCAGTATTTGCATGGTGATAACAGCAACAAGTTGTGAGAATCAAGGAATGATACCATGAAAGTCAGTGTCCCAGCTTCTGCAGCAGGAACACCTCCGGACACAGGAGCATCCAGCATTGTCGGTTTTTCAGCATAGCCTGAGCATACAGAAAACACACACATGCACAACTCAACTATTCAGACAGATTCTAGATTTTTAGTTTTGATTCTCTGGAGACCGACACCCCCCACACCACACCCCCCAAAAAAAGATATCTGCTGTTTCCATCTTTTCAACATGTAGACTCAAGTATCCAAGTTTTTTTTTGAAAGAAAACAAGTATCCAAGTTTTCAACTGCTAATTGTAGATCATGATTTATATGCTGTTATAATAGAGGATAACCTTTCTTTTCTTTAAAATTGCATCTTGAGATGTCCATGGATATCTTTCTTGATGTTTGTGGATCAACTGTAGATGAATCTATGTATAACCATGGTCCAATGCGGCCACCATTACCAAGTAAGCCATTCCGTCCATTGTATACATCTAATACCTGAAAAGCATCTGTGAACATGTAAGCATTTGGTTTGGTAAAGGAGTTCGATATGTTTTGAGCAACAGAGCTCGTGTATTACTATCTTCTCTTAAATAATCCTGAGTCAACAGTTCAAGGAAACAAACAAGCTATGTTGGAGTCTTAGAAAGATGGATATTTCTAGGAGCAGGACATGCTTCAAGAAAGGATATTACTTTCTTGTTTCATGATTCAGGTGGTGAAATGAACTGAAAAGGAATTGTAAGTTTGTAACCAACTTACATGGGCAGAGGAAGGTAGCATGGTAATTATGACATCGCTTGACTCTGACACTTCAAGTGGAGTATGCTTAGTGGGAAATCCATCATCAGAGAATTTCTTCATGGCATTCTCATTGCTGATATCATATATTCAATGTGTATTGGATGGTACAATAATAATTTAATGGCAACCAAAGAGCATTGCATTAGACTGAGATAACGAGACCTTCATATATCCTTAATAAACAAACCAATCGCGAGAAAGAAAAAATAATAACATTTTGCCCAGAAAAATTTAATTTTGACAAAGACTTACATATCATGAACAGTCACTTTATATCCAGCCATCATCAGGTTTCTTGCCATATGGGAGCCCATATTTCCGAGTCCTATAAACCCAACACTCTGAAAAGTACCAACTACTCATATGAAAACCAACAAGACAGTATCTTAAATCAAGATGCAGCGGATAAAAGAAGACCAAAGTTTCTCTCTTTTTAACTCAAACTCCGGTCAGAGTTAAAGTTGATACAGGCTTACAGCCATACAAAACCAACGAAGCATTTGAATACCGCAAGAAAGGAGATAGATTCATGAGAACCTCCAACTGAGATGGAATTGCAACAGAAGAGAAGCTCCGGAGGCAGTTCCGACCCCATCTTTGCGCCTTTGAACCAACTCTCCATCCGACACCACCCATGTCCTCTGCAATGCTAGTCGAATGCAAAGCCTGGAGTCACTTCACAAGGCCCTGTCCATCCAGACCTAACGTGGGGCATGAGGATTCAGTTGAACCCCAAAACTTTAGGAAAATAAACTGTTGTCGGTAGTAATCCAGTACTACACCAAGCAGCCAGCAAATCCGCAACAAACAGCATGGGTTGGATTGGGAGGAGAGAAAGATTTGGATTTGATTGATTGCTCGCAGAAAACAAAAAGAAGATGATCCCAAGAACAAAACGATAGAACAAATAATCCAAACAAGCTAAGACTTCCTTACCAACGAAAGAAGAAACAAATCCAAGTGAAGCCCGGATGGGTTGGATCTCCACTCCACTCCAGTAGCGCGGGGGAGGCCTTGCGGCGCGCGTGTTGGCGTGAGCCGCCGGGGGAAGACGAACAGGGTAAATGGGTAGTTGAGCTGCACCTCAGATTCTGGCTCACTCGCGAAGAAAGAAGGCTAGTCGAAATCGAATGCGAATTCTGCATTCGTCACAGGGTTTTCGGCGTAGCCAGATGCGTCTTCTCGTTCAGTCCCACGGGTTGCAGAAGCGAGTTTTTTATTCTTCTATGGTTTACTTAACCGTATGGATTTTTTTCTTAAGCAGAGTTTACGTTGAAATTTATTCTGCAGCTTGTAACACGATTACTCACACAAGCGGTAACCTGAATCAAGAACGTATCTGTCATTAGTAGCCATGCACGCACACTTGTCAAGAATCAAGAACAGATTTGTCATGAGTTGTTCATGGAGCAGGATGTACACTGCTGCTTGTCTGATCCTGTTGGATTAGAAATCTCAACATCCCAATATTTAAGGCTGAGATTGTTTCCAACTGGTAGTTCGGTCCCTGAAATTATGAAAAAATATATTCCCTCCGTTTGTTTACTCGACGTCTTAGAATCCATTCTAAAATTTATCCGCCGATATGTTTAAAACTATATGGATTAGCTATACGAAAACTATGTCATTAGATTCTAAAATTTACAATGTTAATAGGTAATTTCAAAACAAATCTATATAAAAAACAACGGTCAAAATCACATCTCAAATGCCGTAAAAATCAAAATCGTCAAGAGAATACATGGAGGGTTTTTTGGAAAATTGTAGGTTTTTAAAAAATTGTTTTTTTAAAGAAGCCTATCTGCGTTGGCTATGCTATCTACTCCGATGATACTATTCATCTGCCAAACATAGTCGCTAGCTACCTGGCATCACGACCGCTAGTCTACAATATGGGATATATTACAAGTCTCTTTGAAAAAATTCATGCAAGATGCCACTAGTTTGCTGTTCAGAACCATGGTTTACTACCAGCATCTATTAGCGCACACATCAATGAACAATTGAGCATAGGTGTACAGAGCAGAACTTGTGGAACAAGCATCGTCATCATTTACTATGCAGTGAGCATTACTTCGGTCATTCCATTCTCCTGTACTGCATACACACTTCTTTTTCTGAGAAGCATAATTCTGTGGTTCTCACTTCAGACAACCTTGTCACGATCTAAAAATCCATTTATAAAAGCTTCTCACGTTTAAGGAGCTCTCAATACTGGTATAATACTATGAGTACATTGGTAAATCCACAAGAACTATCTACAGTCACTTCAGTGATATCAGATCTATTAAATTATACTAATGGAACCACATATTTGATGTCAAACTGCTAGACATGCACATTGGATATTCTTGGTTCAGCTCTCTCTGCTGCCTAACCATATCCGTGGCCACCCTCAAGGTGGTATATCGCCGCCTATGCAGACGCCAGGAAATTTGATTCCATGTTATCCAGTCCTGCCATTGCGATTCTGAAGTCCGACTAGCTATAACTGCTATCCACAATCATTGCTCTTCTTATTCTGTGGAAGCCAACAGCGAGAGCAGAGGTGAGCGTACACATAAAGATCAGTGAAAGTTCTGGCTACTTGAGAAAAGTGAAGAAATACATCTTAAATTTGTTGTGGACAAACCTGAATGATCATACAACGGCATTCCCAGATTCAGGATTCTGCCTTTGCTGCCTATCACCATTGTTTTCATTTACAGCATTATTCCCAGATTCTGGATGATGACCATTACTGACAGGCTGTGCTAACCGTTGATTCCTTCTAGATCTCCACCTCAAGTATTCTACAAGCAGTGAGTTCGTACTAATAGCAATACCGAACCCAGTGAACGAGGAGAGTAGGACTGCAAGGACTGCATTCACTTTTAACTGCAAGTTTTGTGATAATAATAAGCAGTGTGATAAACTCATCATCTTTGTCAGATGTAATTAAGGAGAAGAGTCCAAACCACGTTGTAGAATATATGAGCAAACAGGATCACAATAGCAAACTGAAAGGAAGCATAGGCCCATATATAACTCTTGGTCACTGTACAAACAAAGAAGAATTGGATTGTAATGATGAGTTGGTGACAAGAAGTTAACTCCACCAAATAATAAATAATCAACCCTAAGCAAATAGGCAAGAATTAGTTTTTTCTGCAGAAATACTGAAATCGAATATACCACCACTAGTCATTACACAACTTCAAACAAATTCAATACTAATTTGGGGCTGCAAATGGGGAACATGCTATAGTGAACTACCAAAATTCTACCACTTACTAAACACTGAAATGCCTTTTACTTTCTCAATATAACTAATTTTATGGCATTGTAAGTGCTTCTTGCAATAGCAGGAATGGCAAAGGAGAGAGTAAATTTAATTACCCATAGTGGATGCTATCATGGAAGAAAGGAGGCCCAACACACATGAGAAAGGCAATGAAATCGCCAGTGCACGTGACTGCAGATCACTAACCTGTCCCAATGAAAGAGTCGATGTCATTTAGATTTCACAAAGCTGAAAGAAAAAAAGGTGCAGTTACATTCAAATGCACCGGTAAAGGAAGCATGGAAACACAAACCAGAAGCTGTTCCAAGAAACAGAAGTATGCAAGCATGCTAACCATCACCAAAATTGGAATGTCCTGCCAAAATCTGTTAGAAACTGAAGCTTCAGATTTTGCCAAACATGCACAATTATCAGGGAATATTTATTGCAGTGCTTCTTTCTTAGATGCTGTTTGGTGGATTTTAAGGTCTTCGAGATTTGCTTTAAAATATTGTAATACAAAAAAAACCTCCGCAATATCAAGTTCGTCACAGATTTGCTTTAAAATATTGTAATACACATGAAGCAAATCAATGGCTGCTAGCAAAAAATTAGTGTACAACGTTTACTTCGACATCCTATCCAAGTTCGTATTTTCTCTGATGAAAACCATCAGTTAATGAACACAAACACCATCAAGCCATTTTAGAGAAGGACTGAGTGTCTTCACAAGAGTTTTGAAGCTCTCCTTGCTGGCAACTGCATTTCCTTTGACGTCAAGCTGTGCCAAATTCACAGATTTGAAGAACAGTATGGCGTCCCAGAATTCCTCCACGTTGACATTTTTCTTTTGGCACTCTTCAAAAGCTTCACATGGTTCCACTTTGTGTGAAAATGGAGATGAGCAGATATACCGTGTTGTATTGATTGAGTGAGCTCCAATCTCATTGAAAGATAAATCCAGTACTTTCAAAGAAATTATCTTCGTGAGGGGTTCAAGCGATGTGAAACTACTGATCTGGTTGTTGCTGACGTTCAGGCACACAAGCTGCTGCAAAGCCTCCAAACCTGAAAAGACCAGGAATTTAGTTTATTGTAGTCATTGCACCGTAAAGCTTACTCATCAGGTTATGTGTTGTATACTTTATCTTTGAAGATAGCAATTAGTTTAATACGACTGTCAATTAGTCAATTCATTTGAGAAGCTAATTTGCAGGTCCCACACTCCCATTACACTGATAAATATCATAATGCTTCTGAAGTAGACACAATAGTTACAAGATTTTAAAAAGATCTAACCTTCAACTGATCTGACACTGTTATGGCTTAGGTCCAGCATTTGAACCCACAACAAGCGATCAGGAAATCCAATGTGTGTTAAAGACAACCGGCAAAGTTGCACATGGTTTAACGGAGCAAAATTTGATTGAACTTGGACTGAACAGTACTTCATGAAAGTCCCCATGTCACATGTTAACTGCAAGAACAAGATAACTTAAAATAACAGCACATCCTATGCTCAAAAATAAGATCCATTAAATGATGATAACAGAAAGCAAGCATCTTTTATGTTAATTTTGAAAAATATTAACCAACCATACTTCACCCTTTTCATTAACACTTACCTTTCTAACTTGAGAAATCATAGTTTCAAAAAGTGTTAAAAATCACATGATTGATTCAAATTTGGATAAGCTCAGAGCTGTCAAGAGTTCAAAGCCTGAATTAGTTTACATGCATTACTACATGGCTCCAAGGAGCATGCAGATGATTTGCCTATACATTGATTCACTGACTTGGAACAACATAATTACACACAGCACACATGAAGCTACCAAACTTCCAAATGAATTAGCCTGTAGAAGGTGGGATTTGTTGTTATCTCACCTTAGCTCCTCTTCATGAATATAAGTAGAGAAAAAAAGAAAAGCATTAGCTAGATCTTTGGTACAAGAAATTTCTTGCAAACAGCCCCTTCATTTCATGCATGGAAAATGACAAAATAATAATATTATAAATTAATAATGCTAAAAATGGCGATTTTAATACATGGTTTTTAGGTGGGTGGTTCTGCAAATGCTAAAAGCTCCCATTTTTGTCACAACACAACAAGCTGAGCAATACCTAAATATTTTAATTTTCTAATAAGCATGTTCAAACATTCTTCATGTTACCTGATCCATTAGGACTAAGCTCCGCTCATCCTCGTAGTACCTTTTATGAGATGGATCCAGGTAAATCAAGTCACTGAAGAGCCCTAGTGCCTCTTCACAGTATCCCTTTCTTTCAACAAGAGAACTTCCTCGGGACTTTATTGCAGCACAAGCAAGCAATAGCCGTGCTAATGTCAACTTGACAAACTTGCTGTGTGTGAGAGAGAGAGAGAGTATGTTACAAAAATGGAGGTCAGATTCATTAAGCTGCTGCTGCAAAATTAACGTAGAGCCTAACCTATTCTCATCAGGCAATTCCCTGAAAAGGTCTATTTCATCGGATAGTCTTTCCAAATGCCACTTTGACTCCTCTTGAACTAAGGCATTAGTGGTCTTTAGCTGATCAAAAGGCATGCAACTGGGGTTTCCATGAGACTTGAAAGATTCTGAGCAATCCCAGGTGATTGGGTCATGAAACAGATCAATATCCTGTGTTGTATCATCATTGTTGCTCAGTTCAACGGTAAATGTAATATGCACAGGACAATTGTAGTGAGAGCCACTTCTAGACATAATGCCATCTGAGCAGGGTATGCTTACTTCAACAAAAAATTGCTGTGAACTGCTACATTCTTTCTTTGTAATCTCAAGATATGTGGACCAACAATTAGAATGTCCAAAGCCTGTTATCGAGAGGGGCCTCCACTGAATGTCCTTAGCAATCACCAAATCAGAATTTAACTTCACACTTGATGGATTTACTCCTTTGACAGGCTCATTGAAATAGAGAATAATGGGTAGAATCCCTTCCTTCAATGAGTAACAACGAAAGGAGTTTGAGGAACACAGCATATTCTGCTCATCTTTTTCCCTGGCCGAAGATAAACTGAGCTTTGCACCATTACAAGGCCATGAAGAAATCAGCTGCGGGTTCTCTGGAATAGATGTCTGAGCTAAAAGCCAGAGGTGGTAGAACCATCCGCTTTGGTCACTTGGGTCTGTAAAAAGTGCTTGAGTCACAAGTTCAAACTCCTCTGAAAAAATCTTCTGCTTTGACTCAAAACCCTTGCTTTGTTGGATCAGCAGATTGGACAGAAGTATACTGCAATGCACTGAGTGAGATATTGCAGCATATAACACAACATATCATAAAAATAAATCACCAAAACCAATGAGTAAACATAATATTACAGATGGAACCAACTAAGACCAATATAATACAAAGTACTTAAAACATTATGAAGATTAAGCACACTGTTCCACTAGGTCCCTCCCTCCCACCTAGCTGCCTAGCCCGCCTAGGCAGCGATTAGGTGCTAAGCACCGGTGTGCCGCTTGACTAGTGCCTAGGGGAACATTGAGTAAGCAAATTTGCAGGGCACCGATAGTGTCTGAATCATAAGAAGCTATGTCATCAGGTTCCCATTTGCTGTTTTACATAGTATGCACTCAAATTTCTATAGATCAAATGTTAGTACAGTACAGTTGCCCCGTAGACTTGTGCATCTTTCACTAAAGGCAAAACATAAGTTGGAGGAGCTTAAGTTTTCACTCAACATACGTTTCATGATCCCTCCACTGACTCCAAGTTCAGAATAATTTTCCAACATTGCCAAACGGACATGTGGAAAGAGCATTTAGAAAGAACATCCATTAACAATTGCATACCTACGATTATGCCATGCTGAGTAATTACTGAAGTTGTCACTGATCTTATCCATTGTGTACTTAAGCTCTTCCTCTTCTGGCACGCCCATAAATCTTGCAAGGAATCTGTACCATGCAGGGGCGGGGGGGGCGATTAATCCAAACAGATTATCTTGCTCAGAATTTCCAATAAAAAGAAATTTACCTGCGATAATTCCATCCATGGAAATTCCTTGCATCTGCTTTCAATAGTTTATCCAAGAGACCAAACTCACGCTTGAAATCCACTGAAGCAACCTTTTGGTTTAGCAACCACTTCCGGTGATACCAAGCCCCATAGGACTTTGGATTCTGCCTCAAAGCAAGCTCCACCTTCAAAATTCCACATTTGAGGGTCATCAAGCAATCGACTACATGTGCACTTGAAACAACTAAAGCATGGAACACAAGAGCTCTTTATTATTTGCTTGCTGTAACTCTAGTTGCTATTTCTTTCTCGGTGATTTGAGTTTTTTTTCACAAAGATGAGAAATTTTATATCTTGAGAAAGCACTACTGAAGAGCATAGAACAATCTGATCCATGATCTAAATGATGGATCAGAACTCACTACTCTGAGCTCATCATCAACAGCAGACTTGATCGCCTCTGGGTCAGAAACCTCCCCGAGGTTGTGCTGAAACGCAAGCTTCCGGTAGTTCCACGCAGTGTAGGCCTCTGGATTTATCTCGAGAAGCTTGAAGCTCTGCCCGAGTGCCTCCTTGGTGTACCTACAGGCCCCAGTCATCCAAAATAAGTTCATTATGTTACAAAACACAACTCATATAGCCTGAATTTAGGATCTTTTGCTACATTTGCTCGTACGTTGACAAGGAAACAGATGGCGAAGTTTAAAACGGTAAGTCACAAGAATCTAATCTTCTTTTCTACGACTGATTAAGCGAAGGATCAGTAGTTCCAATATGAACCAAGAAATCCGTACATCCTAATCTTCTTTTTTACGACTGATTAAGCGACGGATCAGTAGTTCCAATATGAACCAAGGAATTCGTACATCCTAAGCAAACATTGGGTCTTCCTATCTTCTCGAAAGCGTCAGCTAAAAGAACGTGACGCCTACGGCATAAAAAACTGAATCTTTCCGCCTCAAACATCCACAGGAACAATCGCCAGACCATTACAGCTCGTCGGAATTTGATCTTCCCAGCCCTGGGAGGTCGCAAGGCATGGTCCTAGATTGAGCGATAAGAGGAGGCGCCTTACGTGCGGGAGTGGTGATTGTGCAGGACCTGCGCCTGGAGGTCCCGGAGCTTGGCGGCCTTCGCCGCAGCCGCCTCCGCGTCCTCCGGCTTGTCCGGGCGCCGAGGACGGCCGTGCATCTCCTTCCTCCTGCAGCGATATGACATGAAAACACAACAGGAGCATGAAAACTCAAGAGTCAAGACTATACTGCTGCTAAGCAATAGAGAAATCAATTATTACAATTTCATGTAAAGAGATTACTCACCTACAAGTACTATATACAAGTGATCCACCAGTTTTCAAAAATTAACCGTTTGTCAGAAGATGTAACTGCATAGCAAAGGAAGCTCGTCAAGCCATCTGCTGAGAATATCGACTATCAAGCATAAACTTCACCAAAAATGAAACAGAAACTTCAATGCAGGCACATGTTAATAAATATGCAGTGAGCCATGCAGATACAGCAGCCAAGATGGATTAACTACAAAGGATGGCAGTGTCTGACACTCTGACCAGACTCAGGTCCATATTGATTCAGCGATTGCAGACGGGTAGACCATTTGTTTAGGCACTGCCACAGATAACGCAGTTCAAAAGGCATGCCTTTTCTATGATGCCATTCAGAAAAGGCCAGGTGGCTTACGGTCAGAACAAAATATGCTGCTTCAAAAATTACACAGCTCTATGTTGGTATTCACACGCTTCATCTCGCAGACATGAATAAAAGTAAAACGAAGGATAATATCTTGATGACAGATTAGTCCAGCTAGGGGCAAAAAAAGGCATAGTGAATTCTGGAAGTAACTCACGATTTGGACCCTACAGATTTCTTTGAAGACGCTTTCTTCTGCTTCTTCGGTGGCTTCTCGGGTATCTTCTCAGCCTCTGCAGTCTTCTTCCTATCTTTCGTCTCCCTCTTCTTCAAAGCATGCATATGGGCTCACAGTGTTATCCATTCCAATGTAAGGGAAACCCCCATTTGTTTGGTTCACTAATGTAATGTCTTCCACTTCCTTAATCTTGTTTGGCTAGGGACAAGTAACCATTTCCTTAATCTTGTTTGGCTAGGGACAAGTAACCATTTCCCAGCCTACATTGCTACAAGGGCACTGCAAGCTGACAAGTAACAGCTTTCCTGGAACGCATATACATGTTTGTAATCAAGCAACTTCTCTCTCCATGTATGGGAAATTTCATCAAGCAAACTTCTTTTCATTTCCTGGAACTTCTTTCTCCATGAAATTTCTTTTCATTTCCTGGAACATGTGTATGAAATTTCCCATACATGCGTATGAAATTTCTAATCAAGCAACAGGTTCATTTCATCAAGCAACAGATTCATTTCATTTCATCAACCAACAGGTTCATTTCATTTCATCAAGCAACAGGTTCATTTCATTTCATCAAGCTCCCAGGTTCATACAGCTAAACAAGATTCTGAAAGTTCTCCTTAGACCTATGATCAGCTAAACAAGCAGGAGGAGAAGACTGCTCAGTACCACTCTGGTCAGGCTCCATCTTCCTATGATCAGTGACACAGTAAAAATTAAAAGCTGAAGCTTGGACCAACATCAACATCTTCAAAGCATGCATATGGGCTTTAAGAACGGTCGCATATGAAGCTTGGAATTTTAGGTATTCCTTTGCAGAGAGCTGGGAAACAGATTTAGTGATTGGCCTCACATGACAGGAGAATAATAAATATCTTGAATAAACGAGGATATTATTTGTGGCACCAGGAAAATGAAAGAATTCCTCGGTCCTCTGCTGATATTGGAGAAAATATTCATAGTATTGCCAACATCTCAGAATATATAGTAGCTACCCTCAAGTCTTAAGTACACACAATTATCCAACCTTAGGGCTTGGTGAAGAAAACACTTTGGTGGACACAAACAAATTTGATATAGCTGGGACAAATAGATATGCACATAGAAGATAGATAAATTACTTAATCATGTACTTGACTACTTGTTTTGTGATATCAGGATAAAGAACATGCGGTCATGATTCCAAATTGACAACATAAAATAGTATTAATTGTGATAACTGATAACCCTGTTTCTACATGAACACACAACTTTTAGCCTTAAACAAGGTATTCCTACATCATCACCATGTCAGCACTTAAAAGGTAGAAGAGAAATGAAACTATTTGGCAGAACCTAGCTCTTGGGAGTTGGGACTCTGAACTTGTTAAATACCAATATACCATACTCTATTGAAAGGAACACCAAATGAAATACTCTGTCACCGTGTATCCATACCCAAATTGTTTTAGCTCACACAGTACCTAGGCAGAGAAACATGCAAATGTCTGATCTATTATGGTTCACATTCCTTGCAACCACGGAGGCATCATTAGCAGTGAATACTAGCAAACCGGTAACCATAATGCACAAAAGCAAATCAGATGCAAAACACATCTCATAGTCGTATCAGCAGCACAAGGACAGTCGCACAAGGACAGTCACGGTACCGAGGTGGAGATGTTCTTCTTGCCATCGGCGATTTATTGGTTAGGGTTTGGAGAAAAAAGATGGGGTGGAGACGGATGGGAGGTAGGTCCTCACCGGCGTGATGCGACGGGAGAGGGAGGTCCTCGCCGGCGTGATGCTGTGGATTGCAAAGGTTAGGGTTTGGAGGATAGGGTGGAGAGGGAGAGGGGGAGAGAGAGGGAGAGGGAGAGGGAGAGGGCGATGGGGGCAGGAGATCCTCACCGGCGAGGATGCGGTCGCAGGTCTTGAATTCTTCAGTGAAGTCGCGAGGAAAGGGCACGGATAACGCTGGCTCCGGGCCGGGATCTGATTGTCACGATCTCACTCAATTATCAAGGATCGACAACACGCCAGTACAGACAACACAAGATGTTCACAAGTATTAGAGATACATTGAAGAGAAGAGGAGACAGAACTAAGAAGCAATCGACGAGGAGAAGCAGGGGATAGGGGTGGCAATTGTATCCGCGGGTTCGGGTACCCGCGGGTTTTGCACCCGATCGGGTCGGGTTCGGGTTTTAATTTTACCCGGGTTCTTCGGTTGGGCACCAAATGGTTCGTCCGGTTCGGTTTTAATTTTCACTCATGGTACCCATCGCACAAAATATCGATATACCCATCTGAATTTCGTTAGGTTTCGAGTACCCGCCGGGTTTGGGGTTGGTTTTCGGGTACCCGTCGGGTTTGATCGGATTTTTGGTTGGGTTTGGTGCCGTCGGGTTTGACTTGGGTTTTTGGTTCGGGTTTTTGTCGGTTTGGTTTTGCAAAACCCACACCGACCCAACCTATTGCCACCGTAATACATTAAACCCGCTTTGCATTGCCTTGATTTCAAAATTCGCTTGTTCAAGTATATGTTTTACCCGATATGCTATTCGTTCGGTCGGTTTTTTCAATTCGGGTTTTGCCTGGGTCGGGTTTTGTAAAACCCATACCAACCAATTCTACATCTCTAGCAGGGATTAGGAAATCGAGGCTTGAGTTTGGGAAGAACACGTAGCAAGAGGAGTTGGAGCTAATTTCGATTTCTTCTGGCGCTTTATTCGTCGTCGCCTCCTTGCCTTTGTAATCGCTTTTTCCTCGACCGATTGGGCCTTGCTTTTACCCATGTTCATGACATTCCTCCTCTTGAATTTCGCTTGTCCTCAAGCCGATGATAGCAACCCGTAGATCGTGCATGTCGTCACCACTGTGGTCCCATGGGAACCTGCAAGTACAGACTTCTTGGTGGAGTGGTACCTCAAGATACTCTTGTTCCTGCTCAAGAAGTCCTCATGGATGCCCAACCAGTTCTTGGAGAAGGCCTCAAATGGATGTCTCAAGACATCACAACCCACCTTACGGACAACGCTGCACATGAAAATCTCCAGGGTCATGACATTGGCATCAGCGGTTCATGTTGTCCTTACCGGTGGTGAAGTTGCTCAATCCTTCGACATCAGCACAATTGAATGAATAGATACTAGTTCTTGGTGGAGTGGTACCTCAAGATACTCTTGTTCCTGTTCAAGAAGTCCTCATGGATGCCCAGCTTCAGGTTCTTGGAGAAGGCCTCAAATGGATGTCTCAGTACATCACAACCCACCTTACGGACAACGCTGCACATGAAAATCTCCAGGGGCCGCACATTGGCATCAGCGAAGTTCATGTTGTCCTTACCGGTGGTGAAGTTGCTCAATCCTTCGACATCAGCACAATTGAATGAATAGATACTAGTTCCCCTCGTCATCACTTTCTGGAAAAGGTCATTGTTTTCTCCGTTGGCAAGATCCTCATATACATAACTCTTAGTAGTATCCCTTCTATTTCTTTTATGGCAAACATCCCACTTCTGAAGAGCTTCTATAACAAACTTTGTGCCAGTTTCTCTTTGTGGTCCATGAGAAATGGCACATGAGGGAAAATCAATTCCAGAATCATGTTCAGCTGAGCGATGAAGAACATACTGTATGATGTTTCCAGATGGAGAAAATACTGGTAAATAATACTTCATTGAAAACAGACTGCCATCTGAGTTAGGGACACCACTCTTGCAGTTGTGAAATGTTGAAGCAATAGTACCGGAATTTGGACTGGAAACACCTGTTGCAAATACTGCAGCATCATGGACAGCACCCTTCCACAAGTTACTCCCATGAGAAATGACTTGGTTTTCAAAACTTCCACACAGTAGCATGTCTGCCTCATCAAATACAATGAATATGCACAGTGTTTCAACAGGATACCCCCATTTTAACGGTAGCCCTTTGTATTCAAGCCAAACAGTATCGACACCTGGTGGGAGTGCGCTGCTGAAATGAGCCTTTAACTTGATCAACTTCCTGTCCCTGCAGATCTCAAAAACAGCAGGGAGATCTTTGCAGGATAGAATGGCCCAATGACTGTGCAGTTTCTTCTTCTCATCTTCCACCATTGTTTCATATGGTTTCCCATGGAAGTTATCGATGTCACCAATAACACAAGTAATATGTTTTGTCTGAAAGCCCTCACCAGATTGTTTCGTTCTCTTAACAAGATCATATTGTGACTTACTGATCTTAATATACGACATGAACCTTGAGACATCACCCTTTTGCAGAACCTTCTTGGGCATATCTTTCTTTGGAGCTTTAGTAGATATGATCTTTTCTCCCGGTGATTGCAGATCTGCCTGATTCTGTTTAGCAGGGTTATTCCTGAACAAGGTTTCTGGATTGTCGCAAGTAATCCATTTCTCCTTCCACTTCTTCATGATGTCAATCATGTTGGAATGGTAGTTATGGCCCCTAGACATCTCAATTGCCCTTCCATGACCACAAAGTACTGCTCTCCAGTCACCCACATTTGCCACCAGAATTGACCTCCCGACCAAGAGTGCAGCTAATGCAATTGTGCCGGGTGCAAGAGAGGAGTTCTCAGATTTGTGATTGCTTGCAGGACTCCTCACGCCCTCTCTCACCCCACCAAACGGATTGGATCCTATATTTATCACTGCATGTATCAACTCCTTAAAGAGAGTCGTCCGGCAACTCTTCTCAGCATCAACAGCCCCTGACTGAGGTGATATGATTGGAAACCTGAGAGGTTCTGGGCCTTCCATGGTCATTGTCACTAGCATTGGTGTCCGGGCGAGCCGAGAGCTTAGTCATCTATCTTGACCAAGCATTGACATTGTGCACTGTGACCTGGCCGTGGTGACAAAGACCATGTTGATGACAACGGCGAGGGCGGGGCATGCACCGTCGAGATGGCCATTGCGGTTGACATCATCGAACCAATCTCACCGATCGCAAGCTCTAGTGAAGAGCCCGCATGAGATGTGGTCGATGCATCCGCGGTGGCGCCAAGAGAGAACTTCGCTTGCCAAGGAACTTGGCAAGAAGTGCGATAGGTATGCCATTCCTCGAACATTCCTCGAACACCTCATATGCGCAAAAGGGTTGTACCTCAACTTGAACACACGGAGCTCCTCTGCTGCGTGTCGGTGTTGGTGTTGCTTGTCGTGGTGTTGTGGCTGCCGATGAGCACCTCGGCGATCCCATCGATCCGACCACCTTCACACGGCCCACCGCCCCTCGGCCTGTGCACTCTCTCTTGAAGAACACCGCGCGCTTGCATCCGCTTCACGGCCCTTCCTTCCTGGGCATTCAGATTCAAGGTCCACGGCAGCCGAAGGCCGGACATCTGGCCTCTGCCGAACCCTTGCGGGCGCTCACCTCTTCGATTCGCCCACGCCGCCTCGTCAGGCCTTTCGTCCAGTGTGTCCACGCTTTCGTCTCATGTGTCATCGACGAAGCTCGCGATGGTGGACGCCACCATCGATCGCACTTTGCTCAACTCCATGAGCAACTTCTGGCACGACTCGATGATGCGGTCACTCATTGCAATCGCTCTCTCAAACGCGTCGGCCATGGCTTGGATCGAAGCTCTGATACCAAATGTCATGATCTCACTCAATTATCAAGGATCGACAACACGCCAGTAGAGACAACACAAGATGTTCACAAGTATTAGAGATACATTGGAGAGAAGAGGAGACAGAACTAAGAAGCAATCGACGAGGAGAAGCGGGGATTAGGAAATCGAGGCTTGAGTTTGGGGAAGAACATGAAGCAAGAGGAGGAGTTGAGCTAATTTCGATTTCTTCTGGCGTTTTTCTTCGCCGCTTCCTTGCCTTTGTAATCGTTTTTTCCTCGACCGATTGGGCCTTGCTGCCCGGCCCATGTTCATGACACTGATATCGCTGCGATGGATTACGGACAAACCGAACCAAATGGACTTCAACGACATTCAATTGCGCCGGGAGTTATTACGGCTAAAAAACGTCTAACCAAACAGCATCTAAAGTGAATCCTCATCAGTCATCACAGCTATATCAAGCCTCTTAATACATTAGAGCACTACTGATCCTAAACAGGATGCCGTATCAGATTCACAAAACCATCCTGATGGACAGGGGCGGACCTAACGTGGGCCATGGGGGTTCAGTTGAACCCGCAAAATTTTGGAAAATAAACCGCTGTTAGTACTCCAGCACGCAACAAACTGGACGGATTGGAGTAGAAAGAGCGATTTGGATGATCCCCCACGAGGATGTTGACGGGGGATCTACGGCTGGAGCTCACAGCGCCGGCCACCGGAGAAGGGGGAGGGGGAGATCTGGAGAACGGTGGAAACGAAAGAAGAGGAGGAGGAGAGCTCACCGCGCCGGGCGCCGGCCACCGGAGAAGGGGGACGCGAACGGTGGGAACGAAGAAAAGCGGCGGAGAACGTCTCGGTAGCTCGTTTTGGGAGGGTGAAGCGAGTTCCTGAAGAAACTTTGGACACGAAGCGGGCCAGGCGACTCCCTGCCAGGAAAAAAAATTGGCAAAATCTCGAATTTTGGTGGAAGATGAGATTTAAAATTCCGATGAAATAAAATTTTCTTTTAAAAAAATAAATTGCTACTGTGATTTCAGAAATTTTGGTTTCAAATTTACCGGATTTCAAATTTGCCTTTCGAATTTCAACCAAAACTTTGAAATTCGACCACCTTCGAGATGTGATCCGAAAACAAAATTTGGAACCTTGGCTCCTTCCAACATGAGCAGGAAGAACACAAGGAAAGATTTAAATATGTTTTAAAAAACAACATGAGTTTGTTTACTAATTTATAATTATTTATATATTTTTGAAATATAAGTTTAAAAATTATATCCAAACTTATACATTCAAGTTTTAATCTCAATATATAAGAAAAGAATATATTTATAAATAAAATAATATATTTATAATTTTGATTGAGTCTTTATGGGGCCTCTTAGGGGAAGTTGACCCCATCCCCACCGACTAGTGTAGCATAGGCCAAACCCAGTTCTCCCTTGCAACGAGATTAACCCCCTCTCTTGCTTGCCCCCACCCTCATTCAGGAAACCAAGAAACAGAAAGAGGAAAGGAGCTCTTGAAACTTATACTTCGTATCTTTATTTTAGTTTAGTTCATCTCTGGTTTTTGTCGCTGGTTATCTCTGATTCTGTGCTGTTTGATCAAGTCTATATTGGGTCTCTTCAATCGCCTGACTCTGATCATCGTTCGGGATTCAAAGGGATCCTGACAATCCCCTTCCCTCAAGCTTGTTGAGCTATGATTTTTCAGATTGCAGAAGTATGAACCTTGTACTAGAATAGTGTTCATGTATGAGATTAGTTCTATGAACCTTTTATGTTTCACTTTTTTGAACTGAAATGTAATAATTGAAGGGTGAGTAAAAGAGAATGCATACATATAATATTTGGTGTTGAACCACTGAAGGAGGCGGTTTCAGATTTTAATTGAAGTGCAGTTGTTTGATTTGTATCTTCAGATTTGAAGTGCAGTACAACAGAGTTTCAGCTTCATATATATCAATATATAATGTATTACTTTGTCTGTAGTAGGCCATATGGATTAGTTCATATTTTGCATTTTTGTATCTAGCATGAATCAATTTAGATGCTCCCTTATGCATCCTACAGGTTAATCTCACGGAGGATTGGATTGGTCTTGACTTCTCTCTGTGATGTTTCTTTACTGTTGTTTTAAAATTAAAGATTGCCATACCGGTGATATAAATATTTTACCTTATGTATGACCAACCAGTTCAACATTTTGTGCAGTAGTAAGTCACTGGAATGTTCAGCTATCCAAAATATGAAGGGAGCAGTAGTAAAGTTCTTTTGTATGAACAAGGAGTAGCTAACTTCTTTTGTATGAACAAGAAGCACCAAAATATGCAAGAAGCTGTAGCAAACTATGCAGGGCGTAGCACCAAAGTCCTTTTGTATGAAAAATATTGCAGGGGGATGCATCTACTCAGTATTGAGTTTCAAGCAATATCTGAAACCTGACAATATTCAGTCTACTATCCTTTTATCATTTCAATTCAAAGAGTAGATTGTGCCAAGCAAAATCTGAAGTCTCAACTTATTCAGTCTACTATCCTTATTTCATTTCAATTCTATGGTCAGTTAAAAAATAAATTGAAATCCATATTAGAATGTTGGTCAGTTAATAACACCGAGTTCAACATTGTAATTGTCAGAAGTGAACACGTATGCATACATACAACCATTTAATTACAAGTGTTCATATATGATCAACATTTACAAGATCTGGACAATTTTGGACAACAAATTTGGACAACAAAATGGCTTCATTGTTACAATGGCCTGATTACATACATGCAGCAACATGATGAAAGCAACAATCTGATTTTACAAAATCAAAACAGAGCTTCTTCCACATTCCTTTACAAATATATGAAATTCCTGTAGTTTGAGGAAAGAGCTTCTTCCAAAAATGGTAGCTTGATTGCTTCAGCACAGCAGGGGAGGACCAACCCAGCGCTGCGGATGAGGGCGACGCGGGTGGGTACATCTCGCCTCCACGCTGGCCCTTGCTAGAATCAATGGTCGAGGAGGACGTGAATGGATCCTTGGCTGGACGGAGGCGACAAGGTCTTGAATCTTGAGGAGTTATTCCTTGATGGCGCAGCAATGAACCTAGAAGAGAGGCGGAACCGGAGCCGGCGAGGCTGTAGCTACGGCTGCGGCGATGGGGAACTGGGAGCACATGGGGAGTCGGAGCCGGAGATGGCGGAGGCAGCGGTCAGCCGGAACCGGCGGGGGCTACAACTATGGCGGCGGCGGTGGGGATTGGGAGCGTGTGGGGGGAGAAAGAGGGATTTGTTGCAGCCATCCTGAGCGTTGGTTTGGTATGGAGGGCCAGATTTGAGGCGATGGAAAAAAACGGCAGAGGCATATAACGGCCGAGGATACGCTTCTCCAACACCGCGAACCCTAGTACCCAGTAGGCAACTCTTTCTCCTGAGATCTAACTCCCCGCGACCGGTAGCCGTCGCTGCAGGAGGAAGGAGATGCACGGCCGTCCTCGGCGCCCGGACAAGCCGAAGGACGCGGAGGTGGCTGCGGCGAAGGCAACTCTTTCTCCTGAGATCTAACTCCCCGCGGCCGGTAGCCGTTGCTGCAGGAGGAAGGAGATGCACGGCCGTCCTTGGCACCCGGACAAGCCGGAGGACGCGGAGGAGGCTGCGGCGAAGGCAACTCTTTCTCCTGAGATCTAACTCCCTCGATGCCAAGAATCGCCGCCAGGCGAGCTGAGCCTCGGGCCACTGGGCTCGGCCCGAGGCCCAAAGAATTAGCGTGGCCATTACCCCTTAGCCCTTACCCTCACTCAATCGCTAACCCTAGTGCGCGCCGACTTCTCGCGGCGGCCAGCCGGGGCGCTTCAGGCTCCACGGCCCAGCTCCAGCCTCCCGTCGCCGGCTTGGCCGACAACCCACCACCCACCCGGCTCAAGGCTCCGCCTAAGTCTCGACGCAACGGCGCCCGACCCGACTCTCAGATCCCGGCGGCAGGGCAGGGGAGCGCTCGGGCCTCGGCCACCCACCGCTCCGACTCGAGCGAAGAGGAGGCCACAAGGCCGCCGATTGGTGTTCCCACTTCCAGCCTCCGCCACATGCGCCGTCGAGGAAACGGCCACCGCGGGCTACTTTCATTGTTCCAGCGCCTCCGGTTCATCGATCTGGCGCGAGACACACCCGCCGCCTTCTTCGGCTTCATTCCACCGCCCACCGCCATCGGCCCGGATCAGCGCACACCGTCCAAAGGCCAATACCTAATCATCCAGCGCCATCCTCTTCAAACTTCAGACTGTTCTGCTCTCAGTGCTTTGTGAATTTGTGAATGTCAATGTGAATATGTGATTGTTGTTTGCTGATTGGTAAGTCACTGGTAGAGTGGTAGTTGATTGATCCAACTACTGAATGTGAATTTACTGATCAACTACCAGTCACTCACTCATCAATCAAGTCATCAAGAATCATCTAATGATTCTTGATGACTTGATTGATGAGTGAGTGACTGGTAGTTGATCACATTCAGTAGTTGATTACTTGATTAGTTGATCTAATGATCTTGTCATCTATTTTATTGAAATGTTAAGCATTGAATTCAAATTTATCTTTAATTGTGTATTTATGTAGTATTTTTATTGTACCTCGATGTGGGTATGTTTTGGCGTTAGCTATTGCTGCTTTGTTTTCGGCCCGAGGCATTGAGAAATTCTGGCTCCGCCACTGGCCGTCGCTGCAGGAGGAAGGAGATGCACGGCCGTCCTCGGCGCCCGGACAAGCCGGAGGAGGCGGAGGCGGCTGCGACGAAGGCCGCCAAGCTCCGGGACCTCCAGGCGCAGGTCCTGCACAATCACCACTCCCGCACGTAAGGCGCCTCTTATCGCTCAATCTAGGACCGTGTTTTGCGACCTCCCTGTGGGAAGATCAAATTCGACGAACTGAATGGTCCGCGATTGTTCCTGTGGATGTTTGAGGCGAAAGATTCGCTTTTTATGCCGCAGCGCCACGTTCTTTTTAGCCGATGCTTTCGAGAAGATAGGAAGACCCAATGTTTGCTTAGGATGTACGTAATTCCTTGGTTCATATTGAACCATCGATCCGTCGCTTAATCACAGTAAAAAGAAGATTAGGATGTATGAATTTCTTGGTTCATATTGGAACCATCGATCCTTCGCTTAATCAACAGAGAAAAGAAGATTAGATTCTTGTGACTTATCGCTTTAAACTTCGCCATCTGCTTCCTTGTCAACGCATTTGAGCAAATGTAGCAAAAGATCCTAAATTCAAAGCTATATGAGTTGTGTTTTGTAACATAATGAACTTATTTTGATGATCAAATCAGAGGGTACACCAAGGAGGCACTTGGGCGAGCTTCAAGCTTTTCGAGATAAATCCAGAGGCCTACATCAAGCGTGGAACTACGGAAGCTTATGTTTCAGACAACCCTGGGAGGTTTCACCCAGAGGCGATCAAGTCTCATTGCTGATGATAAGCTCAGTAGTGAGTTCGATCCATCATTTAGATCATGGATCGATTGTTCTATGCTCTTCAATAGTGCTTTCTCAAGATATAAAATTTCTCATGTTTGTGAGAGAAAAAAAAACTCAAATCACCGAGAAAGAAATAGCAACTAGAGTTACAGCAAGCAAATAATAAAGAGCTCTTGTGTTCCATGCTTTAGTTGTTTCAAGTGCACATGTAGTCGATTGCTTGATGACCTCAAATGTGGAATTTTGAAGGTGGAGCTTGCTTTGAGGCGTAATCCAAAGTCCTATGGGGCTTGGTATCATCGTAAGTGGTTACTAAACCAAAAGCTTGCTTCAGTGGATTTCAAGCGTGAGTTTGGCCTCTTGGATAAACTATTGAAAGCAGATGCAAGGAATTTCCATGGATGGAATTATCGCAGGTAAATTTCTTTTTTTGGAAATTCTGAGCAAGATAATATGTTTGGATTAATCCCCCCCCAGATTCCTTGCAAGATTTATGGGCGTGCCAGAAGAGGAAGAGCTTAAGTACACAATGGATAAGATCAGTGACAACTTCAGTAATTACTCAGCATGGCATAATCGTAGGTACGCAATTGTTAATGGATGTTCTTTCTAAATGCTCTTTCCACATGTCCATTTGGCAATGTTGGAAAATTATTCTGAACTTGGAGTCAGTGGAGGGATCATGAAACATATGTTGAGTGAAAATTTAAGCTCCTCCAACTTATGTTTTGCCTTTAATGAAAGATGCACAAGTCTACAGGGCAACTGTATTGTACTGACATTTGATCTATAGAAATTTGAGTGCATACTGAATGGGAACCTGATGACTTAGGGCCTGTTTGGCAAAGCTCCAGATCCTGATTCTCCGCCTCCACCTCCTGATTCTCTATGGAATCGATTCTCTAGTAGAAGTGATTCCTGTCTGAGAAATAGTTATAAACTTTGTGGGGAGGTTCATAACTAGGAGGTTGTGAATTAGGTGAGGAGCAGGTATTTTTGGCTCCCAGGCTGCAAGTCAAAAAACATCAATCACTTCCTCGGATTCTTATGTGAAGCTGGTTGATTTTTTCTTGTTTGGTAGAGCTCCTCAACTTCTTTATAGGGAAGCTGAAGTTGGGAGCTCTGCCAAACGCACCCTTAGCTTCTTATGATTCAGACACTATTGGTGCCCTGCAAATATTCTTACTCAGTGTTCCCCTAGGCGCTAGTCGGGCGGCACACCGGTGCTTAGCACCTAATCGCTGCCTAGGCGGACTAGGCAGCTAGGTGGGAGGGAGGGGCCTAGCGCCAAGGTGTGGCATATGTTTTAAGTACTTTGTATTATATTGGTATTAGTTGTTTCTGTCTGTAGTATTATGTTTACTCATTGGTTTAGCTGATTTATTTTTATGATATGTTGTGTTATATGCTGCAATATCTCACTCAAGGCATTGCAAGATATCATCCAACTGCTAATCCAACAGAGCAAGGGTTTTGAGTCAAAGCGTAAGATTTTTTCAGAGGAGTTTGAACTTGTGACTCAAGCACTTTTTATCGACCCAAGTGACCAAAGCGATGGTTCTATCACCTCCGCTTTTAGCTCAAACATCTAGTCCAGAGAACCCGCAATGATTTCTTCATGGCCTTGTAATGGTGCAAAGCTCGGTTTATCTTTAGCGAGGAAAAAGATGAGCGTAATATGTCAGGTTCCTCAAACTCCTTTCGTTGTTACTCATTGAAGGAAGGATTCTACCCATTATTCTCTATTTCAATGAGCCTCGTCAAAGGAGTAAATCCATCAAGTGTGAAGTTGAATTCGATTTGGTGATTGCTAAGGATATTCAGAGGAGGCCCCTCTCGATAACAGGCTTTGGACATTCTAATTGTTGGTCCACATATCTTGAGATTACAAACGAAGGATGTAGCAATTCACAACAATTTTTTGTTGAAGTAAGCATACCCTTCTTGGATGACATTATGTCTAGAAGTGGCTCTCACTACAATTGTCCTGTGCATATTGCATTTACCATTGAACTGAGCAACAATGATGATACAGCACAGGATATTGATCTGTTTCATGACCCAATCACCTGGGATTGCTCAGAATCTTTCAAGTCTCATGGAAACCCCAGTTGCATCCCTTTTGATCAGCTAAAGACCATTAATGCCTTAGTTCAAGAGGAGTCAAAGTGGCATTTGGAAAGACTATCCGATGAGATAGACCTTTTCAGGGAATTGCCTGATGAGAACAGGTTAGGCTCTACATTAATTTTGCAGCAGCAGCTTAATGAATCTGACCACCGTTTTCATAACATACTCTCTCTCCTTTGCAGCAAGTTTGTCAAGTTGACATTAGCACGGCTATTGCTTGCCTGTGCTGCAATAAAGTCTCGAGGAAGTTCTCTCGTTGAAAGAAAGGGATACTGTGAAGAGGCTCTAGGGCTCTTCAGTGACTTGATTTACATGGATCCATCTCATAAAAGGTACTACGAGGATGAGCGGAGCTTAGTCCTAATGGATCATGTAACATGAAGAATGTTTGAACAAAATTTGCTTATTAGAAAATTAAAATATTTAGGTATTGCTCAGCTTGTTGTGTTGTGACAAAAATGGGAGCTTTTAGTATTTGCAGAACCACCGACCTAAAAACCATGTATTAAAATCAACATTTTAGCATTATTAATTTATAATTTTATTATTTTGCCATTTCCATGCATGAAATGAAGGGGCTGTTTGTAAGAAATTTCTTGTTCAAAGATCTAGCTAATGCTTTTCTTTTTTTCCCTACTTATATTGATGAAGAGGAGCTAAGGTGAGATAACAACAAATCCCACCTTTTACATGCTAATTCATTTGGAAGTGTTGTTCCAAGTCAGTGTATCAATGTATAGGCAAATCATCTGCATGCTCCTTGAAGCCATGTAGTAATGCATGTAAACTAATTTAGGCTTTGAACTCTTGGCAGCTCTGAGCTTATCTAAATTTGAATCAATCATGTGATGTTTAACACTTTTTGAAACTATGATCACTCAAGTTAGAAAGGTAAGTGTTAATGAAAGGGTGAAGTATGGTTGGTTAATATTTTTCAAAATTCACACAAAAGATGCTTCCTTTCTGTTATTATCATTTAATGGATCTTATTTTTGAGCATAGGATGTGCTGTTATTTAAGTTATCCTGTTCTTGCAGTTAACATGTGACATGGGGACTTTCATGAAGTACTGTTCAGTCCAAGTTCAATCAAATTTTGCTCCGTTAAACCATGTGCAACTTTGCTTGGTTGTCTTTAACATGCATTGGATTTCGATCGCTTGTTGTGGGTTCAAATGTGGACCTAAGCCATAATAAAGGTCGATCGCTTGAAGGTTAGATCTTTTAAAATCTTGTAACCATCTGTATACTTGTACATTATGATATTTATCGTTGTAATGGGAGTATGGGACCGCAAATTAGCTTCTCAAATGAATTGACTAATTGACAATCATATTAAACTAATTGCTATCTTCAAAGATAAATTATACAACACATAACCCGATGAATAAGATTTACTGCAATGACTACAATAAACTAGATTCTCGGTCTTTTCAGTTTGGAGGTTTTGCAGAATTTTGTGTGCTCGAATGTCAAGAACAACCAGATCAAGAGTTTCACATCGCTTGAACCCCTCACGAAGATAATTTCTTTGAAAGTGCTGGATTTGTCTTTCAATGAGATTGGAGCTCACTCAATCAATACAACACGCAGATATATCTGCTCATCTCCATTTTCACACAAAGTCGAACCATGTGAAGCTTTTGAAGAGTGCCAAAAGAAAAATGTCAACGTGGAGGAATTCCGGGGACGCCATATCGTTTCTTCAAATATGTGAATTTGGCATAGCTTGACGTCAAAGGAAATGCAGTTGCCAACAAGGAGAACTTCAAAACTCTTGTGATGACACTCAGTCCTTCTCTAAAATGGCTTGATGGTGTTTGTGTTCATTAACTGATGGTTTTCATCAGAGAGAATACAAACTTGGATAGGATGTCGAAGTAAACCCTGTACACTAATTTTTTGCTAGTAGCCATTGATTTGCTTCATGTGTATTACAATATTTTAAAGCAAACCTGTGATTTAACTTGATATTGCGAAGGTTTTTTGTTTGTGATGATCTTTTGTACTACTACTAACCTTTGCATCAACTTCGCTATGCTCGTAAAGCTAAGTTACATCATGGTACAGCTTTGATCTATCCATCCTCATCCGAATGTTATTTATTTGGAAACCTTCTCGGTTTGGAGTTCGTGAGTATGGAGTGATCCAAATGCAATTATATACTATCGCATGGAGTCAATTTCGCATTATCTCATGCTGTCAAACAATGAAAATTTTCATCTGAACTATGCCTCACCGAGACAGCTTGTTATCCACAACGGGCATTTGCCGATCTCTAAGACCTTAAAATCCACAAAATTTTTTTACAAAGGTTAAACTAAATTGTTCCGCCTGCTACAGGCAATATCGTAGCTTGTATACCTCGACCGTGGTTAATTTCGCTTGATGGCTTCTTGAAAAAAAACCCGGTAAGCACATGTATGACATCGTTATAATACCCACCAAATTTAGGGTATGTTTGTTTTAGCTTTTGATTCTAGATTCTGGTCCCAAAAACAGAATAAAAAACAAATACCCTGATTCTAGAATCCGATTCTCACAATTCAATTCACCCATATACACTAGAATCCACAATCCACTTTAGGAGAATCAACTTCCCTACAATTATAATCCAGAATCAACTTTTAGATAATCCAAAGCTGAAACAAATTGGCCCTTAATGTACAGAACGTGTTGACTGAAGAACTATCGGCCAACACCGATCGATAGAAAAAGATGTAAGCACTAGCAAGATAGCATCGTTATGTTGTATGGAATCGAAATATGAATACCGGCTTCCTAAAACATTCCAGCTAAAATAACAAAAATATGTAGGAATCTCCCATATGATGTAATTGAATGCAAATTAAGTAAAAGAAGAAGGTTTCGGACATAGATTCATCTAAAGCTAAATAGCTTCGGAAAGCCAAAAAACATCGAAGCATCGCTCACTTGTCCAAGGACGCAGAGACATCTTCTTCAATAAAGCAATCAACATGGCAAGATGAACGGCAAGTCACCGAATCGATGAGCCCGAGGCACCGCTGCTCGTTGGAGGCGACGACGAACGGTGGCGCCGGTACTCCATCGCATCTGAAGCGATTATGTTCCTTGCTTGTCGATGCAAATTGAAACAACCCGAGGAAATAGCGTCCGCTCATTCACCCCAATCAAGATTCTTCAAAAAGGCTTAGCAGCTTTGCAACATGTCATGAAGCATTGCGATGGTATCCACGGATGTAGTTGAGTCATGCGATAAGCATCTTCGAGCTAAGAACAACTTGAGATGGCTGCTTAGATGGTCCTTCCATTATGCCAAGAACGACTTCCTCTGCTGAAGATGAATTCCACAATCGAGAGTGCATAAATCAAGAAAGGAAAACAACTATTGTAATCTACATTAATGAGAAAATTCTTTTAAGAAATCTCACCGAACTAAGGTGAATCCTCATCGGTCATCACAACACATAACCCGATGAATAAGCTTTACTTGCAATGACTACAATAAACTAAATTCTCGGTCTTTTCAGTTTGAGGCTTTGTAAAGAGCCTTGTGTGCCTGAACGCCAAGAATAACCAGATCGCTAGCTTCACATCGCTTGAACCCCTCACGAAGATAATTTCTTTGAAAGTGCCGGATTTGTCTTTCAATGAGATTGGAGCTCACTCAATCAATACAACACTCAGATATCTGCTCATCTCCATTTTCACACAAAGTGGAACCATGTGAAGCTTTTGAAGAGTGCCAAAAGAAAAATGTCAACGTGGAGGAATTCAGGGACGCCATATCGTTCTTCAAATCTGTGAATTTGGCACGCCTTAACGTCAAAGGAAATGCAGTTGCAAAGAAGGAGAGCTTCAAAACTCTTGTGAAGACACTCAGTCCTTCTCTAAAATGGCTTGATGGTGTTTGTGTTCTTTAACTGATGGTTTTCATCAGAGAAAATATGAACTTGGATAGGATGTCGAAGTAAACGTTGTACACTAATTTTTTGCTAGCAGCCATTGATTTGCTTCATGTGCATTACAATATTTTAAAGCAAATATGTGTCGAACCTGATATTGCGGAGGTTTTTTTTGTATTACAATATTTTAAAGCAAATCTCGAAGACCTTAAAATCCACCAAAAAAATTACAAAGGTTAAACCAAATTGTTCGCTCACTACAGGCAATATCATCAACTTGCATACCTTAGTCAGGGTTAATTTCGCTTGATGGCTTTTTGAAAAAAAAAACGGTAAGCACATGTATGACATCAGTTATAATACCCACCAAATTTAGGGCACGTTTGTTTTAGCTCTTGATTCTAGATTCTGATCCAAAAACAGAATAAAAAACAAATAGTTTGATTCTAGAATCCAATTTTCACAATCCAACGCACCCATATACACTAAAATTCACAATCCACTTCATATGTGCTTTTGGATTCTAGCTTTTAAAGAATCAACTTCCCTACAACCATAATCCAAAATCAACTTTTAGATAATCCAAAGTCGAAACAAATCGCCTCTCGATCAAGAACTATCGCCGCCGCCATCATCGATAGAAGATGTAAGCGAGAGTAAAGATAGCAATCGTTCGCTCTATGGAACTGAAATATGAATACCAGCTTCCTAAAACATTCCAAACTAAAATAACAAAAATATGCAGGAATCTCCCATATGATGAATCAATGCGATTAAGTAACAATGAAGAAGGTTTCGGATAAAGATTCATCTCGGCTAAAATAGCTTGGGAAAAGCCAAAACAACATCGAAGCATCGCTCACTTGTCCAAGGACAGCAGAGACATCTTCTTCAATAAAGCAATCAACATGGCAAGATGAACGGCAGTCAGCCGAATCGATGAGCCCAGGCATCGCTGTTTGCTGGAGGCGAAGATTTAACGGTGTCGCGCTGGTACTCCATCGCATCTGAAGGATTATGTTCCTTGCTTGTCGATGCAAAGGAAACAACCCGAGGAAATAGCGCCCGCTATTCACCCCAATCAAGATTCTTCAAAAAGCGCCTTAGCGCTTTTGCAACATGTCATGAAATATCGATGGTATCCGTGGATGTAGTTGAGTCATATGCGATAAGCATCTTCAGAGCTAAGAACAACTTGAGATGGTCGCTTAGATGGTCCTTCCATTATGCCAAGAACGACTTTCTCTGCTAAGATGAATTCCACAATCAAGAGTGATAATCAAGAAAGGAAAACAACTATTGTAATCTACATTAATGAGAAAATTCTTTCAAGAAATCTCACTGAACTAAGGTGAATCCTCATCACCATCACAGCCTATATCAAGCCTCTTAATACATCGAGCACTATCGATCCTAAACAGATGCCGACGATTCACAAAACCATCCCGATGGACAGGGGCGGACCTAACGAGGGCCATGGGGGTTCAGTTGAACCCGCAAAATTTTGGAAAATAAACTGCTATTAGTACTCCAGCTTGCAACAAACTGCACGGATTGGAGTAGAAAGAATGATTTGGATGATCCCCCACGAGGATGTTGACGGGATCTACTACCGAGCTCACAAAGGTTTCGCCACCGGAGAAGGGGGAGGGGAGATCTGGAGAATGGTGGAAACGAAGGAAGAGGAGGAGAAGAGCTCACCGCGCCGGGCGCCGGCCGCCGGAGAAGGGGGAAGCGAACGGTGGGAATGAAGAGAAGAGGCGGAGAACGTCTCAGTAGCTCGTTTTGGGAGGGCGAAGTGAGGAATTTTCCGGAAGAAACTTTGGACGCGAAGCGGGCCAGGCCCAGGCGACTCCCTGCAAGGAAAAAAATTTAGCGAAATTTTGCAAAATCTCGGATTTTGGTGAAAGATGAGATTCAAAATTCCGATGAAATAAAATTTTCTTTTTTAAAAAATAAATTGCTATGGTGAATTCAGAAATTTTGGTTTCAAATTTATCGGATTTCAAATTTGCCTTTCGAATTTCAACCAAAATTTTGAAATTCGACCGCCTTTGAGATGTGATCCGAAAACAAAATTTGAAACCTTGGCTCCTTCTAACATAGACGGGAAGAACACAAGGAAAGATTTAAATATGTTTTAAAAAACAACATGAGTTTATTTATTAACTTATAATTATTTATGTATTTTTTAAAATACAACTTTAAAAATTATATCCAAACTTATACATTCAAATTTTAATCTCAACATATAAGAAAAAGAATAGATTTATAAATAAAATAATATATTTATAATTTTTATGAGTCTTCATGGAGCCTCCTAGGGGCAAGTTGACCACATCCCCACCCCACTAGTGTAGCATAGGCCAAACTGTGTTTCCCTTGTAAGGAGATTAGCCCCCTCTCTTGCTTGCCCCCACCCTTATAGGAATTAGAGGACATTGTCATTTCTACTCTTTGCCATTTAATTCATCGTCTCAACCATCTATCGTCTTTCTAAAACCTATCGTGCCACTTGTGATTGTCTCATGTATCCTTAATAACCTTTGTCCTCCTCTTATATATCCACGGCCAGTGACGTCACTGTTACTTTGCTGCCTCCCTCTATTGTTGGAGATTCTAGTAAACCCAAATCCTAAATTGGGTAAACTTGAACACTAACTCTATCAAACCGCTAAACAAGTCAAACCCTAATTCGAGTGAACTTGAATTGTAGTCCTATTAGATTACCAGATAAGTCGAAGGTCTTATCGTTCTAAGCATGAAATATGTTGCAAATACAATGGTAAGGAATTTGATTTATTTTCTAAGATCTTTAATTAAATAATATTTAACAATTCTGCTTAAATTATAGAGTAATATCTTTTTAATCAAATAGAGTAACATCTAATCCTACAATTATATCTATATTCTTTTTTGCACAACAATTGTTAAAACCATGGAGATTGAATTATTCTCCTCACTACTCTATAGAGATAAAAAGCATCATATAATTAATTTAACCAGATAATTAGTTCCCAATCTTGTTTTACTATATATTAGGGTCTAGCACATAAGTTTATAGAAACACATATAAACATACATTTGGATATAGAAATATCAAAATTTTGTATCATCGCAGAAGAACTTGAGAAAGGAATACACATCTTACGTAACTTTTATATGCACCCTTTTCAAAAATGCAAAAATAAGGTTTTGACAACTAGTTAAGATAAACGATATTTCTCAAATTATTATGTATATAGCTTGCACTAATTTCTCTTATTAACTCTATTTGTGCTTAATTAGTTCTATAATACAATTTTTTGTAAACAATGGATATGTGTATTCTTATTTTTGTGTCATTTTTTTATATGAAACGATAATATGTACTGTACCATGTTACTCCCTTCGTATCGCAATATAAGTCTATTTCATGGAAAGCATCATCCCACAATATAAGTCTACTGAGGAGATTAAATGTATAGTTATTGCACTATTTCCATTTCATGTGTCTATTTTAATGATGAAAAAGTGGATAATTAGTTGTAGTACACCACTCAATAGGGGCAAGCATGATTCAGTAACATTTTTTATATTTAGTTCCTCCTTGGTCTATGTGTATGATAGGCTTAAACTTATATTCACTACAACACGGATAGCCACTAATGGCGCTTATATATGCCGCTATAAGTGCCTAAACGCCCCCAAAACATTTTTCCCGACGCTTATTTGCCGTCATGAAAATGCCATCTGGAAAAGTAATCCCTGCGTTTATCTAGCTCGGCACATAATAAATGCCGGGTTGGTTATCGATTTACACATAATAAATGCCGAATAGAGTTACCCGCACATATTAAATGCCGGTTGTCCATTAAAGCGCACATAATAAATGTCGGGTTTCCTACTAATGGCACATAACAAATGCCGAATAGAGTTACCCGACACATATTAAATGCCGTGGTTGTCCATTGCGGCACATAATAAATGTCGGGTTTCCTACTAATGGCACATAACAAATGCCGAATAGAGTTACCCAGCACATATTAAATGCCGTGGTTGTCCATTGCCGGCACATAATAAATGTCGGTTTTCCTACTAATGGCACATAACAAATGCCGAATAGATTTACCCAAGACATATTAAATGCCGTGGTTGTCCATTGCCGCACATAATAAATGTCGAGGTTTCCTACTAATGGCACATGTCAAATGCCCGAATGGTCTAGCACGACATTTGTTATATGCCATCTTAGAGCAAAGGTGGCACATATGAAATGCCTTGATATAGTTATCGCCGCACTTAATTAGTGTCTAGAATTTTCTAGCACAAAGATATGAAGAATGCCATGTTATTAAATTTGTGACACATTAGAAATGCCGTGGTATCTATTTGTGGCACATAATAAATACTGCTTCAATGTTGGTCACACGCCCATTTCATTAATACTAGTTCAATGCATGTTTAGGGTATGTACAATAGCCATTTTGTTGCTTGTTTAAGAGAATACATGGTAGATACTCAAATAAAGCATATGAAAATATTATAGAAGCATAAATATTATAGAAGTTTGAGACAAATGGGCTGTTCACATTTCAAACTTGTTGCAACAAATCACATGCACATGACTGCATTTCACATAATCGATCAATACATACACAGAGGAAAAAGTACAAACAGACTTCGCCGCAACACTTTTAGGCAACGAATTTTCCAAATCTTCTTTGAGTTGCAAGCAATGATCACGCCTTCAATGCCATCTCCACCCATGACAGATCACTTAATTTTCCTAATCTTCTTTGAGTTGCAAGCAATGGCTCACCAAAGCACTACCGAATAAAAAGAAAACGCAATTAGTTTAACAAAAAGTTGCTATGTGCATCTTTGCTTACCAAAGCCCTGTCTCATCATAGGATCGCATAAGTGAACAACCCAAAATCGGTGGTTACACGGATCATAGATCATAATGGTATTTCTAGCTTCCAAAGAGGAATCAAACCATGGTATGATTATCAAGAGGAAAATCACCAAAATCTAACCAATTTGTTCCCATTGTTAGCAAAGAAGAACAACGCTTAACTAAACTATGACTGCCAATGTTTGGTACACACAAGGGTCGTTTAGGTACCGGATATACTACGACCAATAGAGTAAAGTTGGGCAAGAGTTTAATGAATGGAAACTTACCCACATCATTTTTTCCATCGTTAGCTGCGAGAATGCCCACCGCAAAATATATTAGTAACAATTAAATGATCAAGTTCAAGGATGTATGGAGCAATATCTGAGAGAAATTAAGCATTAAACTAATTCCAAAGAAAAACACCTAATGTTTACTAAATAGAACAAGACTTGGCCTTGGTGCTATCATAAGTAGTCTTTTGAGGATAATTGTCTTATTTCTAACCCCGCCCATGAACAACAGAATCGTGCCATATTGCATAGCATATAGTCGATTGAGACCACAAGGTTCAATCGATGGCATTAGTAAAACATCCAATGAAACATTTATATTACAAACCGCAATACAAACGCACATGATACACCAAATAGAGGAAAAGGAAATTGCAAAGTGCAAACAAGCTCTTAGTATTATTAAAACTTCTCAGATATTATCAGAAAATCACATAATATAATTCCTTCTTCATTCCACATGAATACTGAATACTTTCATCTGGCAAGTTGATTCCATGGTCCTAAACAATACAAACATACATAATGAAAAGTAATATGGCAACTTTGGTAGGAAAACCCCTTTACATGACTGAGATACACTTACTTCTCTGTGATCTTCCTATGGACTTTGGTCGCATTGGAAAAGGAAAGGTAACAACTCAGTCACTCTCCTGCGTAGGACAACATACTTAGCTATAATGCTCACGAGGTTTGCACTAGCACGCCTTACAAGATGACCTGATAAAGAACAAGATAAAAGGAACTCAATATGTCACCTTGTTAAAGTACAAGTGAAAAAAATCAGAAGAGTGAACAATAAATGAACAAATTTTTACACCGATGAGAGGCATTATTTCTTGGCAACTCGAGTCTCCACGAAAACAGATTATCTATATTCGATCACATCAAAGTTGTGATTGGTTCAAGTTGTACTGCATATCTTAATTTCACAAAGTAGTTGGATGTGCATAACTATGTATCAATATAACATCATCCAAAGAGGAATGGCGCTTAAGTCGCAATGACTTTGCAAGTTTGGAAGTGGTGTGATAGAATGCCCTCAAAGGTAATTCAAAGGCATCGAATTGGGCCTCACAACTTTCCAACATATTGATATGGATTCATAACAAAAAATTAGAAGGCTCTTGACCTTAGCTTCCACTTCTCCGTGCCTAAACTCTTAGCTTGCAAGTTATGAGTTGTGACCAAAAGGTGAATGAATTGCTAGAGCTAAAACAGCTTTTGCTCTTAGATAACTAGGCTTTACTTGATCACGGAGGATAATTGATGTAAGAGAGGTGTACTAATCATGCACTAATCAAAGAACCAAAAAGAATATGAAACTACAAATTGCGAAGCCCAAGATTGAACTAACCTTGATCCCGGTCTTTGGAGCATCCAGAGCAAAATAATAAATGTCAACTAACTTAATCATCTTATTATTTATCGATTCCTTTTGCTTTCATCAACTTCATCTGTTAAGAGTCGGTCCATATATGCTAACCAACAATCACCATTGCATCTGTGCATAAGCGAAAGGAGGAAATTTCCAAAAGGTGTTTAGATCATATAAAATTATAAAGGTTGTATAAATCAATAAGATTTAGGAAATGGCCACCAACACCAGATATCCAAAATATAATCGACGATCCACACAAAGTCAAAGCTTTACTTTTCTAGCTGAAAATTAGGGTGAAAACGGCCTGATATGGGATCTAAAAATCGATATGGCATCACAAGGCACACTTTAAGCATAGTGTCATTTGCACTTTGTGTCAGAGAACCACGCCGCTAGATGTAGCATAAAAGTAATAAAACGCACCTCATCCCACAAGGTAAAAGTAAGCTTTTGACCAATGAGGCTCCGATTTCAAGATTTCAACCTCTCTTCAAGGGAGTTTTTAAAAGATCAAGATTACATCAACAAAGGAGCCAAATTAACTAAAAAGTTATCAAGTCGATATAAAATTTAGTAGAAATCCAAGCAATACCATGACAGATTGGCGCAGAGGGTACAACATATGCCGCCACCTTGGATCGAGTAATATTCATTGGCCTTTGGATGATCACTAAAATAATAGAAACAAAGTGGGAAAACAACCACATCAGAGGATAAGTTTGCACAAAGCAAAGACATTCTTTACCCCCAAAAATGTACAAGCATTACTGTGCCAAGGGCATGTGTATGCTAGAATGCGATGCTATCACCCCATCTCAGAAAAATGGACTAATTTCAGATTGGAGGAGCCACCAAGTGATGATCAAGTGCATCATACCATCCTTTGGTGTCATGCTCCAAACAAAACCGATCTTCAATCACAGCTTCAGATATCTAATGTATAGTCAAAGGAGAATAATTTCAGACAGATACAATTCAAATGTGAATTCTCGTAGTCGCAAAGCAACAACCACATTGACAATTCAACCATAAATTCTCAACTGCAGTCTACAAATTGTAATTATGTATTGTACACAATAAAAAAACATATAGCATTCTTCTTATAAAGGAGATGATGTTTTCATCCTCGAAAGGTAAAAACCCTACAAGGTAATATGAGGAATAGAGGTTATAAGCATTGAATGAAAGAGCAAGAAGAAACAACATAGGATTAGCAATATTCAGTGACCACATGACAAAGAAAGCAGATGCACATCGAGCAAAACTATGGATGCAAAGTGGAAACATGAATTGCGCTCAAACCATAAAAGCAACCTTACCATTATTTGTGACCTTTTATTGCATTGCTTCTCGTTATATATTTCCGAGATAAAGAAATGCAAGAAGCGGTCTTTCCTTCCGCTTATGTACCATCGCCTCCTTTTTTCGCCTCGTGAAAGTCCTGGGTTTATTTTCAATCGGCTTGAGCTCATTGTGCTCACAGATCGCCAACAGAGTCACCGACGCGCCACTTTTCAAGGCAAGTATAGGAGCAAAAGTTATTAGAAGTATTTTGATCATGCATGGTAATTGCTCAAGGCACCTCCAAATAAGTATAAAGAAACAAGAATAAAAGATAAAAGAGATCTGGGAAACCTTTAGTGCGCCCACTTCATTAAGGATGACAACAAAGATCAATTTCATGAAAACAAGTACTCGTAACAAAACATTAAGGATGATATCATTAAACCGATATAGTTTACCACTACTAATTTGCATAAATATATCCCTTCATTAAACCATAAATATTACCTTAAATTAAAATTAAGGTACATCCAAGACAAGTGACAAAGCTAACTGCTTCCTCGATTGAATGAGAAGGCACCAACAGGACCTTCACCTCCATCTTTTACCATTCCAGAACCAAATGTTATAAGAAAAACCAAGATGTTAGCTAAGTAGTCAACCAAAACAAAGGGTGTTATAAGAAAAAACCAAGATGGATGCTCATTGGTCGTGGTGCAAAGCAGAATCGCCTGTGCATCCGCCGCCCCATTCTTGGATTCAACATTTGTTATGAAATTCAATCCAACCAACTAATCTCAAATATCAAAAGTAATATATCACAAAAGCAGAATTCAAGACTGATAGCACCAAATAGTTTGTACTCTATATATACATTCCTACTACCTTAGTTAAGTAGGACAAAAGAATAAGTCTTGCTTTGGATTACATTCACAAAAGTCATAGTACTCTACTACTAAGCTAACCCTCCTTTAGCAAAAGGCACCAAATAGTTTGTACTCTATATATACATTCCTGCTACCTTAGTTAAGTAGGACAAAAGAATAAGTCTTGCTTTGGATTACATTCACAAAAGTCATAGTACTCTACTACTAAGCTAACCCTCCTTTAGCAAAAGGCTCATTGCATCCATCTCATGTCTTTCGAAAATCTGCAAAGATAAAAAAAATTAGGACTAAGTGGTACTTTTGCAAACTTGTAATCTGAATTTTGCACATATCATGTGGTAGTTACCTATTGCATGCTTGGACTTGTTTAGTGGTGATCCATCTTTTTGAACAACCTATAAACAAGAATGATAGGCCATCAGCAAGAATTATGCACAAGTAATATATTTGGTTAATCCATAAAGTTCAATCCATACATTTTGGAATGGCCAAGCAATGCAACGACCAATAGCAAAGACCCAACTTGGTAGCTTGCCCTTGCACTCGAGGTAGTAACACATTTTTATCAAGCACAACATCAACTATGACCTCATAATAATCACCTAAGGGCAGTCCATCCAAACCTTTAGCCTTTTTGTTAGTGCACTTAAGTCTACCATATGCCACAATCATAGAACCAGTTAAAGAACGCAAAGCAACTTCCTTAACATCCTACAAAATAAATGTCAATTTTATAAATTAGTCTCTATCATCATGCCAATTTTATAACTGAGTTTTGCAAGAATCTATACCTCATCCTGTTTTTTTTGTCCACGCTTCATTATCCTTGTTTGATCCAAGCCATGTACGAGAAGTCCATTGTCAGAAGATGATGATGGCAGATGCGGGCCATTTGTTCCAGTCATACCCTAAAATTTTTAATAAGTCACTAACAATAATAAACTAAAAGATTGGAGTAAAAACAATTAAAGTACATTACCAACACATTGTTATTGGTGATTGTTCCTTCTTTATGTCTATTAGGAGCAAAACTTCTATTTCCTTTGGCAAAAGATTGTCCTCCATTTCTGACACAAACAGATGTGGTTCCTTTATCCATGTTCATACGTGTTCTATCTATAGCAACATCTGTTGGTCCATTTTGGTTAGCCCCACTAGACCTTGCACTTCCTTTATCCACGTTAATAGGAGTTCTATCTATAGCAACATCTGTTGGTCCATTTTGGTTAGCCCCAGAGACCTTGCACTTCCTTTATCCACGTTAATAGGAGTTCTATCTATAGCAACATCTGTTGGTCCATTTTGGTCACCCCACAAGACCTTACACAATCATCCACACCAACAGTTCTCGCTTCCATTGTTAGCACCAAGAGATCCTACTCCCGGTGATCCCGCTCCTTGCATGGCTAGTAGCATGTTCTTTAGCTCGATGTAATGTTGTTCAGATATTGCACACCTTCGCTCTGCATTCTCCATCCTCTCTCTCGAGTTCAGATTTTCAACCTCCATTTGCCTCATGATCGCAGAGTTTTGCAAGAGCAACAGACTTAGATCCACCTAGTAACAAACCTAGCCCACAAATTCTTCCTTTTTGCTCCTTTGGAAACAAATCAAAGATACAAATCACCATCCTCTATTGATTTTGTTGCAAGGCTCTCATCATTATCAATCCGTTCTCTTATGACATCCTACAAATGTTGTTCAAATATTACATGAAGGAAATATTATTAGTATTTTACAAAATATAAACAGTAACAAACAAAGAAAATCATATAATGTAGTATCATATATTAGTTTTTTATTATAATCACCTTTTCTTTCTTCTCAATGAACAACTAACATTTTATTGACTAGAAGTAAACAAGAATTAGTGAATAAGGAGCAATGAATTTGCACATGCTATGAAGCTTACAATTTTTGTTGACAATCTTCATTAAAGGATTCTCCATTTGCCTTTGTATGCGTAATAACATACGATTCAAATCGGGATGGTTCACGGCCAAGTTCATTTTCCTAAATTAAATAAGATATATAACCAACATAAAAGATTATTCACACAGTCTGTAATAAATAGAAAAGTAGTAAAAAAATCTGATAGAACTTGTGCTTACCAATTGGTGAGATACTACAACATAACTTCTCGATCCACATGTATGAAGTGCATTGACTTGGTTTTGACGGACTACTTTATTTCTTTGAGCTTTAGACTGACATAAATAAGAGTTTTTTAATAGCATAATAGTACACATTACTCATAAAAATATTTGAAAATTCTCGTTGCATGTAAAACATACAAACCATTGTTTCTTCCTTGCACCAATGCTCCACTAGCCATGCCCATTCTGGCCCTCGAATCCTATTGTTACAACCATTTTTAATATTCATTGCTTAGATAGATTTTCATCAAAGTACGCTTTCTTCAATGTGTTTTTATAATCACACCATTTCTTTGCAGAGATGCCATAACCCACTCTTTACATATGGGATAAATTGTAAAATATTTCTGCAATTTTTATAATATAGTGAGAATATGAACATTAAAGAAAATGCAATACATACATATAAAATAGAAGTAACAAAATAACAAGGAGGCATTACATTAACTAGAGTCCAAATCTTCTCCTTATCATCACCGAACCATTCTCCAATCTTTGTGTTTTAAGGATACATCACCTCCTTGACTAGGACAAAGAATGAAATTTGTGAAATTACTAGTTTTTATCCCACATGGTTGGCCATACCTATTGATCTTCACATTCATTTTGACCTTTCCTGAGTAGCAATGATTGACTTCATCGTTGTAGGACCCTTACATTCCTTCTTTTGGTTCTTTGCACGCAACACACTTCATCTTGCCGATTGTCATCCACAAAGATCATTATCATCATCATTTTCACCATCTGCTTTCTTCATTTTGCACAACATAGGTTGGATCTACAATGTCTTCCATGTTAGGAAGGAAGCCTGCATAAAAAATCATGTTAAATCATATATTAACAAATTAGTAAGACATCATTCTAAGTTTCAACTTCTTAATTAAGGAGCTCGCAATAAAAGCATAGTGCTTTTACCAAATTGTCCATGTCTTGGAGCCGAGAAGGACTTTCACCGGTATCAACATTGTTCTAAGTTTCAACTTCTTAAGGAATGCATTATTATTTCTAATATTTTCGCCACGCTTTAGCTCATAAGGACTTTTACTATTGGTTTGTTCTCTTCCTTTTCCCGCCATCTTTGTTCCTACAATATCGTAAGTATAATAGCATGTAAAAATTAATAAAACCGAGGTATAATAGCATATAAAAATAAAAGAGATGTTATGAACAGAGCCTATACCGTTTCAAATTAATTGCTTCATCCAATGGCTCATCAATAGTTAGCCCATTAATGTCTATCCTAGCACAATTATCGCCATCACCAACATCAATAGATATTGTTTCAATTAAAGGCTCTCTTGGTTCAATACAAAAGTATTCATCCTTTTCATTGTCATTTCTTGAGTCCAAGTCAAAATATCTCTTGGATTTGCAAAAACCACAAAGATGCCATTCGTGTCTATGGGATCTTGCACATAGTATACTTGTGTGGCTTGTGTGGCAAGTATAAATGGCTCATCATAGATGTTCTCACCTTTGTCTAGCAAATAATTGAAATTCAAGCGTAATGCCAAATTTATCTTTCCGAATACCTCTACCTTGAACTCAGATCAACCGGTCACACTTGAACAACACAATTGATCCCTTGTCGAGTAATTGAGCTCAATAATTTCATTGATAAAACCATAGTAGGCAACTTCGATGTTATTGGATTCGATCTTTAGCACTAGAAAAACTTGATGTTTGTGCAACAACGGCTACACCAAAATTTTGGGTGGTCTTATCAAGACCGTAACACTTTGTTTGAAACTTATAGCCATTTATAGCATAGCTACTATGTTTGGTCACGATTATATAAGGTTTGTTGGCTAGGACCGTAATTCCTCTCGAACTTCATTACCTTGACTAAGCAATTGTTTGACCTATGATAAATAATAATAAGCATATTACAACAACATACGACAGCTCTTACATGTCTCATCAAGATAATATATACTTACATATTCAGTGAACCATGTATGGAATGTTTCATGATGAATCCTATTTATGTCTCGCTTAAGATGTTTGTCTGTTGATAGAAAATCAAGATGTTTGCTGCATTTATTTTAAAAATTAGTGCAAGTAAAGCAAAATAATTAATATGGAACTCGAATGAGGATAGCATACTTGACATATGGCCCAATGTGTTCATAGTTTGTTAAAACATATCTGTGAGCTTGAACCCATGGTATGTTGTCCAAACTGGTACTATAACTACCAACCAAGGGACGGCCTAATCTTTTAAGGTTTGGTAGTTCACTTGTGCAGCTATCACCATTGTCATCATTACGACCTCCGCGGGTGAACCTAGTTTGACAACCATGAAGGTAACGTGAGCAGAAGGTAATGCTTTCATCTAGCAGATAGCCTTCGGCAATGGATCCTTCCGGGTGACTCCGTGTCCTAACCATTGATTTTAACTTTAAGGTACCTACAATTTAAACCTATCCCTTTAGTCGATACACAAGTCTATAAATATGAATACATTAATATAATTTAGCCAATACGCACCTCTCGATAGGATACATATTTCTGTAGTGGACTGGTCCAGCTAGCCTAGCTTCAGTTGGAAGATGGACGCACAAATGAACCATGACATCAAAAATGATGATGGGAATATCTTCTTAAGGAGACAAAGTGTTTCACCAATTTCAAATTCTAATTTTTCCATATCACTCACATTAATAACTTTCGAGTACATCTGCTTGAAAAAGTTGCTTAAATGAATTAACGCTCTGCAAACTTGTTCTAGGAGAATTCTTCTTATGGCTAAAGGAGCAAGTGCTGCATTATAACATGACAATCATGAGTCTTAAGACCAACTAGTTTCCTTTGATCAACTAGAACCTTGTTATGCAGATTAGATGAATATCCATCCGAAATTTGACATGCTTTAGCACTTCACGTAACATTTTCTTCTCGATATGTTCATTGTATAGGTTGCTAGGTGGTAAATAAGTCTTGCTTCCTAGCGATATTGGGTGGAGTTCGGTCTTATACCCATTCTTTGGAGATCTAGTCGGAACTAAGATTATCCTTTGACTTTTGTCAATATTGAGAAGAGTATTCACAATGTTGTCAAACACATTTTCTCTATGTGCATTATATCAAGATTATGTCGTACTAAAAGGGTCTCCCAAAGAGGGTAGCTGAAAGAAACAAGATCTCTTGTGCCACTTTGGTTCAATCTCCTTATCCCCACGCCGCCGCTTCTTTGCACGTTTCTTCTCTTCTAGCTTTCCAAAGACTACATGTAAATCTTTTGTTTCTGACACATCATACCCGTAAATTGGGACAGAGCTAGTCTCATCTCTTTGGTACCATCAAATGATTTTGCATCATTCTGTACTTGTGATTCAAAGGAAGGAATGTGCGGTGCCCCATGTAACATGCCTTATGGCCATGCTTTAATTGTAATGAACATGTTCCAAAGGTGGCATGAAGCACAACCTACTTCTCTATTAGTTCTCCTTCCAGATAGGTAAGCATTGCTCGGATAATCACTAATAGTCCCTATTAATGCAAAGACGTAGTGTGAACCATTCTCAACAAGATGCATCAAATGTCCTTACACCTTCCTGCCACAAGTCCTTAAGTTCATCAATTAATAGTTGCAGATAAACATCAATATTATTTCCAGGAGATTTTGGCCCAGAGATCAACAAAGAGAGGATGAAATTTGTCTGCTTCATGCATATCCAAGGTGGAAAATTGTATGGAATCAAAATAACAGGCCATGTGCTATGAGACACGCTACATGTGCTGAAAGGATTGAAACCATCTGCCGCCAAAGCAAATCTAATATTGCGACATTCTCGAATCGAATCGAGGATGGTTAAAGTCAAAGTCTTTCCATGCGCTTGAATCTGCTGGATGCCTCAACAAGCCATCCTTTGTACGACCTTCACTATGCCATCTTGCATCAGATGTTGTCTTGGGTGACATATATATTCTTTGAAGTCTTCTTTTAAGTGGAAAATGACGAACAACTTTTATTGGAACTCTATGCACACGCTTCCACTTAGACCAATTTTTTCGCTTTTCCACCTAGAGGTGCCACAAGTTGGACATGAAGTGGCATCTGCATGCTCTTTCCTATATAGTATGCAATCATTTATGCACGCATCAATAGTGGCATATCCAACACCAACATCTTTCACAAATTTTTTGCCTCATGATAGTTTTTGGGTAAAAGTTCACCTTCAGAAATGCTTCTTTTAATAGTGTGACAAGCTCATCAAAGCATGCATTACTCATTCCCCATAAGTTTTTAATGTTAAGGAGCCTAACAATGAACTCAGTAGCTTTGAAAACCTCTCACATCCTCGGGTACAACTCCTTACTAGCTTCATTAGCTAACCTATAGTATGTTTCGTGTCCATATCTCTCTCTCCCATGTCATCACTATTGTTGACATCTTTAGTACTGCCACCAAAGAACCCAAGCCCGCCCCTAAGCATTGCCTCCATTTCATCATCCATAACAGATTACCCTCTGGATCTCGAGTTATGAGCAGCCGAAAACACCAATCCTCACCATGGAACACCCATTCATTGTATCCTCCCAAAAAGCCATTGCATATTAAGTGATTATATATAGTGGTCTTGTCTAACCAATACAAATTAGCACAAATGTTGCAGGCGTGGATTGTCCCACCTTGTGCTGATTTTGAAAATGCAAACTCCAAAAATGAATTGATGCCATTTTAAGTACTCAATTGTGTGCCTAGATAAATGCATCCATTTCTTGTCCATGTTTGTGCTGCATAATATATATATATATATATCAATATCACCCAACAAGAGTAAAACATATTAGATTTGAACTCACCAGTACAAAACATGCAGGAGTGTTACAAGTCGTTGCAGCCAACAATATCGACAGGTAGTCAGAAGCAACAACTCCACTATGGCATCCTCCTCCGCTTGCTCCAAAATATGCCAGAAGAATTAGCAACACAATTATTCCATAGCTCAGAAGAATTATATTCGTAGTTTTAAGTTTCAACTGCTCGAATAGGCACTTGGCTTGCTTAAAAGGAGAATGAATTTTGAGCATTCATTGGTACTTGCTACTGTTAGGATATTTGAATATCCTTGTTAGTACTTCTGGATTTTTGTTAGAGTTTGTCTTCTTATCTGGAATGTTTCACAATTTTGTGTTACCCATCACTCAATGATCATGGTCAAAGGACACACTCAGGCATAGCAATCCTAAAAACATGATGCTACTTCAACAGTAAACATAACAAAAATATAGCTCACATTGGACAGTCAAAGTCAACAATTAACATGATTTTTATTCTCACATGCGAGCATCGATTCACTATCCAAGTCCAAACTATTCACATAATCGTATATAATAACCCAACAGATGTTTAGATTGATCACAAGATGTGAAACAATTGCATCATCCTAGTCCATACAAACATACAAGTTGTCCAAAGGTACACATAGAAAATTACCAATATTAGTAAAATTCAAAATATATAATAGATCCTCTGCTTTTGCTAGTATTGCATGTATGACTTGAGCATTGAACATGGGTAAACAAAAATTCGAAACAACACCACAATTACACAAAAACACATGAAATGCATCATTTCCAACAATTGAACATATGTTGTCATAGTTAAACACGGTTCTCATCAAAATTTCAATAAGTTTACCAAAACAAGATCCTAAACATAATTCAAATAAATAAGTTACATATTTTATCAAATACATTTGAGTGAGATGCTATCAAGGGCATTCAAAACGAATAATACAAATACATTTGAGTGAGCAAGAGTAGCAACTTTGTGATATTGCGATGAGTTTACATGGAATGTAAGAAATCAAGCGGTCTTAGGATAAAAAGCACGGCTTCGGTTGAGTTTACACTCGGTAGTAGCCGCTTATTATTGTCCTGAAATGTTCTTGCCCAAAGCAATATCCCAACGCAAGCTTAGAAAACCATTCAAGTTAGAGAGTCAAATAGTAGTCATACCGCACACATATCAATAATTTAAAACAAATAAAGAAAGAGGCATTTAGTTGCAAGATTTTATTTATCACTAAAGTGACTTGTAAATCAAGATCGGAGGTGAAGAAACACAATAATTCCAAGAGAAAATACATTGGAACTCTAATATTACATCGACCTAAATAATAAAACTCAAGGTTAGTGCCCACGGATAGATGGTTCTGAAGCTTACAAAGAATAATCGAACAAAAGCAGGACTACAGATCCTTTACCCTAGTTCAAATGTGGTGTCATTTCCGATCCGCAAATTACATAGGATTTTTCATTGTCTTCGATTGACTCAACAAATGTTTGCCTCCATAAGCATAGGCAAAACACTTTCGGCCCGATAATAATTGAATCTCGAGTCTGTAATTCTAATTACAAGAATGATCAGATCTTTTTTTCCTAAAATATCGCCTACTAGATTGCAAACAAAACATTATGCTTGATGAGGTTGACCCTCAAAGATAGAACCGACACTAGATCATCATTAGGCAACAAAAAGATATGGCACCAACCATATTCAACAAGGTTTAACACCGCAAATAAAAGATGTGCTAGAAATGAAAATGAATGGACATGGTTAGCCTAAATACTTGTAATAATACCTTTGTCTTTTCTCACAACTATTTGGTTCTCGTAGGAATGATAGCACGTGGTATCTGCAACTACAAAATGAGAATTTAGATCGGTTGAATGAATATCATCGTGGTATTGACCATATCTACAAAATGCAACTCGGACATGAAGCATGAAAAAGTCAGAAGAGATTAGTATTAGAGAACATCAATCGAGACCGTAGTAAGCATTAAATGAGCTTTGAAATTGCATTCAGATCATTTTGCTTTCCTTCTTGACCCAATGATCTAATACAAGCTTTGCACCGAACACAAGCAACTACAACTTTTAACACAAGCAACTACAACTTTTCAAAGATACCAAGCAATGAAAATGCCCAATTACCCTGAACTAAAAATCTCGCAAATGGCGACTTCACATGGTTAAAACCGAGAACGGTGACAATACAAACCGATAGCAATTGATCAGAAGCATCAGAGGATCAAGGATACCGACTAGAGGGGGTGAATAGGAGGTTTTGAAATTTTCTAAGCTAAATTACTCGTTTGATTATTCCTAAGCACAATTGACAATTTTAGCAAGTTCAATACCTAGCAATTTTAATGATCACCGAAAAACTTACACTTAAACTACTCTAAATGATAATGATAATGAAGCAAGTGCTAGTAATGAAACAAGTGCCAGTAATGAAACAAGTGCCAATAATCAAACAACTTTAATAAAGATCAAGTGCTAGTAATCAAACAATAGTAGGAACAACGCAAACCACACAAAGGATGAACTCGTGAATTTTTATCCCGTGGTCTCGGAGACTTGCTGGTCTCCCCTACTCCACGTTGAGGTGACTTGAACTCTTTCAAGCCGGCTCCACTCGCTTGAGCCTTCCCCGATCACTATTGATAGCTCTTCCCCGCTCCGGGTAGGCGAGCTTCGTGCCTTCACGACGATTGGACCTTCTCACAACCTTCTTTGAGAGGATCACCAATCCCGATCGCCTCCAAGCCATCTAGGAGGCGGCAACCTCCAAGAGTAATAAGCTTCGACGCTTGCTTGAGGTTGAACTTGAGTGTCTAAGGCTCAATCAATGAATGCACACTCAATTTTGCTTCTAAACCTCTCAAATGTGTGAAACTAGTGCTCAAGGTGTTTAGAAGGCTTGCAATAACTCAAGGGTATTCAATGTGGTCCAGAAGAACCCCTCACACTGCATCAAGGGGGTATTTATAGCCTTCACCAACCAAAACTAGCCGTTTGGAATTTTCTACTGTATTTCGGCCGAAAAGGCCGGTCCGACCGCCCCTCACGGTCCAACGGTCGGAATAGTCATTTAATGCTGCGGTTAGAGACCGTTGGACAACGCTCGTCCGATAGCTCAACTACGGTCAAGATCGTTTCATCCGGTCCGATCAAGATGGCACCCGGCCGACCGACAAGACAAACGCGCCTTAATGGAAAGAAGCTCGAAAAATCGAACCGTTCGGCGTCCGGTTGGACCGGCTGTCCGGTCGGACCGCCCATGCCCCGGTCGCACCGCCCGTGGAGCATCCGGAGAAAAACGAAGTTACGACCTCTGTGAAAGTCAGGCCGCACGATGCACGGTTGCACCGGCCATCCGGTTCGACCGGGAGAAGGTTGGTCACACCGGCCATGAAAATGGGGTTTTACCCTCTCTCGAAAAAAGGGCACCGACGACAGCCCGGTTGAACCGACAGTTCGGTCCGACCGCTTGGGACCAGGTCCAACCGGCCAAGACAACTTTTGCACAGACCTAAAAGACTTCTTTTTAGTGTGATTTTTGCAAGTGCCTAACCAATATGATTTTTGAGCCTTGACACCTTTTCAACCTTAAACATAGCATCAAAAGCCCCTCTTAATAGTACGGCACTAAAACTAAAAAATCCGATCTTTTCCTTCGAACATCCGAGATCGGTAAAAACTACGAAGAATACTTCTAAACTTTTATACCTTTGTTTCTTTTGCTTTTCTTTGATGCATGCTCCACTTTTTGCACGTGAGATCATCCGACATCTTCCGAAGAGTACATTTTTCCTGTTTTCAACTTACTCACAAACAACATTAGTCTTTTAAACCTTGATTGTCATTAATTACCAAAACCTAAACCACATGGGGGCCTAGATGCTTTCAAGTACCACGCGACTTACAAATTGTTGTTGTTAGAACAAACACGCCACAAAAGTACAATTCGAGGTGGCAATTTCTTTCAAAGAATGATCAAATCAATCACAATCATAGGCCTAGTAACCAAATCAATGCGCCACATCTCAAACCCATAAATTGTCAAATCAGCTCGGGCACACACGCAGCTTGTCCCTGGCCCAATGAAACACACTCAAAAACAAACCTCACTAACTAATCATTGATCGCAAAAATAATCGAACCCATTCAAGTCCAAGATTTCCACTTGAAATCCAAGTTAAAAAACAAAAAAAACATCGCAAGAAAACCCACCCATGGCACCTTGATTCCGGCCCTCTCTTATCCAAATACCCAAAGCAATCAAGGAGCGAGCTCACGAAAGAGCAAATCGAACTAAAACTGAATCGCCTCATGTGAGATTGGTACGGGATCTGGGAATACGATCTAAGGATGTGGGCAAGGGGGAGCCAGGAGGCGTAGTAGATAGGGAAGCCGTAGGTCTGCCCGCCGCTGCGGCGTGCCATCGCAGGAGGAGAGATAGTGGTGGCCAGAGGTGGGTGGTGGTGATCGCCGGGAGATGCGTGGAGGGGGGAGAGTGTGTACGCAGTACGCGTGTAGAGGCGGAGGAGGCGATGCTCGCGAGTCGCGACGCGACGGGGAATGCGAGCCCGACGTAACGAGGCGAGGATTTTTTCCCTGCGGAAATGGCGTGGATTGGGACGTGAAATCCCATACTTATGGGTATCCAAATGTATTTTCCATCGGACCGGGAAAAACTAGCCCAGTGGGTTTTTAATCCTGAGAATGGGCCGGGATCCCGATCGGATTTGAGGTATCCAAACAAGGCCTTAGTGTTTCCAGTCTGATTTATCGTGGTTTAATGGGGTCTTTTTAGTCCATATCTCACAAATTTGGCCTCACCTTAAATGTCCCTTGTACTAAAAAATCTCAAGTCATTGTTTGATGGTATCCTCGATGCTAGTCTTACCTCACAGTTTACCTCATGTAAGGCTTCAATTTTCCAAGCCTTGCATAAGCCACATAAGCACATTTTGTGAGGCTAACCCTAGTAATTTGTTAAACATACATTTGCAATTTTTACGTAAAAAACGTAAACATTTTTAGGCAAGGCGCTTTTGGCATGAAGGAAAAGTCAATGCAAGGCAGAAAACATGCTTCACAATCAAGTGTGTTGAGAGGTGGAGCATGTTACGATTCTGACATTGGTAAAATCCCAACCACAATGAATATTAAAACGCCTAACTTTGGAGACAGACCTTCCTACATTGCCGCCTCCTGCATCAAAAGATCTCCACCATCTTGAACAAATGAACTCTTGCATCACATCTTTAGAAGGATTGTGTGACTTTTATAAATGAAAAATCCAACTTTTTACAGCAAGAACTTGATTTACAGCAAGAACTTGAGGAGGAGAGCACCGGAGATGGAGAGAGTTACCTGTTGGGAGGCGCCGTGTGGGAGGGCACCGGAGATGGAGGGAGTCGACGGTGGAGGCGCCGGTGGGGTTCTTGAACCCGGAGGAGGCGCCGGTGAGGAGGAGGGCTCCGGTGGGGGTCGCGAACCGGAGGAGGAGACGCCGGTGGGGGGAGGGCTCCGGTGGGGGTCGCAAACCGGAGGAGGAGGCGCCGGTGGTGGAGGGCTCCGGTGGGGCGTGATCAGAGGTGGAGGCATCGATCGATCGGTGGGGGCCGGTGGTGGAGGCTCCGGTGGGATCGATGGCGGAGCTGCGAGCAGGGTGGGCGGGTGGTGGGTGGTGGCGGAGAGCGATCATGCGGCCAAGCATAGCTAGGGATCGAGAGACATCGTCGATCGAGGCAAGACTAGAGAAATATATGTGTGCATATCGAGGCGCCTTTTCCCTCTCTTTTTCCCTCTGCTCGCGCCCTAGTTTTCCTTCGCGCCTAAAACTGAGTATACACGGCATTTACATTGCGTGGCATATAAAAAATGCCATCTTTACTCTATCTCGGCATTTATTATGTGCCCCTCTTTCTATATTATTCGGCAAATAATAAATGCCGGCATAGATTTTAAGCCGACATTTATAAATGCCCCCTTAATAAAATGATAAGCCGGCATATATTTTATGCCAGCAAATTCTTTCACCGGCAAATATTATGTGCCAGCCAATTGAACGCCCCTAAATCCAAATAAATGCCGCAAAAGCTTTATTTGGTGGCATTTGACTCAAATGCCATGTAAAATTAAATGCCCCGAAAGCTATATCCGTGTTGTAGTGATTGTAGAACAAAGAAAACAGCAATATTCCCTGTAAGGTGTATGCACCCAACTAACTAGAATCAAAAGAGAGATAATTTCATACAAAGGTTCTACATTATACTTAGAAATATCTACATGCTTAAATATTTTTTTCTTAAAACAAACTAGATTATATCTATGGTGGTAAATCTAGTCTATATATAAAGCAAATAACTCATTTCTCTTATGCAGATATGCTAGGATAGGGTATAAGAAAAGAGGAGAGTATAATTGCTATATATCAGCTTTTAAAAAGAGTGACTTGTAATATATTTGTGCTAAAATAAAGTATATTATCTTTTAACTGTAGGATGCTAGTTAAGTCGTCTAAATAATTAGCGTATTAATCCCTCTAAATTCTATTTTAAATGACATCGTAATTTTTCATGGTAAAAATAATCATTTTATGAAAATTATTTATATTTAGCTATATTCAAAAGATATTGTAATGTTTTATTGCAAACATCTATTAGGAAAGTTTTGTATCCACCACTGCTAATGGATATGGAACGATAGAAAAGGGATGTGAATTTATCTACATCACAACTCATATTGGCACAATATCAAGATAAGGGCGGACTTAAACATGAGGCAAGGGGTTAACTGAGATTGATCTTGCACGCTAAACAAAAACCTAACCGAACCATGGATGGCTGGATTAGAATAGCAAGGTACCACGCAACAAACAAGCCAACAACTAACTGAAATTGCTCACAGCCACATAAAAGAAAAAAAAATCCTCAAGAACATAATAAACTACAATCCATCCAACCTTACCAGTAAAAGAAGAAAGCAATCAAAGTTAGAATAGATCTCCCCTCCACACCGACGAGAGTAGACTTCGATGTGGAGGGATGCATTCCATCGCTGGCAGCGAGGTCACCAATGATAAGGCACATAAACTAAACCAGCCAGATAAGAAGCCCCCCTCAACTAACTAGTAGCAGGCCAAAGAGAAAGAGGAAGGAGACACACACAACTGCCCAATGGCCAAAGTCAAGAGAGGTTGCACGTGGCAGCTAGCTGGTGGAAGGAGAAGGATGACAATTGACAATCTCTACGTTTCCTGTAGAGGATTTTTCACTTGGAATAAGTCCATATAATATATCAAACTTTGTGCAAGCACCTCGAGTTATGAAATTATATATCTGATTTCTTTAACTTCATAATCTGGTTCAAATAACGCAGACACAATTTTGTATTGCATACGAAACTCGATAATTAGAGGATGACAAGGTATCCTATTTAAGTGCCGTTTTTTTTGGGGGTGGGGGGGTTGGGCTGCGGCTGCGAGCCTGAAGCCCCCCTCCCCCCAAAGAGGGCGACGGCGAAGTGGCTTGACAGCCAAGCGCACGCAAAAGCCAATCGAAAGCCACAGCCTGCCCTGAGGTGCTTTCGCGCAGCTTTTGGTTCACCCCGACAATTCCTTCATTGCCTCGCATCGCCCCTCACCGACCAAGCTCCACGCCGAGCTCGCTTTGCCCTGACCGAGCTCAGTCACTGCCGCGCCGACCTCGCTCCGCCTTGACCGAGTTGCCTCCTTCCAAAGACCTTCGTCCTCGCCGCCTCCGCCCGACCAAGCTTGGTTGCTACCTCGTCGCCCCCCGTTTGGTTGCCGCCTCGCCATCCATTCACCGCGCTCGACACTTCACCACCTCCGCCTGACCTTTCACCGTGCTGCCCTGCCCTTTACCGTCAAGATGGAGGGCCACCGGGAGAGGATTTGGGGAAAAGCCATAGCTAGTTTACCAAACAGTATCTAAAAAAAGCCACAGCCGTCAGCCACAACAACTTTTCAACCCAGCAAACCAAAAGTAATTTTTCAGCCCAGCCATAACCCCCCAAACAGACCCGAAGTTAGTAGACCCATGGAGGGCTTCTCCCTAGTCGAGCTCTTAGCCATGCTTCTATGGTTGTCGGCCCTGTAGCTCACTCCCTCTTATGAACAAGTCTTTATGGGCACAACGTGTCATCCTATGTAGTAAAACCATCTAATCATCACGCTGTGTAGACAATACCACTATATGAAATTAGGTCAGAGTGTTATTTGAATAGAATTGCAAAATTAGAGTGATCAAATATCTGATTTCATAGTTCAAAATGTCAGAAGGATTTTTAGCAAAATTTAAGGTATTATATGAACCTTTTCCTTTCTCAGTTGGGGGTAGTGGGCTTTAAACTATCCAAAGTAAATATTAGTCCTTGTTTGTAATATTGTTTTATAATTTTTTATCCAATAGAGATCTACAAATAAAATAGGTAAGGTATGAATAACAACAATTTTTTACATAGAAGCATCGAGATTCCGAGATATGCAACATACATATAGCGATAGAGAATGATGATGATGTCTGGTGTAACGGTTTGCTATAGCATGCAAATGTACCAAGTATCGAATGTTGTTAGATTTAGAATTTTTGACTGAATTAGCCCCATACGCTTGTGTGTCACGCTCCCGAGCCGCTGTACAATTTTTCGGATTTCTTGCCCTGGGCCACCGTGCCGGCAAGGCCGTATTTGCTCCCCTCTCTTTGCTCCCTCTACATGCGGTGGGAGCCGTCAAGTCATGACCCTGGGTCTTTGCCGCCTCGCAGCGTCCCTAGGGCACACTGCCCTGGCGCACGTCCCTGTGTTCATTCTGCTTGTGGCCTTGACTCGTGCGATCATTGCTACTACTGTCATTTGTAAGATTGTATTGACCGTCAACTCTTCTCTGCGGCCACTACGATCACTGTAGGAAATGGTCAGATGGCGTCGTTCGATCGACAGATGGCTCTGAGGTTATGCCCTATGCAACCGCACCATCCTATTCATGCTCTCCAGACGCAAAACAAGAATGGTTCAAAACGCCCTCCATGGCAACAACTGGATCCGGGACATCAGGCAAAACCTAACCGCCCATCACCTCCCAGAATTGGTTAACTTATGGCAGCGAATTCAATTGACCCCACTGCGACCGCATTATCAGGACGCCATAGCATGGACTCAAAGCCCCGCGGGAGTCTACTCATCCTCCTCGGCATACCGCATGCAATTTGTTGGAAGCATCCCCTCATCCTTCCCTTTTCTCGTCTGGTCCGCATGGGGTCCGCTGCGCTGCAAAGTCTTCTTTTGGTTGGCGCTTCAAGACCGACTTTGGACTGCACAGCGTTTGCAACGGCGTGAGTGGCCGAACCAGTATTTCTGCCAGATGTGCTACCGAAATCTTGAAACGGTTTACCACCTCTTCATAGACTGCCCTCAAGCCAAAGTTCTATGGGCAGCTATAAGCTGCTGGACCCTCACACCCTCCCTTCTCCCGGAGCGATGGGAACCGGCAAACGACCTTGAGCAATGGACCCTGCACCAGTTGAACTGCCAACAAAGGTCCCAAAAGGGCCTTAAAACAATCATTATATTAACCTGTTGGCAATGGTGGAGAGAGCGAAACAACAGAGTCTTCAGAAATGAATGCAAAACTAGCGATGCGATTCTTCAGTCCATCAAGGACGAGGCGGCAAATTGGATCTTCGCGGGCGCAAAGAATCTAAAAAAACTCGTCCAGCGGTGTAGTTGATTGCCCCCTGTGTTTTTCTTCCTTTTCTTTTTCCTTTTTCCTTTTTCTTTCTTCTCTTTTCTTCCCCCTCCTCCATCCCCTTCCACTTCTAACTTCCGCCTGATGGTGCAGCCTGTTGTACCATTGTTTTCTTGTATTCCTTCCCCTATCTAATATAATTGCAGCTCGCTGCCTTTCAAAAAAAAAATATTGTCATTTGTAATCCGAGTATAGTAATTCACCTGGCAATGGCATGGCATCACAAGGTCAGAGACCATCAAGAGTCATCAGTGATTCAGTGTTAGATGTGTCAATGTAGTGCGGTCGTTTTACCCGAGTGCGTGCTTGGCATTTAGAATTATGTCCATTGATAAACATTTGCTGTCGTCTGATCCTTGGATCCATTCATAGCCATATTCCATGTTATTAGTATCTCGCAATGTCATCAACAACCAGATCCATCACCTATCTTCAGTTTTTTGTTTTGGCAATTTGGCAGTGTTGCATTTTCTTAAGTTTTGCACTTACTGGTCAAATAAGGTGAACAAATTCAGATTCCATCAACTGCAGTGCAGAAAAACATCAACAACAGCAGCGAGTGGATTTGAATTACAGAACACCAATCAACCAGAAAAAAGAGCACATCCGACTCCTTCGGATCACAAAACCTTTCATGATAGAGAGGATTAGAAACAAGAACCATCAGCTGCAACTTCATCCACACAAACTGTCGGGGATTGGTAAATCCTTTACCCCTGGCAGCTCTGGATTATGTCAAGTCACCTGGATGCAGGCTACCTGGGTGTCCGTGGCTCGGATGGTCAAGCCTGGCATGAAGGCGCATTAACTCCACTTAATTGATGGTTATGACCACTTATGATCATAATTATCGGCGCATTAATCGGCACCCATTATTGTGTAATTGCCTAATTGGTGCACTTATTGAGGCGTGTAATTAGCGGGATCGTTGCGCTGCATGGTTGTATAAAAACCCCCTGCGCGGGGAGTAGAAGGGGGCTCAGGGGATCACCCCGTTGTAACATCCATGTACTTGTATTCACCATTTCAATACAGAAAAACGCCACTAGGTGATTAGACGTAGGGCTATTATCTCGACCATGAGAGGCCTGAACCAAGAAAAAATCCTTGTGTTTTTCGTGTTCTAATCGACTATCTCCCACGTCTTCGATGCTACACCTTTGGCAGAAAAGGGGCCTGGTTGATCTCTCAATCAACAAGTAAGCTTGGCGAGGAACCTGTTTTCCAAACGTTGATAGCTGGTGCCGTCCGTGGGGATCGACGGATTCTTTGCCAGAGGAATCCCGAAGGCGTCATCTTCCACATCTGACGACCGATACTACACAACTTATGATAAGGTAAGATCGAAAAAAAAGTTCTTTACCTTAAGCAAATTGTGCTTAGAAGAATCGTTTCTGTTTTGTGCCGAGCAAGTTCTTCGCTTGGGCGCAAATTTCATCCCCTTGCCCGAGCAAGCATTCCGCTCGGATCTGTGTCGAGTAATTTTTTAGCTCGGGCGTGTGTTTCTTCACACCGAGCAGGCATTGCGCTCGGGAAATTGATCTTGTTCCAACTTGGGAACTACTTTTATTCCGCATCGAGCATGTCCCCCGAGCACGCGTTTCGCTCGGGGACTGTTCATGTTCCGCGCTGAGTATGCACTTCGCTCGGGCACGAGTCTCTTCCCCCGAGCACGCGTTTCGCTCGGGGACTGTTCATGTTGCGCGCCGAGCATGCACTTCTCTCGGGCGCGAGTCTCTTCCCCCGAGCACGCGTTTCGCTCGAGGACTGTTCATGTTCCGTGCCGAGCATGCACTTCGCTCGGGCGTGAGTCTCTTCCTCGAGCACGTGTTTAGCTCGGGACTGTTCATGTTCCGCGCCGAGCATGCACTTTGCTCGGGCGCGAGTCTCTTCTCCCGAGCACGCGTTTCGCTCAGGGACTGTTCCTGTTCCGCGCCGAGCATGCACTTCGCTCGGATGAGAGTCTCTTCCCCCGAGCACACGTTTCGCTCGGGGACTGTTCATGTTTTGCGCTGAGCACGTACTTCGCTCGGACGCGAGTCTCTTCCCGCTCCTAGCATGTTCTTCGCTCGGGGACGCGTTTACATTCCCCCAAGCAAAAATTGCGTTTGGGGACTTTTCTTGTTCTGCGCCAAGTAAGTTCTGCATTTGAGCACAGGTCTTCCCAAGTAAGTAAGAATGCTCTTGTATCTTTTCTTTCTTTAAACATTTTTGGACTCTCGGGGCTTGCCCGTACACAGCAGCATGAGTCCTCTCATGACCTGCTAGTTTCTTTCCCTGGACGCCTGGTCCATGTCCAGGATGCGGCAGCTCGAGCATGTCTCGTCTGTCAGTTCCTCGAGCATTTGACCCATGCTTGGAATGCGGCAGTATGAGTTCGCTCACAATCTTCTAGTTGCCTTCTCCCTAGATATTTGATCTATATCTAGTTCCCCTGTGCATCTGATCCATGCATGGGATGCAGCAGCGTGTGTTCGTTCATAGTCTGCTAGTTACCTTTATGCTAGGCATCTGATCCATGTCTAATTTCTCTGGGCATCTGATCTATGCTCGGGATGAGGTTGTATGAGTTAATTCACGACCCGCTAATCCTTTTTCTGTCCTTTTCATGTTTTCTGGCTTGTTTGATTCTTTTGTTTCCCGATTCGATCGTGTTTTATTTTTCTTGCTCGGTGCAGCTTGTGCCGACCTTTTTCCCCGAGCATGGTTTGCTCGGGATGCGATAGTGTGAGCCCGTCTCATCTATCAATTCCTCTTCCTAGTCAATTTATGCCCAGATGCTGTGGTATGTGTTTCACCATCAAGAATTCAATCCCTCCTTAGACTTCTTAGTCTCAAGAATATGACCCATCTCACTTAAGCCTCAGGGACTAACTATCGGGGATTGGTAAATCCTTTACCCTTGGCAGCTCTTGGATTATGTCAAGTCACCCGGATGCAGGCTACCCGGGTGTCCGTGGCTCGGATGGTCAAGCCTGGCATGAAGGCGCATTAACTCCACTTAATTGACGGTTATGACCATTTATGATCATAATTACTGGCGCATTAATCGGCTCCCATTATTGTGTAATTGGTGCACTTATTGAGGCGTGTAATTAGCGGGATCGTTGCACCGCATGGTTGTATAAAAACCCCCTGCGCAGGGAGTAGAAGCACGGGGAGTAGAAGGGGCTCAGGGGATCACCCCGTTGTAACATCCATGTACTTGTGTTCACCATTTCAATACAGAAAAACGCTACTAGGCGACTGGACGTAGGGCTATTATCTCTACCATGAGAGGCCTGAACCAGGAAAAAATCCTTGTGTTTTTCGTGTTCTAATCGACTATCTCCCATATCTTCGATGCTACACCTTTGGCAGAAAGGGGACCTGGTTGATCCCTCAATCAACAAGTAAGATTGGCGAGGAACTTGTTTTCCAAACGTCGACATAAACATAAATACTTCATCAGCAACTGAAGTCATAGTCAAAGAACAAATTGGCAAAACAGGGACGCGCGCCAGGGCAGTGCAGCCCTGGGTGGGTCCCGCCACATGCAAAGGGAGTAGCGACGCAGAGGTGCGGGACAGGCGGGAGCAGGGATGGCAATGAGGCTCCGATCCCCGTTTCACCGCGGGGAATTCCCTTATTAGGGGACAAGGACGGGGACAAATCTCTCCTCATGGGGGTTTATCAGGAAAAATATTGCCCCCGTCGGGGATCGCGGGGATGGGGACGTTCCACCGTTCTTCGTCCCCGATCCCCGTTCTCGCCCGCGTTATCAATAATAGGTGGGATTAAATGATCATTCTTAAAAGAAAAAATAATATACATGAGGTTATTATTAATAAACATGCTAAATATGAATTACTCTAGTAATTCACTCACACTTTAATCACATATGCATAATTACTCTAATGATTAATTCATGTAGCATGTGATTTTTTATATAGCATTTTTAGGGATTAGTCCCCGTCGGAGCCCCGCAAACCCGTCAGGGATAGGGATGGGCGGAAATTAAGCCCCGTGTACGGGGATGAGGAAATTGTGCTTATCGGAGATTGGGGATAGGAGAGCGCTCCCCACAGGGATTTTTCCCGTTGCCATCCCTAGGCGGGAGCAGCGCCCCCATAGGCGCTGCACGGTGCGCCTAGGGCAAAAAAAATCTAGAAAATTATGTAGCGGCCTAGTAGCACGATATTTATGGATAGGGAGCTATTTTCGTAAATTTTCACAATTTGCGCTTGACCGAGGCTATTTTTAAAAATAACAGATGTATGGGCTAATACACTAAAAAATTCTTAGATTTATAAGATCAGACGGCTTGGAGGGGATACCGATAATGCTGTGCTGGAATACAAGTTGTTCTGCCAATTCCCAAACCCTAACACCCAGTCTCAAAAGGGCGAAGATAACCTCGTGCGATCTCTTCCCATGGAGGACGGCGATGGCGGCCTCAGCTTCGACTTCGAGGGCGGCCTCGACCCGGCCCCGGCGGCCGGTGGCCCCGCGCCGTCCTCGGCTGACGCTGGCGCTGGCGGCGGCGGGGACGGGCTGGGCACGGCCGCGGCCGCGGGCGGGGAGCTACCGGCAGACGGTGTGTCGGCACTGGCTGCGAGGGCTGTGCATGAAGGGGGACGCATGCGGGTTCCTGCATCAGTTCGACAAGGCCCGCATGCCGGTGTGCCGCTTCTTCCGCGACTTCGGCGAGTGTCGCGAGCCGGACTGCGCCTACAAGCACTCCTACGACGACATCAAGGAGTGCAACATGTGAGATCCCCAATGCGCTTCGACTCCCCATGTTAAGGGTCTGTTTGGTTTGATGACAAATTTGCCTTACTACACCTTACTAAATCTTACCAAAATTTGGTCACCGAATTGGTTACCAATCTTTTGGGCAAAGATTGGCAAGAAAATGAACTAGAGAACCAAGGGAGAAGGGAATCTTACCAAAATTTGGTAGCAAACATTGGAAGCGAACCAAACAGGCCCTAAATTTTGCATTTGGTCGGGAAGTAGTTTTTATCACCGTGCAGGTTTTAGCTCAAGCTCTTGGAGATATGCGGTTGATAAATTTTTGTGGAATAACTTGGGGAAGTTGCTACCTTGGATGCCCTTTCCTGGGGTGACTGGGGCTCTAGGGCTTGAGGTTGTTGTGATCATAATCCCCTAGGGTCATTCTTAATCTTTGATAGGTAACCTCTAGTTCGATTCAATTTGGTGAATTTAGTGACTTTGGTACGATTTTTTTTTTATTTCTGCTGATAGAAGCTATTGAAAAGATGTGGGAATGAAATGTACATGACGGTTTGTTGGAACAGAAAATGTCCATATTAACTTGTAGAGCATGTTAGGATGCTAGATGCCAATGAAAATGCACCGTGACGGCGTAGTCATTTATTGTTATTGTAAAAAAAAGTTCAAAATGGTTACCTGTAGGCGTTCATCTTATCTGATATATGTGTTATCTCGTGCTGGTTTGCAGGTACAAGATGGGATTTTGCCCTAATGGTCCTAATTGCCGGTACAAACATGTCAAGCTACCTGGGCCTCCACCTCCTGTTGAGGAAGTTCTCCAGAAGATTCTGCAGATGCGCTCTTTCAACAAATACAATCAGCATAGGAACAATAACTATAATCAGCAAGGGGAGCGACCTCAACCTCCACAGGCTTCAAGCATTCCTAATCAAAATCCGACAGAAACTGCTACTGCCACGATGGTGCAACCAGCTGCTGGACAGCAAGCACAAACGATGAATCAACAGCCACCACAGCAGCAGCAGCAGCAAAAACCAAACACAAATGACCAGGTCCAAGTTGTTTCAAATGGCTTGCCTAATCAAGCCACTAGAATTGCAACACCCCTTCCACAAGGGCCCTCTAGGTGTGTGTGTGTGTGGAGTTTCTAGTCTTCTTGTGAAGCTTTTACCATACTCTGAAAATTATATGCATAGTCTTAGTTACTATAGCATATATCATAAAACAGCCACATTATATTATCTGTTCTGATACTTGGTAATTAGATGTGCTTATTTGTCCAATATTGTTTTGCATTCTCCTAGATCGACTGATAGCAAATTGTTGTAACCATCTTTTTGCTACTTACGTAAGTCGTTAGCCAGCACTGTTCTTGCTTTTCTAGGTTATGAAGATAAGTTATGTGGTAGCTAGTTATCTCAACGATGATTCTACAGTATTTAGATCTTCTCCAGAACAAGCTTGTGTGACTATCAATCTACATGGCTCCTAAGTTATAACTTTGTGTAAAAGGATTTCATGATGGAAGTTTTGAGAAGCACATGGAAATTGCATGGATGGTTAATTCTAAAAATATATTGTCTGATCTAGTAGCCATAGCTTGTTCTATGCGTGGTAGTGAGTGTGCCTCGGCAGTTCCTGGAGGGAATACACAGGATAATTCATATGGAATGTGTGCATTGCACACACTTTAGCTAAAATTTATACGTGGTTAGTAATATTCAATGCTTTCTATGAACAGACTATAGTTTCTTAGTTACTACATTATTTGTAGGTATCGATAGTTTGATACACCTATAGTGTAGTCTATGTTTTTTCTATCTCTAGTCTCTAGATGATGTGCTGTACATTCTGTGCAATGATGATATTATAATTGCAAAACCACCAGTGCTATGTCCACAATTTTTTATTCCATGCACATATCTAAAATAAAGACAGATCTGAAGATCCATTTGGTTTACGAACCTAACTAGAGTAATCCCACACGTGTCAAAATATATGCTTGAATTTGTGTGGTTGTGGGTGTGCGGTTCGTGAATAACAGTGTTATGGGTTCACGTTCTATTTGGTGATTTGGTTCGTAGTCAATTTTCAATTGTTGCTACCTACCTTTATGGACGAATGATTTCAGTATTTATTATCTTTTATAATAGTAATCATGCACCCATGTTTTGGTAATGCCATTACCCATGACATAATGCTTCCTCTATAAGCAGTTCTGTTTGATTTTTTTGATGGTATCAGGTGTCTTCTGATAATATAATGGTTCTCTAATTGAGCCTTGGGTTGGTAAATTTAAAAAATAGGTACTTCATTGTTAAAAGTTGCAATCGAGAGAATCTGGAAATATCAGTTCAACAGGGCATCTGGGCTACTCAAAGGAGTAATGAGGCTAAACTTAATGAAGCTTTTGAATCTATTGAGAATGTTATTTTAATATTCTCGATCAATAGAACTCGTCATTTTCAGGTAAAGTGGTGGTCTGCTTTTTGTTATGAATGCTGACTATGGTATTTATTCATCTTTGAACTCTATCATTGAGAATGCTATTTTGAAGTCATTCAATAACAGCTACTTATTTAGCTCTAATCATGTTATGCTTTTCAAGGGCTGTGCAAAGATGACTTCTAGGATTGGTGGCTACATTGGTGGTGGAAATTGGAAATCTGCTCATGGAACGGCGCATTATGGTCGGAACTTCTCTATGCAGTGGCTTAAGGTACACTTTTTTTATCCATTATGTGCTTGTGTTTGTTTATCACCATTTTTGTTGTAGCTTGGTCCTTTCTAGTTTCCAGATTATGGAACATAGAACCTTAGAGCTGATAAACACAATATGTGGTTATAAATTTGCATCATGCTGCATGGAAATATTGTATGCCTTAATTTTGATTGAGTTAGTTGGTACTGCTAACAACACAACACTAGCACTTCTCTGCTGGACGCTTTATCTAATGTTGCAGAGATGAGATTACAGAGATGCGAATATTGAAACTCTTATATTGATTTGGAGCCTCTTTACATATGCTTTAGGTCCAGGCAATCTATTCAGAAGCTGAATCTATTATATTAATGCAGTGGGGTGTCAGTCCATTGGGTGCTGTCATCTTGTGTAGCAAATTTTAGGCCTGATATTTACTCATTTGACAGATAAATAGCTAGATCATTGACTAGCTTTAGTTCTTGCTAGCATGTACAACAAATGCCTTATGTTTCTATAACACAACTGAACACGATTTAGAGTGATGGAATATTTTGTGTTTTTGAAGAACTGAATCATAAGAATGATGCAAATTTTGCTAGTGTGTTTAAATTGTGAACCAAATTGTTATTTGCAGTGGTGGTTTACTATTGATTTATCTTTCTGGGTTTTTTTTGCATGGAAAATTTAAGATTCTGTCTTCTATCTGCATTGTACGTCCGTATTTACCACAGTTTCTGCACTGCAGCTTTGTGAATTGTCATTTCAGAAAACTCATCATCTGCGCAACCCATACAATGACAACCTCCCTGTTAAGGTACAATCACCTTGTCCCAAATGCGTGGTGGCCCTGGCTGCTTGAAATATTATGCGTAATATTTTTATATTGAAATGGAAATGACAGAGATTGTCTATCAAGCTTATACAAATATCACTAGCTTGTATGGCTTGTCGTCTTTCTTATTGCTGTTATCTTTCCACAGTTCCACCCTGATTGTTCTTTACCACATCGTTGATTAAGCTCATAAGCTGATTGTCAAACCTACCTTGAAGGACTGGGCTAAAACAGAAATATGCTTTGTTGTCACTACCCTCTTGATTTATATTTCGCCACAAACACTATATCGTATTATGTTTTCTTGATTGGCTTTAAGTCAAAGTTCAAACTTCATACATTTGGACTATCATATAATTATTAAACTCCGGCAAGACAATCTCTAGATGAAATAAACTTCTACATAGATGTGGGTTAGAAAGAATAAGTAACATGAATTGTAATAGAAATCTCACAGTGATGATTGAGTACTCAATTTTCAATGGCAACTTTTCTATACACTTATTTGGTGGTCCTTCGAAAGCTGAGGATTGCTGAATTCCACGAATAATCAAGCTTGTCCTGTTTTGTAACTAGCACTAGGTACACTTATGACTGCTAGTGCTCTTCCCTTGGCCACTAATCATTCATAACTTTCTACCAAGAGAGTCCAAACAATTCAAACTTTTGGTTTCTGCAGGATACTACTAATTTTGATTATGGAAGCTGAAGTGGTGTGATATTGTGCTCCTTATCGTTTCAATGTTTAATTCTGTATCCACGGTCCCAAAAGCTTTCATGAATTAATCGCTTAATTCACATTTTACTTGTGCAGATCAGCCGAGATTGCCAGGAATTAGAGCCTTTTATTGGTGAGCAGTTGGCTTCTCTGCTTTATCTGGAGCCAGACAGCGAACTTACGGTAGGGCCACGCACTTCTTTCCTATTTGTCATTATGGACGCTGCCATTGGCTGGTTTTTTTCTTACTGGTGGGCATATCAGCAAACGGGGATACAAATGTCTTTACTTGAGCTCATATTCCTGGATACTAAACATGATTTTAAACTGCACAACAAGCATCATCCACATTATAGCACCATTTAGCTGTATACTTTATCCATTTTCATTTTGTGCCTGGAGATGGGCTGACATACTGATGTTCTTTGAATAGTTACTGATTAAATTATGATGGAGGATTAAAATCTGCACATATAAGATTTGTCTTTGTTCAAACTTTTTTTTTAATTGATCACATATTACTTTTTCCCCTTCCTTTTTCTCTTGTTTGAGGTGATGTCATGTGCACCGTCTGATATTTTGAATATGGGTTTAGGCTATACTAGTTGCAGCAGAGGCCAAGAGAGAGGAGGAAAAGGCAAAGGGAGTTAGTGCTGACGAGGCAACTGATAATCAGGATATTGTGCTGTATGACGACAATGAGGAAGAGGAGGATGAGGAAAGTGAGGAAGAAGAAGAAAACAATGGCCAAGAATCTCAAGGAAGGGGAAGAGGAAGGGGGATGATGTGGCCGCCTCAAATGCCAATGCTACGTGGTGTTGGACCAATGGTTGGAGGGCGTGGCTTCCCCCCCAACATGATGGGTGATGGTTTTGCTTTCGGTGGTGGTTTTGGCATGCCTGATCCTTTCGGTGCGCCTCGTGGTTTTCCACCATTTGGCGGCCCAAGGTTTCCTGGTGACTTCTCTAGAGGAGGTCCTATGCCTGGTATGGTCTTCCCTGGCAGGCCTCCGCAACCCGGAGATCTCTTCCCAATGGGACTGGATATGATGATGGGTCCTGGTCGTGGACTGCTTATGGGAGGAATGGGAATGGGCAGGCCTGGACGACCAAATCGTTTGCAGAGATGAGATTACAGAGATGCTAATATTGAAACTCTTATATTGATTTGGAGCCTCTTTACATATGCTTTAGGTCCAGGCAATCTATTCAGAAGCTGAATCTATTATATTAATGCAGGGGTGTCAGTCCATTGGGTGCTGTCATCTTGTGTAGCAAATTTTAGGCCTGATATTTACTCATTTGACAGATAAATAGCTAGATCATTGACTAGCTTTAGTTCTTGCTAGCATGTACAACAAATGCCTTATGTTTCTATAACACAACTGAACACGATTTAGAGTGATGGAATATTTTGTGTTTTTGAAGAACTGAATCATAAGAATGATGCAAATTTTGCTAGTGTGTTTAAATTCAGAACCAAATTGTTATTTGCAGTGGTGGTTTACTATTGATTTATCTTTCTGGGTTTTTTTGCATGGAAAATTTAAGATTCTGTCTTCTATCTGCATTGTATCGTCCGTATTTACCACAGTTTCTGCACTGCAGCTTTGTGAATTGTCATTTCAGAAAACTCATCATCTGCTAATCCATACAATGACAACCTCCCTGTTAAGGTACAATCACCTTGTCCCAAATGCGTGGTGGCCCTGGCTGCTTGAAATATTATGCGTAATATTTTTATATTGAAATGGAAATGACAGAGATTGTCTATCAAGCTTATACAAATATCACTAGCTTGTATGGCTTGTCGTCTTTCTTATTGCTGTTATCTTTCCACAGTTCCACCCTGATTGTTCTTTACCACATCGTTGATTAAGCTCATAAGCTGATTGTCAAACCTACCTTGAAGGACTGGGCTAAAACAGAAATATGCTTTGTTGTCACTACCCTCTTGATTTATATTTCGCCACAAACACTATATCGTATTATGTTTTCTTGATTGGCTTTAAGTCAAAGTTCAAACTTCATACATTTGGACTATCATATAATTATTAAACTCCGGCAAGACAATCTCTAGATGAAATAAACTTCTACATAGATGTGGGTTAGAAAGAATAAGTAACATGAATTGTAATAGAAATCTCACAGTGATGATTGAGTACTCAATTTTCAATGGCAACTTTTCTATACACTTATTTGGTGGTCCTTCGAAAGCTGAGGATTGCTGAATTCCACGAATAATCAAGCTTGTCCTGTTTTGTAACTAGCACTAGGCACAATTATGACTGCTAGTGCTCTTCCCTTGGCCACTAATCATTCATAACTTTCTACCAAGAGAGTCCAAACAATTCAAACTTTTGGTTTCTGCAGGCTACTACTAATTTTGATTATGGAAGCTGAAGTGGTGTGATATTGTGCTCCTTATCGTTTCAATGTTTAATTCTGTATCCACGGTCTCAAAAGCTTTCATGAATTAATCGCTTAATTCACATTTTACTTGTGCAGATCAGCCGAGATTGCCAGGAATTAGAGCCTTTTATTGGTGAGCAGTTGGCTTCTCTGCTTTATCTGGAGCCAGACAGCGAACTTACGGTAGGGCCACGCACTTCTTTCCTATTTGTCATTATGGACGCTGCCATTGGCTGGTTTTTTTCTTACTGGTGGGCATATCAGCAAACGGGGATACAAATGTCTTTACTTGAGCTCATATTCCTGGATACTAAACATGATTTTAAACTGCACAACAAGCATCATCCACATTATAGCACCATTTAGCTGTATACTTTATCCATTTTCATTTTGTGCCTGGAGATGGGCTGACATACTGATGTTCTTTGAATAGTTACTGATTAAATTATGATGGAGGATTAAAATCTGCACATATAAGATTTGTCTTTGTTCAAACTTTTTTTTTAATTGATCACATATTACTTTTTCCCCTTCCTTTTTCTCTTGTTTGAGGTGATGTCATGTGCACCGTCTGATATTTTGAATATGGGTTTAGGCTATACTAGTTGCAGCAGAGGCCAAGAGAGAGGAGGAAAAGGCAAAGGGAGTTAGTGCTGACGAGGCAACTGATAATCAGGATATTGTGCTGTATGACGACAATGAGGAAGAGGAGGATGAGGAAAGTGAGGAAGAAGAAGAAAACAATGGCCAAGAATCTCAAGGAAGGGGAAGAGGAAGGGGGATGATGTGGCCGCCTCAAATGCCAATGCTACGTGGTGTTGGACCAATGGTTGGAGGGCGTGGCTTCCCCCCCAACATGATGGGTGATGGTTTTGCTTTCGGTGGTGGTTTTGGCATGCCTGATCCTTTCGGTGCGCCTCGTGGTTTTCCACCATTTGGCGGCCCAAGGTTTCCTGGTGACTTCTCTAGAGGAGGTCCTATGCCTGGTATGGTCTTCCCTGGCAGGCCTCCGCAACCCGGAGATCTCTTCCCAATGGGACTGGATATGATGATGGGTCCTGGTCGTGGACTGCTTATGGGAGGAATGGGAATGGGCAGGCCTGGACGACCAAATCGTCCCATTGGTATGGCTCCCTTCATGCCCCCGCCACCTCTGCCAAACAGTCGTGCTGCCAAACGGGAGCAAAGAAGGCCAGTTGGTGACAGGAACGACAGGTATGAAACAACATCGGACCAGGGAAGCAGGGGTCACGACACTACTGGGAATCCTGGAGCAGACGGAGCCAGGTCTCAATCTGGGGACAGGTATAATAGAGGCCCCTTCCGAGACGATGATAGCGACAGCGATGACGAAGCGGCGCCTAGGCGGTCAAGGAAACGGTAGGGCAAGAAGGCTGAGCATCTTTGATCCATGGAGATTATGTGCTCTCCGATGACGGAGCTGCCTCTGAAAACTGAGTTCCAAGAGTTGCAATATATTTTTTTAATTTTGCTTTCCTTTGCTCAGATTAGAACCAGATGATGACTTGTTGATTCTGTATTACTAAATACTGTGGGCAGTCATATTCGTCATTGGAGTTTTACTTAGGCGGCAAAACATAACCTCATTTTGTGACAGGTTGAGATTAATCGGGTGGTCTGTATGCAGTAACACAATGTTAAGAATGAGCCGCTCTATTCAACTTGTTGAAGAGATGAAATAGAATAAGGTCTATCTTTTTTATCAGAGGTTGAATCGATCATCATCAGAAGAATTAGGCCAAAAATTAGGATACATTCTGGGAAAATGAAACTTCCATGGAAGCAAATGAAATGCTTTCATAAAAATTCTTGTAGAATTAGGAATGAAGTTTTCATTCTGTACATGCCAGATCATGAATTAGTAACTGTACATCTGATCTCCAAAAAGTCCTGATTATTTTGATTTTTGGAATGTGATATTTACTGAATCTCTATGAAAGGATCAAACCTTATTCGATGATATTTCTGTAAGATTCTTTTTTCTCATTCGTAAGCAAGCGTCTTTCTTATTCTTAAGCAACCGTCGAGAGTTGATCATGATTTCTATTCTCTTTCCTTTTCTTTTTGTTTGTTTCGAGAAAGATATCGTCCGATTCTCCTTCTATTCTTCTATTGATTCTTTTCCGATCGAGATACATGAATCTATGTATTCATATACCTAGATTCTATTCAAGGATTAAGGAAAATGTGCAAGAGCTTTATTTGCCTTTGCCATTCTACGAGTCGCTTTTTTGCACATGGCACCCCACGCGCGTTGGAGAATAATACAACATGGCGAAGATGAGCAATATGGTTGTCAGTTTGTGTGTGCTATGATTTGTTAGCTGAGGGGCATCATGATCCAAGTTGAGTTCCTCGTTAGCTTTCTCTTCGTGCGCTCTCCTTTTGCCTGCCCTACCGTACGTGCAATAGAGAGAACATCTAAGCACACACATTGGCACATGCATAACATAACAAAACAGTAATATCTTGGGAATAGCATTCTTATGTCGCCATGCGCGATCAAACAAAAGGACGTCGTAGGCAATAGGCTCAAATATCACATTGACCAATCGAGGGAACATGTAACCGTTCAGGTAGTTCGACGAGAAGAATGGAAGAAACTCATAACTAGGGTATTATAAACGACATCGTCTACGTCATCGGCGATTTGATAATATCCACAAGAGACAAATCACATGTACATGTGTAGTGTCAACAACACAATATCCTGTTATATCAGGGAGATAATACCAGCAAATTCAGAGTGTCGACCTCATTCGTTTTAGCTTTCATACAGATGCAACATGGTAATTTGGAATATATATCCCTCCCATATCACTTTGAAACATGCTCGCATAGCGAAGTATACACAGAGAAATAACTAAATACAACTTCGTTTCATCATACAACATTTACGTTCTGGGAATGTTCCATGTATGAAACAAAACACATCTCTTGTTCTGATCTTTCTTTTTCTGAAGAAAGAAGAAGATGAAGTAGCCATAGTCCTGAGCATAATGAATCGTTAGTGAATCATTATTGTTTCCCTTGGCAATCTCAGTTATCACATATGATGACATGAGTGATATTCTCAAGTTGGAAATTTTCCATGGGAAAAAGTATAAGAATGATATGTATTCTTGCAGTGGAGGAGCTAATGCATCAATTGTTAAAAAACTATATCTCTACTAATATAAATTTGCAGTTAGTGGCAGCGGTCCGTTCTTCCTAGCCTCCCTCCCCCCGCGCTATATCTCCAATAATGGCCGGTCATTATAACTAATTATTCTTTCCTGATTTACGCCTACCATATCTCTCTAAATATGGTCGATTATTATAGAAAATCCCGATTATTGCCGGTAATTAATAGTCGGCCAATCATTCCTTTTGTACTCTATATATGTCAGATTTATTTTAACAGAATCAATCAAGGGAATTCATTCAAGATTTCCCATGTCGTGCTACCGCGACAAATAAACTCGACGAACTGATCAATAAGTGACGGACCGACGCATATGGCCGCAAGGCGCAAGAGGCCAAGTGTCTTGCGGTCGAGTAATCGCGCTAGAAGGACAGACGCCCACCGGTGTCAGAACCCCGCCACGGCCATTGGACATGAACAAAGCGCACGACGACGCTGTTGCTCAACACATCGCGACGCGCGTCGGTGAGAGAGTCATTGGCATACCCCTTAGAGATAAACGGGTTGATCTAGCTGAACGTCGCGAGAGAGAGGAACGACATGGCAGCGCACGGCGTGGCGGACGCCTTGCCTTTGGTGTTTTCTGGTTCACCTTCATTGACTCCATGGACTCATGGCTGGTGAAGCCAGTGATGGCAAGGTACGCAAGAGGCATAGAGACGAGTAGGCCGGCAAAGACGAGAGGGTCATCTGGAAAGAGAAGTGAACCGTCAGTGCAGCGGACCACCGTCGAAACGGAGAAGAGCGCGGCGCCGAGAGCGGTGGCGATCCAGAAAACGCGGAGGTGCAAAGGCTGGGTGGCGACGGTGACCCCTTTCTCCGAGGCAATTGACTACGCGGCCATGGCGTGCACGGCGAGGAAGGTGGACTCCACAGTGCGCCATAGCGTGCTCGGCAGGAGGAAGAACGCGAGCGCGAGGAGGACGGCGTTGTTTCGAGCGCGACCGCGTAGAGCGCAAAGGGTTCGAATGGCGGCGGCGGCAGCAGCGTCTCGCGGCTCGGGAAGCCCCATGTCGCCTTCGCCGGCGGTGGATGACGAGGACGAGCGAGACAACGAGGAAGACGAGATCGACGGCGCCGAGGAGCATACGCTACGGGTATGGCGAGAGGAAGAGGAACGCGAGCTGGTAATATAAATTGCAAAAAGGGATAAAAATGATTGATTGATTTTTGAGATTGGTAATATATATTGCTATGTACAATATATTTGGCTTTAATTCATACCGGAGAAGAAACCATAAAAACTTTTATAATCGGGAGAAATAGATGTTTGATCTTGTAGCACAATTTTCTTCTATTACTTGACCTTTATGTTTCGTTTCCAATTTTATTTTTCGTAGCAACGTACGGGCATTGATCTAGTCATCTACAAAATGATTGAGCAGTGCTAACAAGCAGCAGAGGCCTTCACGCATGCCATGGATAGGATCTGCCAAGCGTGAGCTGCAATGGAAACCAAGAACAGCAGTCAAACATGTGACATTTTCCTCGTTTCTAGTCAACTGCTCCATCTAATCCCGTAATAAAACAATCATTCATAAGGTTTTCATCAACAGATATACATCAGTCCTTCCATGTGTAAACCAAACAATACAATTTGGAAAAGTGGATCACATCAGAACTGAATGAAAATGACCGACTTCGGTATATAGTTAATGGCCTTGTCAGGCAAAATATAGAAGCAAGCGTTACAGTTTTCAGTTTGTAACAAAACAGGGCTCCATAGACACTCGGGGAACCATATCATGCAGCTCAAATTAGTCAATTAACAAAGATGTGCAGATCTTAAATAGCAAATGGGCAAGAAATCAACAGAGCAACACCATGGCTGCAGGCAAGGAAGCCTACACCCCAAAGAAACAGAAACATTATAGAATTCTCTGGGAACAACTGATCTAAGATTTGCACATGTCAATCTACGAAATTTGGAGCAAAACTTTGTTACGATGCTACACCAGTATACTACATGATATGAGACAATGGATGGTATCAAACATATAGATAAATACAGACAGCCTGTAGGAGACTATGTAATTTCCTAAGGCAGAGATATACACCATAACAACAATAAACACATTTTGTCCCAATGTTGAGGTAGGCTACTTGAGAAACCCAATCAAAGTCAATAAAACTTCAAAACCTTCGATTTTAGATCATGGTTCCGGTATATGGATCGATAACTTCCATACACTCCTATCTAACGCCAAATCTGAGAACGTTCCAATCCCGCAAATCTCTTTTAACTGCTTCTTCTCACATCAGCTTCGGTTGACCTCTGAATCTTCTTATGTTTTCACGACGACTTAAAATTCAACTACACACCGGTGCCTCAGCAGGTCTTTTTTGGAGATGTCTAAACCATCTTAGATAATTTTGGACAAACTTTTCTTCAATTGGTGCTATCCCAACCTTATCATATATATCATCATTGCGGATTCGATCTTGCCTTGTATAATTACAGATCCACCACAGCATTTGCATCTCTACTACGCTCATCTTTTGTACATGTTATCTTTTTGTCGCCACAACACTCCGCTCGATGCAACATCTTAGGTCTAATCATCGTTCTATAGAACTTACCCTTTAACTTATGAGGGACTTTTCTATCATATAGGACACCCGATACTTGGTGCCATTTCAACCATCCCATTTGTATCTTGTAGCTCACGTCTTCATCAATCTCACCGCCACTCAGAAGATCGATCCCAAATATTGAACAGTTTCCTTCTTGGACACTACTTTTCCATCCATACTAACATCTCATCACCTGCCATAGCGCCGCTGAAAACACACCTCATATACTCAGTTTGTCCTACTATGTCTAAAACCTTTCGATTCTAAAATCTTCCTCTACAACACTAGTTTTCTATCAATACCTAGCATACTCTCGTTAATTAGTACCACATCAAGAAAAGTATACACCAAGAATCTCTCCTTGTATGTTTTGCTTGACTTCATCCATCACTATGGCAAAAATATAAGGCAGAGATATACATAAGGGCACAAATAGTTTGCTTGTCGGTAATGATCTACCGTATATCATTAGGATGCTTTCTTCAGTTGTGCACAAAACCAGGCATAAAATTCAGAAAGCAACAGTGCACCTAGGGGAAAGAGTAGAGCTACACAACTATTCATTACACTAAGCAAGTAAACATTGCTCTGGGATGGGTAAGAGTAGGACCAACGATCCATTGAAGCCACCATAGTTCCATTGTCACACATAAACTGCAACTGGATGCGTTGAATGCTCTCTGGCATAAATCAGGATATCAGCATGATTCATGAATAAATAGAGTAAGACCAACACATCTGGCACGTCCATGCCCCTATATCTGCAATTGAAGGATGGCAGTCTGCCAAAAAGTACAATTTGAGTCATACAAACCAAGATGTCCGACCAGAAACTAGTGTCGTTTGCTGTCATGCTAAACGATATAATGAAACAAAGCTATGGCTTAATAAAATTTTTCCAAGCCAATGCGACTCTGAAGGTTCAATCCTTTTCCACTAAAATAGATCTGAGATATTTGTGCGTCGAGATATAGGATGGACTTGGAAGTACACATTGGTCTATTGGCAAGAAGAATCAGCGGACATCTAATAATATGCATTCGTGTGAGAACCATAGAACATGAACTACGATTGAGCATTGTGCATAGATGGATCACCTGCTGTGGTGACTGCAGCCCAGAGCGGTAGGAGGCAATGTTCTGGTCCTGTGCTTCTGCTCAACCTATCCGTTCTTCCCCTGTCTTGATACTGGCCACTGGGAATTTTTTTATTTAACATTTATTTTAATTTTTTTTCGAAAATAATCAACGGAGCAAAAAATTATGAAAATGGGCTGCCGTCGCCTGAATATGGGGCGATCGCCCCAGATCGCCCCATATTCGGGCGATGGGGGGAAAACTAACGGCTATAAACGGCAAAACGGCTAGCTACGCCTATCGCCCAATAAAAGAGCGATCGCCCATGGTTGGGCGCAATCACACACAGTATGCTTGTCGATTTACAATGCAAGTCCATGAGCAACGGCTCTGTTTTTACCCGAGATTCGCAATGTAGATAATGTTATTTGCAATGGCTTTTAAAAAACCGCGCAAAAAAAGATGAAAGGAGCTAAACTTGATTTCCATTTAGGGCGTCACCCATGATCTTGTCCTGTGCCTGGTCACGTAAATTTACCATTTGTTTTACCGTCATACCGGCGCCATCATCTAGGACTAGTACAAATCAAGTTGGGGCTGCGCGTGATCGACTTTTCCTAACCATGGGCAATCGCCTTGTTATATTTATTGGCCGATAAGGTCACCCAACTCAGCCGTCATTACCATTTTTTGCACCGCGCCATCATCTAGCTGTTACAATAGCTGCAAGTTTGCCCAACCATGGGCGTATCACTTTTATTGAGCGAGCAGTGGCGAGCTACCTGCTGCTATCTCAGTTTGTTCTCTATCGCCTGAATATGAGGCGATTTAAAGCCTATTTTCACAATTTTTACTCCATTGATTATTTTCAAAAAAATTAAAAATAAATATTAAATAAAAAAATTTCTGACACTGGCACCTTCTGCAAGACCGGCCCAGAAGGCATGGGCAGCAGGTGTAACCGCCTAGGGCTCATGAGCGATAAGGCCATATCCAAGTATTGTCAAGTTTACGTATACATCATTGCGGATTCGATCTTGCCTTGTATAATTACAGATCCACCACAGCATTTGCATCTCTACTACGCTCATCTTTTGTACATGTTATCTTTTTGTCGCCACAACACTCCGCTCGATGCAACATCTTAGGTCTAATCATCGTTCTATAGAACTTACCCTTTAACTTATGAGGGACTTTTCTATCATATAGGACACCCGATACTTGGTGCCATTTCAACCATCCCATTTGTATCTTGTAGCTCACGTCTTCATCAATCTCACCGTCACTCTGTAAGATCGATCCCAAATATTGAACAGTTTCCTTCTTGGACACTACTTTTCCATCCATACTAACATCTCATCACCTGCCATAGCGCCGCTGAAAACACACCTCATATACTCAGTTTGTCCTACTATGTCTAAAACCTTTCGATTCTAAAATCTTCCTCTACAACACTAGTTTTCTATCAATACCTAGCATACTCTCGTTAATTAGTACCACATCATCAGTAAAAAGTATACACCAAGAATCTCTCCTTGTATGTTTTGCTTGACTTCATCCATCACTATGGCAAAAATATAAGGCAGAGATATACATAAGGGCACAAATAGTTTGCTTGTCGGTAATGATCTACCGTATATCATTAGGATGCTTTCTTCAGTTGTGCACAAAACCAGGCATAAAATTCAGAAAGCAACAGTGCACCTAGGGGAAAGAGTAGAGCTACACAACTATTCATTACACTAAGCAAGTAAACATTGCTCTGGGATGGGTAAGAGTAGGACCAACGATCCATTGAAGCCACCGTAGTTCCATTGACACACATAAACTGCAACTGGATGCTCACTGGCATAAATCAGGATATCAGCATGATTCATGAATAAATAGAGTAAGACCAACACATCTGGCACGTCCATGCCCCTATATCTGCAATTGAAGGATGTCAGTCTACAAAAAACTACAATTTGAGTCATACAAACCAAGATGTCCGACTAGAAAGTGTCGTTTGCTGTCATGCTAAACGATATAATGAAACAAAGCTACGGCAGAATAAAATTTTTCCAAGCCAATGCGACTCTGAAGGTTCAATCCTTTTCCACTAAAATAGATCTGAGATATTTGTGCGTCGAGATATAGGATGGACTTGGAAGTACACATTGGTCTATTGGCAAAAAGAATCAGCGGACATCTAATAATATGCATTCGTGTGAACCATAGAACATGAACTACGATTGAGCATTGTGCATAGATGGATCACCTGCTGTGGTGACTGCAGCCCAGAGCGGTAGGAGGCAATGTTCTGGTCCTGTGCTTCTGCTCAACCTATCCGTTCTTCCCCTGTCTTGATACTGGCCACTGGGAATTTTTTTTATTTAATATTTATTTGTAATCTTTTTTTCGAAAATAATCAACGGAGCAAAAAAAAATTGTGAAAATGGGCTGCTGTCGCCCGGATATGGGGTGATCGCCCCATATTCGGGCGATAGGGGGGCAAACTAACGGCTATAAACGGCAAAACGACTAGCTGCACCTATCGCCCAATAAAAGGGCGATCGCCCATGGTTGGGGCGATCACACACAGTATGCTTGTCGATTTACAATGCAAGTCCATGAGCAACGGCTCTGTTTACCCGAGATTCGCAATGTAGATAATGTTATTTGCAATGGCAGGAAAGCGAAGGGAGAGGGGCGTCACCCATGATCTTGTCCTGTGCCTGGTCATTTTACCATTTGTTTTACCGCACCGGCGCCATCATCTAGGACTAGTACAAATCAAGTTGGGGCTGCGCGTGATCGCCCCAACCATGGGCAATCGCCCTTTTATTGGCCGATAAGCGCAACTAGCCGTTTTGCCGTCGTTTTGCTATTAATAGCCGTTAGTTTGCCCCCCTATCGCTCGAATATGGGGTGATCGCCTCATATCCGGGCGACGAAAGCCTATTTTCACAATTTTTTTACTCCATTGATTATTTTCGAAAAAAATTAAAAATAAATATTAAATAAAAAAATTTCTGACACTGGCACCTTCTGCAAGACCGGCCCAGAAGGCATGGGCAGCAGGTGTAACCGCCTAGGGCTCATGAGCGATAAGGCCATATCCAAGTATTGTCAAGTTTACGTATACGTGTCGGTGTCTTGTAGCCTCAGTACTTCAAGCTTAGGTCTAAAAAGCTCGAGGCCCAAAACATTTCAGAACAGCCCAAGGTAAAAAGAAAGAAAGAAATAACGTAAAAATTGCTGGTCCATTCTCTTTCTAAGATTCGGCTTTGTATTAATTTTCTAAAAAAATTTGTGCCTTTCTAAGATCTACGACATTTTCACGTACTGTTCAATGGAAATTTTCACAAATTCTTGCTGCACTGGTTTCTATCAAATTATCCAAATCCCAAATGCTTTTGTTCCTTATCCTCAAACCTATTCTTGTATTATAGTGTGGTAGGTGCGATAGATGTCTCTCTTATTGTGTTTTTGCTGATGCAGTCTTCTATATTAGATTGGTCGTTAAAGCTGTATCATACTTTTATTCACTTATGGATTCGTTAGGCTATCCAGCAGAGTTTACATTATCGATTTGACCTTGAAAATCACCCTTGACCGATACCCATTTTTGTTGATAATCGATCGAAAATCGTCAAAAATAAAAGAATTTCGAAATCAAACTTTTTTTTAAAAAAAAATCAATTTAGACCGGGTCGATATTCCTCGATAATCGATGACCAATTGAACTCTTTTGGCGATCAATTTTTTTGAACGATTTTCACCGGTTTACGAAGCTTAAATTTTTTTCTTTTTTTTTAATTGGATCTATTTACCGACCAGTTTCAAATACCGAACCGGCTCAATACAGTCGATTATCACGGTATTCGAGCCAATTATGGCGATATTGTTAACCCTGCTATCCAGGTTAGCTTTATAAGGCCATTCTCAGTGCATAGTTTCATTTTCCAGTTCCAAGAGTGCCACATCAGATTTTATCTAGGTAACTGCGTATCTCAGGTTTCATCTAGATGAAACCCTCTCACCTCCTATAAAACTCTCTCTATCTCTCTCTTCATAATTACCTTGTCATGTCACCAAATATGATGATGTGTCATGCCATTTAATGAGAATAAAACTCCCACTGATAATGGCCTAAGTAGCCTGGGTTCTTTCCCGAGTATTTAATGAACATTTAGCTTCAACCTTTTAAATACAAATTACTGTATATTTGTCTGAACAAGGGGCGTTTGTTTCTATAATACCCTAGGGCCAACAAAATGTGAGGACCGGGGCCGTTGAGGATGATGGGTGGGGTTAGCGGGACGGAGAGGGGGGGACCGATGTGGCGCAGCCGGGCGACGCGGGTGGAAGGCCGGCCGGTGGTGCAGGAGGCCGTCTTGAGAGGGAGGGTCCTTCCCAGCAGCATCATATATATGCAAGCAGGTAAAAGAAGCAGCAGCAGAGGCCGTGCGACCCTGACGCCAGTCTTACCACGCGCTGCGGCGAAGCGTGGGTGGGACTGGCGGCACGGCGCCGACATCGTACGTGGGCGTGCCCCAGTGGGAAACTTTCGTATTTTATACAAAAAAAATGAGCTGTATTTACAGAAATATACAACAATCTCGCGTATTTATAGAAATCCCCTTCAATTTCGCAATCTGAAAACGCGAAATCCCAATTTCGCAATCTGAGTTTGCGAAATCAGTGATTTCGCGTTCTCATATTGCGAAATTGAGGTATTTTGCAATTTGAAAAAGCGAAATTGAGTATTCGCATTTTGAGTTGGCGAAATTGAATTGTATTCGCATTCTGGAATGGCGAAATTGGTTGATCACGTCAGCAAATCGATTTGGCCAGGTTGAATTTGGTCTGTCGTATTTTTTTTACCGGAAAAGTTAGGGAATTGAGCCTTTATATCTCCATCCGTAATTTCCTAGTTTCAGTCCATGTAGTGTAGGCAAATTTGGAATACAATACAAATTACGGTTCGTAATTACAAATCGATACAACATGTTTGCGTGTTTACAAAAAACTCAGCCTTACCCGGAATCTGAAAATCCGTTTAACCATACCCGGAACCTAAAATCGCTAATCCTTACCGAATTTCAAATACAAGCTATCGATAAAAGCATTTGGCCGACAAGTTTGAACCGAATGAAAATTGAAACAAACCACGTTAGAAAATTTTAAAATTTTTTGTCCATAGTTATGATGCATCACTAATGTTCCCATAATGGACAAAAAATTTGAAAATTTTATAGTCGACAACAACTCATGTTATGAACACTTAAATTATTTGTTGAACATATATAAGGGCACATACACCGAAAGTTCAGATGATAAAATAAGCAATAGATTAGATTATATTAGAAGGGTATTACAATAGTGACGAAATTGCTTGACGAACTAACGAAAGCACTGTTCGTCATGGTGGAACAAATGATCGTTCCGCTTATCTGGGTACAGCCAGAATGATGTAAGACATTTTCTGCATATTACCTGACCCGTGTTAATTTTGCGATTTGTTATCGGACACCACTCAATCCCTACTATGAAAGAACTCCATGGGGATCCGCAGTGCTCCCAGCTGTCGCCGATTGGGTGGCCTATGCACGACGTCTCGGTGTATAAGACATAATTTTTGGTCTTTTTATGTGGATTTACGCCTCCCATATGGGCATGTCATCCCGATTCGGCGCCCCTATGTTAATACCACGGGTTCTGGATGGTCTGCGCGAACGCCAAGGATTTGTTGCGTGTTGCGGACCTACACCGCTTCCTCTCGTCTTATACACGAGACGCGACGGCATAGGCCACCCAATCGGCGATATTTGGGAGCATCATGGATCCCCATGGAGTTCTTTCATAGTAGGGATTGAGTGGTGTCCGATAACAAATCGCAAAATTAACACGTCGTCGTAATATGCGAAAATGTCTTACATCATTCTCGGTGCATCAGATAGACGAACGATCATTTGTTCCACCATGACGAACAGTGCTTTCGTTAGTTCGTCAAGCAATTTCGTCACTATTGTAATGCCCTTCTAATATAATCTAATCTATTGCTTATTTTATCATCCGAACTTTCGTGTATGTGCCTTATATATGTTCAACAAATAATTTAAGTGTTCATAACATGATTTGTTGTCGACTATAAAATTTTCAAATTTTTTGTCCATTATGGGAACATTAGTGATGCATCATAACCATGGACAAAAAAATTTAAAATTTTCTAACGTGGTTTGTTTCATTTTTCATTCGGTTCAAACTTGTCGGCCTTTTATCGAGATGATTGTATTTGAAATTCCGGTTAAGGATTAGCCGGATTTTTAGGTTCCGAGTATGGTTAAACGGATTTTCAGATTCCGGGTAAGGCTGAGTTTTTTGTAAATACGCAAACATGTTGTATCGATTTGTAATTACGGACCGTAATTTGTATTGTATTCCAAATTTGCCTACACTACATGGATGAAACTAGGAAATTACGGATGGAGATATAAAGGCTCAATTCTAACTTTTCGGTGATAAAAATACGACAGACCAAATTCAACTCGCCAAATCGACGGTCGACGTGATCAACCAATTTCGCCATTCCAGAATGCGAATACAATTCAATTTCGCCAACTCAAAATGCGAATACTCAATTTCGCTTTTTCAAATTGCAAAATACCTCAATTTCGCAATCTGAGAACGCGAAATCACTGATTTCGCAAACTCAAATTGCGAAATTGGGATTTCGCATTTTCGATTGCGAAATTGAAGGATTCAGAATACGCGAGATTGTTGTATATTTCAGAATACACTCATTTTTGTATAAAATACGAAAGCTTCCCCCTCAAAGGCGCTCGACGACGTGAATCTGCAGCAAGCACGAGGAAACCAATCCTCTGCAGCTGTGAAGAAAATTCACCGTCGTGCAATGATATGCGAGGGCATCTCCAATGGTACTAGCTATAAAAAATATCCATGTCATCTATAGATAGCCTATAGACAACCTCTCTAATAGATTAGCTATAGCATTGTCTATAAAATTAAATATTGGCCCACATGTAATAGATAATAAGTGCTTTGAATCGCTTATACCGACTATACATTAGTAGTCGGCCTATATCTCTCTCCTCATTTTTTTCTCTTCCACTTAAGCAAATCTTTGAGATGGACGCTTATACTAAATGAAGTTGCACCAGTGGAGATGCCCTATCAATGGATCAAGAATCGATTGTGGAGTCATGGCCCTAATGCAGAGACTGTACCACCTCTGCATTTGGTTCTCGAATGCAGAGAAAGCAGCAGGTATGGTCGTCGCGTCTGTTACTTAAACCAAAACAAGAGTGTGTGTGTGTGTGTGTGTGAGAGAGAGAGAGAGATTCTTGGTATCGGCTTCGTCGTCGTGTGATACCGGCTTTCACCTTGCCTCCCAAGGAGGGCAAACAGCCTGAAGCAGACGACAAGCTTGAGTTTTGGCGTCCAGCTGTCGCTGATGGCGATGCATCTGAAGAAAAGAAAACGCGAGGCGGACGTTTAACTCCACTCCACTCAGTATTTTACTCTCCAGGTCCAAGCCTCCGCCCTTTCTTGGTTTGTTTTCTCCATTGCTGCGGAGGAAAGAAAGGTGCGTGTGGATGGAATGGATGGGGAAAGGACAAGATCTGCGGGAGGGGCAATGCGATGGGGCCGGCCAAAGATCTGACTGAGATGGAGGAATCATCAGGAGATCGATGTGGGGAGGAGAGCAAGATGCCCAAATCCTTGAAAAGAGTGGGTGGTGTGCGTTATTGCACTCCACATGCTCCCACTTTAAACTTGTCGTAATCCACAACTAACCAAAGCCAAAGCCAAGCCAATCTAACTCACTACCCTACACACACACAAACGGAAACGAATCCTCTGCATTGAAGAACAAGTGCACATGCTGGTCTGAAGATCCAACCGTGGATAGATGTCTGCTAAATATTTTTTTTTCGATAAAGAAAGCTTTTATTAATCTTAGTAAATTACATCAAGATGATCAATTATACTTAAGAGACTGCCTCTACATGTAGGGTACACACCAAACACACACACACAAGAAAACAAAAAAAACGTCATGCAAACTACACAGATAGTCTTGAAGATGTCTGTTAAATATGGTGACCTACATATAGACTTTTAGGATTTGGGATTTGGAAAGAAGTGCTAGATGAATACTAATAGGATTATGATTCAAGCACATGAGAGGTACATCAGCATTTAGCACGTGAGAGGTATACCAGCATTTAGCACATCAGAGGTAGATATAGATGGACAGACACATGGATGGAGAGCATTAAGGCCTGAAGAAATGGATGTGCGATGGATGGGGATTGGAGAGCGAAGGTCATCACATTCACATATCCACACTCACCACTGGCTGAACCTCAGGAAAGGGAAGCCAACTTCCTTTTCTTCTACCTTGAAACGCAATTGGCTCATCCTCACGTAGGGTTGTTGGTCCAGTTCTTTGCAAAGTCAGTGTCTCAAAGAAATGATGCCTAAATTCTTCCAAGGGTCAGATGGCTTCTTTGGGCCTATCCATGATCCTCACAGGATTGCACCAAAATGCTTTTTACTGATAATGGCAGTAAGAGTAACTTTTGAGTGCTACTGTTTTGGAAGTGAGGTGTCAACAAGGTTTACAAATGGAGTTCAATGATATGGACAGGCTAGCATGAAATCTGAACCGAATTTGTCTTACGATGGACATACATGGAATAAAGCATTTTCTACCATCGTGCCAAGGACCACCCTGTTGTTTGGTCACTGCCACATGTGAAACCAAAATAACATGATCGTGCAGAATATTAATAAGATAGGCATGTGCGACACTACGTGAGGAAGAGCTGATAATTAGAGAGCCTACATTCACAGGATTAGTATTCCATGGGAACAAAGTTTTGGCATGTGTACCAAAAGGTGATAGTTTCTACTTAGAAGTTCATATCATATGGTATAATTATTAGATGGTACATAACTTAAAGCTAGGCATGGTCTATGTGCTTTCAGTTCCAGGTCTCAAAACTAGGAAAAAGCAGCAGAAACATACGTAACAGCCTTAAGCCGAGAGCTCATGAACTCTTCAGAATTCGTCTGAACCAACAGAAGCGATTCCGGTGCTCAGGCTTCTTGATTCCTGCATGCTCGCGTAGTCGTCACAACTGCTACCTAGCCTCCTTGCGGGAGCCGAGCTCAAAAGCTCAAGGACCTGCTTGCCCATCTGCTGCACCTCCTGTGGTGAGAGTATCTTTATGCAGGACACACTGTTCACGAATTCCCTGCATGTTGCAAGGCACAGCAATGTGAGGAAGAGCATGAAAAGTAACACCGAACTGCTCAAATTATCATCAGAATGGTTACGAAAACTTACTGCCAAGGGCCATCGCCAACAAGAAGGGCATCCTCCTCTCGGTCGATGAATACAAGCTGCCAGCCTGATCTCAAAGGGTTTTCCAACTGGCCCTCAAGGCCAAATAGGCGCCCTAGTTCTCCACGGAGTTCATGATAACTACTAAACCTAGTAATATCAAGCGACCTTCCGTAGGTTCCAGATTTGTAAACCTGTTCACATGGAAGCAAATTTGCATATTAAACAGGGATCTAGGGAATAAGTTAACAAAAAATAGGGCATTTCAGAGACTGGACTATAGTTCCTAATATCTAGTAATGAAAGTAATCAAATATAACTCACAAATATGCACCAATGTTCCAAATGTTCAATTGTAAGATTGTCAATTCTATTCCTACTAATTTAACAGTTAAAGGCATAGGCAATGCATCGTTATACAGTCAAAGAAATGAGAAAAATAGTCAAAGTTACTTAAAAATCTCATTTACGATGAGCAAATAAGGGGGAAATCCAAGCTTCACGAAAAACTTAGAAAGATTATCAGTTCTATTTCTACTAATTTATTGGTTGAAGGCACACGCAATACTATGGATAGTCAAGTAATGAGCAAAATAGCCAATAGATGAAAATGTCATGCACTAAGCTCAAATAAGGGGGTAAAAGATAGATTCAGGGAAGAAGTACAATGAATGCTATTCTATAGAAAAAGTCACTCGCCTTCACAAAGGTTGCCGGTGGTCGATTCACTTGATCAGAATTTTGTGAACATGGCACATAACCTGATCCATCTAAGCAGCCCGAACTATCTAGTGTTTGATCCAAGGGGAAATCATTTTGCGAAGGGCTCAGGAAATTGGAGGTGGAATAGGGAATTGCAGTCGAATCATTCTCGCTGTGGAGGCTTGGGATGCCTCCTTGCATTAGAAGTGACTGCGAGTCTATATTAACGCCAAACAAGAGATGATTTTGAGGATCAGAGTTCCCATCTTGATCCACCAAGCACCCTCTTCCAGGAAGCGGCGCCAATGCAGAGCTTTGAGGTATACTAGGTGTTGCTGAGTCCAACTGTTCTATCTGCGATGTAACTTGACGCTGAGGAGGAAGCAAAGACTCCACTGCAACTCGCTTTGATGACCATGGGTCGGGAACAGGTATAGCAGTGGGTCTTGGCATACTTAGGAGCGAAGCTGCTTCTGATGAGAATGGCCTCAATGTATTATGCATGGTGGAGGCATTGGACGGGGCCAATGAACTCATATTTGTATCCGACAAACTCTGTGGCTGCGAGAATGGTAAGACTGTTTGCAGTGTCATAGGTGAAGACTGAGGAGCCGACAAGAGTTGAGAAAATGCTGACAATGCATTAGATACAGACTGGTAGTTGGCCATATTTTTCTGTTGTTGCATTTGTTGATGTTGAGGAACTTGCATACACTGTGATTGCTGCTGCTGCTGTGATTCTTGCTGTTGTTGCTGCAGTTGCAGCTGTGGCTTCTGCTCATTAAATGACTGGCAACGTTGGAAATGCTGCTGAAGGAACTCAGACTGAACCTGGCCTTGGACTCTGCTCTCATTGATGCTTTGAAGGTATGGCTGCTGCTGAAACTGAGGCTGCACTTGCTGCAAAATCTGACTTGGCAGAAGTGGTGCAGCTCTACCAACAATGTTCTGCGGCTGCTGGAACTGCAACATCGTGGGCGACACCTGCTTTGTTGGGTCCTGGAAAGCAGTCGTGGCTATCGTCTGGTACATGTCAGGTTGTAGACCAAATAAGGAAGCATCCAACCTTGGCTGCATCCAAAGACTCATACCAAGTCCACTGAAATTCAGCGATTGAAAACCAGGGTTTGAGCTATCGCGAAGCCACATCAGAGAGGAAGTCAAGTCATCATCCTTACCACCTACAGATGCCATCATATGAAAGATAATTCATAGTCTGAAAAGCGTACTGCAAAATTATTTAAGCATAGCTATCTACAAAGGCTAGCTAAAGATAAACTGTCCCTCATACCATGCAGAGAAGGCAAGCCTGTTGGCCATGGACGCTTCAGCCTAAGTGGAAAAGGAGACGGGTATATGGGGAAAGTTGTCAGGGGCTCAATCTCCCAAAGTGACACCCTTGGCTGCCTCTCTCCAGCAGTCGACTCATCCCAGCCGACCTGCATTATTCAGAGAGACTTTCATAACATGCTAAACCACAAAGTTGGTACCACTGTACCAGGCAGGAGCAAGCAATCTGAAGGAATTTTCATCTTGTCTAACTGAAAACTAGCACGGCACATGGTAAACAACAGGCAAGTTCTTGCACAGAGTTGAGTCAATGTGATAAAAGTGCTAGCCTGCAAATATACCTTTACAGAACGCCAATGTGAGTTTGGCCAACGAACAGCATCAAGATCACTGATTCCTGTAATTGTTCCCATGTATCTGGAAATAAGAATATTTGATCTGGTTAGAATTAATACCATGCATGGCTATGGATATGCAAGTTTAGTATCTATTATATATTAAAAGCCAGCGGAAAGTTGCTAAGAATAAAGAGAAATAGGCTAGAAATTCTCAAAAAAAAGCAAAACATCTAGCCCTTAATCCAGTGGACCCTAACTAAGTTGAACTATAGTGGCCATTAGGTATTATTATTTAAAGAAAAACATCTTATCGGGTATTATTATTTAAAGAAAAACATCTTATCGTCTATCTAGCAGACCCAAGTTATGACGGCTTAGATTAAAAGAAAGAGTCTGGTACAATAAAAAAAATAACAAAACTTCTGAATAAAAAAATAAAAAATTAGCAATTTGATTTTCATACAAATTCCAAATTAAAACCCATACGTAGCAAAAATTCGGAATAAAAATTAGTAGTTGGATTTGAATATCAATTCTAACCTAAAACTAATATTCTAAACTAAATAAAAAAATAACAAAAAAAATTAACGGCTTAGATTACAAGAAAGAGTCCATACCAAGTACAATACAAAAATAACAAAATTCACAATAAAAAAGTAAGAAGGAAATCAGCCATTTAACTTTCATACGAAGCCCAAATTCAAACATGTACATAGCTGAAATTCGGAATAAAAATTAGCAGCTGGATTTATATACAAATTCTGACTTGAAACTCATACACGAAATTAAACAAAAATAATAATGGAAATTAACATAAATTCGGAATAAAAAACAAAATAACATTAGTCATTTGATTTTCATACAACTCTAAATTAAAGCATGAAATTTAAAATAACAAAAAATAATAGAATAATAAAAAAGGAAATTAGGGGTTGTTTTTTTAATTCCATACTAAGTTAAAAATATAAATTTTGGTTTTATTTGGAAATAAAATTCCAAAAATATGCTATTTTGAGGCAAACAAAATAAAATAAGGTAAGGAATTTGATTTGTAAATATTTAAATTATTAACTATTATGTAATAAAAGTCGATGTCGGTTTTCATGGTTGCTAAGAATTATATAGAATAAAAATTCTCAAAAAAAAGAAAGAAAGCATTTTGACTCTTTATTTGGTGGAACTCCATGGAATGAAGAGATTAAGAGGTTGATACATCAAATAGATGTTCATTCGGCTATACCAGTATACACAATGTGATTGCACTAAAAGTATTGAAAGAAAGAGATAAGCGTTGCAACAATGAAATTAAGAGATGACGATATAAAATGAAAAATGTCATGTTATGCTACGTTTGCTGTTTTGCTTTACAAGTATTTGGGGAAGTAAGTTCCGACCACATGTGACAAGTATTGGGAAACGGAGTGAGCATATTCTTTCCTACAATATACAATATCACAAATTGAGTTCTGCACCGATCTATTTTCCAAAAGGCAAAATTGCATATGTATTGCTAAGTCATTTAAACATCCTTTAAGGATTATGCACACGCAAGTGCGTGGGCCACCTTGCTTGAACAAAAGGCGAGAAGCACATCAACACATAGCCAAAGCCAGAGCTCCCGTTGGAGAATGCACCAGCCCATATCACATGGCAATGATGCTTGAACAAAAGGCGAGAGGAACATCAACACATAGCCAAAGCCAGAGCTCATGTTGGAGAATGCACCAGCCCATATCACATGGCAATCAACACATTTTATCAAGCTTACATAGGCCCCCTTCGTTTCAGCTTCGGAATTATGGATTTTAGATTATAAGAGAAGCTGTTTTTGATTGTGGGAGAATCGGGCTAGACCAACTGCGACTTTTAGGTTTCGGACCAGGCTAGCGAGAATCGGCAAGAATCATTGAGAATAAGGTTTCAGCCAGATTCTGATTCTATGTAGAGAGCAGTTTCTGATTGTGAGAGAAGTTGTCCAGAATCCTCCCGTTCAGCAGATAATCTGCTTTTTTCTTTAGCAGAAGCTATGCAGAAGCTGAAACGAAGGGGGCCATAAACTGATGGGGTAAAATTTCAAGACAATAAAAAAGTGTAAGAAGCTCATGCAGTGGACACTGGGCAGGTCAAGTTCGCTCAGAGCAAAAATACACAGGGTAAACACAATTTAGCATACCTCCGAACACTTGACTCCTCTGTCTCAAAAAGCATCCTGAAACGCATCCCCACAGATATACGGGTATGGTACACAGCCTTTACATACTTAGCAAGCGGTATAACAAACTCTGAAGGGCTCGCTCTGCACCCAAAAAAAGTTTAAAATATTCAGAAGGAGAGTGCTGAATAAATAAATGCACACAACAATATTACCTCGGGTTATAAAAGATTGTAAACCGGCTGTTTGTTGAAGCAGCATGAGCAGCTGCAGCAAGAAGACCAATGTGCATGCTATCACTAGATAGGACTGAAGATGGCATAACAGTTTGTGGCCGATTTGCCCGGCGAATTCCCAATAGAAGCTGATTGCTGTCATTCCTGACAAGGCAAGGGGACACATAAATTCAACCATGTAGAAACTCTGCTCTGGGTAGGGGAAAGCAAAGTAGAGGAACTTTTTGAGTGATCATCTTGAATATTGGAAGAATGAACATACCAGATAAATAGGACAGAGTCCCCAGCAATGAGTCTTTTCGCACTTACAAAGATACTCCAGCCTGTAGTAAGAAGATGCCGCTTTGGCTGGCCTGCATCAAGAATTAGATTTTTATAAGTTTTTTTCTTATCTCAAGATATTATTTTTGCCATGGAATAATAAATCCTCCCACAAAAAAAGAGGACCAAACAGATGCCATCATGTTTGACCCGTTTTCCAACACAGATTTTCTTTCTTATTTGCATGAGAAAATTGAAGGGATATTTTTTTTACTTGTAGCCACAAAGATGCAAGTAGACGCCGAGGCACTAGGTTATTATCAAAAAACTGAGAACTAACAATAGTAAAAAGAACTACTCACCGCGAAAGATGTGACGGAATTTCCACTCGTTGCCATGAAGATCTTTTGCCATCAGCTCCTGTGCTGGAGGCTGCTGAGTGAAATCCTACAAAAAGTTATAGGCAAGTTAGAACAATTGATGATTTAGTTCACTTTATACAACCAAGTCTGTCCAAAAATCGAGCTGGAAACTGTAGGGAAGCAGCACAGACCAGCGGAGGAAACACTTTCTCAGCTGCTCGTCGAGGAACAGAGAATCCACCGTGCGTACTTGTGTCACTTGCAGTTAATGTTTTGCAAAAATAATTCATTGGCTGTTTGTTGGCAGTACCTAACTCAGCAGGTAGATACGGGTCCTTCAGCTCTTGCTGAAAAGAAAATGAAGCCCAAAATTAGTCTCTCGAATACTAGGTAGAATTTGCGCATGGCACAAGTTGGTAGGAAAATTTTGGATTACCGGGCTAAGCGGTTGTAGCGTCATCTGCGCATAGACCTCATCCGTTTCTGCATCAGCCTGAAGGAAATAACACAGGTGATGAAACACAAAGATAGCAGTGAGATCACTTAGCTTTGGAAAAATGTGCTCCAAAACTCCAAACTTACATGCATGGTCACATTATGCAGTTGGCATATAAGCTGTGGGGGCAGGTTAGGATAGTTGGGGATCTGAGACTCCATTTCTTTATTTGTTGATGCGGCTACCTGAGACAGAAATTCAACCGATAAATTTAGAAACCAATCGATTTCCGCCAGATTTCAGTTTGACTATGAAACTGCCACTTGATATAGGATTCAGGGTCATGCAAAGCTTGCACTGAAGTGAATTTACAGTAACCTGCTCGCTGTGACCCTGTGGGAAATACACCACCCGGCTACCCACTGCAGGCAATGAAACAAGTGGGCCGGCACATGCATGCCATAGCTCCGAATTCAGGCACTTCTGCTCCTCTACAGCTGTAATGACAAAAGCATTTGAGAAGACTTAATAGTGTAGTATTTAATACAATTATAGCTCTAGGGAGCATGAAAGTAACATCTCTGAATTCATATGCTCGTCTCAATATTGTTTCAGAAGGTGGATATGGTATAAAATGAACTAAGTGGCCTAAAGAGGGAGACTTTTTTTTGGCATCTTCATAGAAAATAATCTATCATTAGGGTGAAAATACACATCAATTTATTATCAGGAAAGAACAATATCAACAAGTCAACGCATAAAGCAAGAATTGCATCGAAAATAGGCGACGTGCATGATTACAACTGAAATTACATGTGAAAAAAGAAAAAAAAATCCCCCCAAAAATATTTCCTTGTCGAGTACAACATCCCCTCCAAAATAAATCATCATAATAAATCCAAATATCACTCCGGAATGACATTTCCCGCATTGGGTTGTTGCCTAATCACACAACCATAATCCATAGAGAAGCTTTGAAGCAAGGCACACGAACGAACAACAACCAAATACTAGTCCTATAGACTTCAATTCACACCGTAAATAAATGAAGAGAGATAACATTAATGAGCAAGCCACGGAGCACAGAAAACTCGGCATAAAAAAAGAAGTACCTTCCGGCGAAGCCGCCGCCTGAGTCGGGAGGACGCTGCCGGACGACGACGAGAGCCTCATTTTTGTTTCTCTCCCCACCTTCCAAAAGGCCAATTAGAAGCTCGATCGGAACGCAATATATGAGCGTGCACGAAGCGGCGAAGGAAGGAGAAAACGAAGGAAAGATTCCTCCTTTTTAGGCCAAATCACAGCGCCTTCCCAAAAACCATCGCTTTCTCAGTTTCTCCTCGCCAACTCACCAGAGCCTTTTGCTGTGCGCAATAACGCCTCCCGGAAATTACCGCGCAACCGTAAGCTTTTCCATCGAAGAACCGAAATTTTCACTTCCAAGACAAGCAAAAACTAGCGAAAGGCTGCGATATTTGGGCACGCGAAGCGGCGGAAATGCACAAAGGCGCCGCCTTCGGAGCCAAGAAATGCCACCCGGGGGCGATACCGCTCGATCCCAGAAGCCGCGCCGTCAGATCTCGCGGCCGCGAGGTCCAGACGGTTAACTCTGAGCTCCGTACGCCCCGGCCGCCGCCCTCCGGCAGATCCGACCGCCGCCGCCGGAGAGGGAGGCTAGGAGCATGCCTGCTGCTTGGTTGCTTCTTCCTCTTCTTCCTTCTTGCGTATGCTTGCAGCTTTCGAGCTTAAGAGCGGCAGTGATAAGTGCTTCTCACTTTGGTTTGGTTTGGTTGGCTAGCTTCCTTCTTCCTCCTGCTGCTTATGTGCTGTCCTGCAGTCCTGCAGTCCTGTAGGCTGCAGCTACTTGTTCTTGGGGTTTTAACCCCACGAGTGGTGCTCCTCTTTTTCAGTTTTTTTATTATTATTCTTCCTCCTCTCTCTGTGTGTCTGGTTTTGGTAATTTTCTTTTTTTAGATGGTTTTGGTAATTTTCTGTATACTCTTCTTTTTTACTAGTTCTGTATTGTATATGTAGTACAACTGTACATGAGGAAACATTGTATAGTGACTTATTTTTCATATTCTCAAGGGATTATTTTTCAGATTCTCAAGGGAATTCCATAAAACTTTTACATGGAGAAAAACACATTTCATACCTCGTTTGGAACACAAAAAAATTACAAAAATTTCACTCCATGCCGCAAGAATCCCGAAGAATTATATTCCAAAATCGGGCCTTCTAAGAGATCAGATGGTGAGGGGACATTTCTCCATGGTTGTTCTCTCTTTGTACAGTAGCATTTCATAAATGGATTATTGTGAATAGAGGGGATTAATTGTTAGGCTATTCCCAGTGCTAGTTTCATTTGAGTTTCAATATCATTAAATGCTATGCCACATAAGCAAAGATAATGATATGGCAAGAAATTAATGATGAGAGAGATGAGGAGAGTTTCATTTAGATGAGAGGAGTTTCATCTAGATGAAACTTGAGATACACGTTTACCTAGACAAAGATGATGTGGCAGTCTTGGAAACAATGCAATGAAACTGTGCACTGGGAATAGCCTTAGAATACTTGTTGCAAATTCGATGCAATTTTTAACGATTATTGCAAATATATCTGTTCTGAGACAGAGTACTACTGTTATAGAACTAGAGGGAGCCTAGGAGTAAACTGCTCTCAAACAAGTGCTCCAGTCCACCACATTTGAGGTTGCCATGCTCATTTAAGCTGCGTATTTATTTGCTGCAATACTTTTAGGCTTCAAACCGTCCTAATTTGATTGGAGTGGTTACAAGCTGGAGCAGTCAAACTAGCTCACACTCACGATCTTGTCTGAACGTATTTGCTGCTAGCTGCAGTACACAGAATTAATGCACTCCCCAGGCTCCAGCCACCAAAAAAAAAAGATCGACAGAAGAAAAAATGTTCATCGATTGCCGCAAAACTAGCCACATGCGTTCACATGTTTATATATCTGCACAAATGCACGCAGCGAGAACGGTCCACGGCGTTGGGTTCACATAAGATCCGAGACTCGAGAGAACTATGTACGTAACTTCCTGAATCCATTCGCACAAGAGTAGAACAGTTCCTTTCCATGAACTGTTGCAGAAGCAATTATCAGATGCCCATCTCCATCGCAGACGTACGTACGAACGCGCGCACAGCCACATATATACATACGTGGATCTACCAGATACAGTGGCAGGACAAGGACATATGTCCTCTTCTTTCTTTTTCCGACGACATGAGCGGCTAGCGAGCGAGCTCCATCGATTGCCCAGATGAAAACACGGTGGAGTCTGATAGGTTCCAACTCCATGGCTATTTGCAGCGTGTATCGGGAAATCGCTGACTTGTCGGAAATAGTCTCATCGTTGAAGCGTAATGTTGTGGTAACTAAAAAAGATAAGGTTGGGTTGGACTCGACGGCGGCTTGCTCGGCCGACACCTCCCGTCCGCGCGGGCGCACCGATCCTCATCCTAGTCAGCCAGGGCCGCCCCGTACTTAGCGGATGCGGCGCGGCTAGGGTAAACGGTGGCTGTCGTTTCCATAAATGATTTTTTTTACAAAAATAATATTTGTTTTCTAATAAAATTATAAATCTTGCCTCCTACTCACCGAGAAAGTGACTCCACGCTACTCCATAGCACCAGCCCTCCCTCGCATGGCCTGGCCACGCGCGCCACCGTTGCTCCCATGCTCTCCTCCGTGGCTCCCGTTGCTTCCACGCCGCTGACGCAGCAAGGCCATTGCCGTCCACGCCGCCCGATCGGCGCCCGCCTTCCATGCCATGTCAAAATAGTGATTATTTCTCAATTCCACGTGTCTTCTCCCCGCATGTCGAACGGCGAAAGGCCCTCTCGACACGTGACAATTTTATATCTATGTTTTGTAATAAATATAGCTTATCAAAAAGATTCCCTAACGTTCTTTAAATTTTAAGATGCTCCACCTCCTACTAAAGTTGAGTGTGATACGAATTCATTTCCTACTCTATCTCAAATATACTCCTATATGGAGTTCATAGGGCAATAAAAGAGTTCATTATAAATATCTCCTCATTTAGTGATATAGTCACTGTGTGTTCATGATTTTTCTTAAAAGAGCTTTTCATATAAAACCTTTATCGCCCATTCCTTCGATCCTATATACACACACACGTGAAAATCACCTGTAAAAGTTTAGAAAAATTCTCAAAAAATTACCATATGTAGGGGAGGTGAGCCTCTACAATCTTATAAAATTTGAAAATGAAACTCAATCGCATTTGAAAAATATAAAAAAGACAAATTCAGCATAAATAGTAATTTTCACTGTTTAGCTCTATTTATTTTGCTGTTTGTCTTTTTTATATCTTTCAAATGCTATTGAGTTTCATCTTCAAATTTTGCAGGATTGTAGAGACTCATCTCCCCTACATATGGTAATTTTTGAGAATTTTTCAAAACTTTTACAAGTGGTTTGCACTACATATGCAGCCACACACACACATATATATATAGGAAAATGATTTCATACTCCTGGGTGTATGTACTCCCACCTCTAATATACCGTTTAAATGATGTTGTTATACCTTTTTATCTGTTTGAGTATACTCTAATACTGATTATAAGATACTCCAAAGTGAGTTTCATGAAAAATTTCATTAAAATCCATCTTTTATAACATAATTTGTTTACACATTCCTTATACATATGGAAAAGGGTATGTAGCAAAAAAAATAAAGAGTCTGATGAAATTTTTTTAATCATATTGTATTGGAGTATCTTAGAATTATTATTGAAGTATACCAAAAATGATAAAAGAGTATAAAGCGTTTATTTAAGTGGTATATTAGAGGTGGGAGTATGTACTCCCGGGAGTACGGAAAAAGCTTCATATATATATATATACACTAGATCATTGCCTGTGCGTTGCTACGAAAAATAAAATTGGTAACGAAACATAAAGATCAAGCAATAAAAAAATTGTGCTACAAGATCAAACATCTATTTCTCCCAATTACAAAAGTTTTTATGGTTTTTCTCAAGATTTAATTAAAACCAAATATATTATACGTAGCAATATATATTACCAATCTCAAAAATCAATCAATCATTTTATCCCTTTTGCAATTTATATTACTAGATCGCGTTCCTCTTCCTCTCGCCATGCCTCGCAACAATTTGTGGAATCCGCTCGCCGCCAGCCGTCGTGTATGTCATGGTCGTATGGTCAGTCGCCTCGGAGAAAAAGACCACAGTCGCCATCCAGTTTTTGCACCTTCGCGTCTTTTGGATCGCCACCGCTCTCGGTGCCATGCTCTTCTCCGCTTCGGCGGTGGTCCGCTACGTCGACGGTTCGCTACTCTTCCCAGATGACCCTCTCGCCTTTGCCGACCTACTCGTCTCCATGTCTCTGGCGTACCTAGCCATCACTGACTTCACCAGCCATGATGCCAGAGCGCATGAAGGTGAACCAGAAAACACTAGTGCCGAGGCGCCCTCCACGCCATGCACCGCCGCGTCGTTCCTCTCTCTCGCGACGTTCAGCTGGATCAACCCGTTTATCTCCAAGGGGTATGACAATGACTCTCTCACCGTCGACGATGTCCCACCGGTGTCGTTGGCAACCGCTACGGCGTTATGCGCTTTGTTCACGTCCAATCGCCTGGCTGAAGTCACGGCACCGTGGCGCCAAGCTCTGGTTGTCCTTCCGGCGCGATTACTCGACCACGCGCTCGGCCTCTTGCACCTCACGGCCATGTACGTCGGTCCGTCACTTATTAATTAGCTCGTCGAGTTCATTCGCCGCGGTGGCACGACATGGAAGATCTTGAATGAATTCTCTTAATTGATTCTATGAAAACTGTACAGCATATATAGAGTACAAAAGAAACGATTGGCCGGCTATTAATTGCCAGCAATAATCAAGGATTTTGCTATAATAATCAGTCATATTTAGAGAGATATGGCTGGCTGTAATCAGGAAAGAATAATTAGCTATAATGACCTGTTATTATTAGGGATATGACCAGAAGGAAAGACTAGTAAGAACGACGGACCGCTGCCACCAATTATAAATTTATATTAGTGTGTGTACACGCAGGCCCTCTCGAGCACATGACAATTTTATATCTATGTGTTTGTAACATGGTAAATTTAACATGTGTACTTAAACTTTATTAAAATATGATACAATAGTTCTACTGTATTATAAATATCAAAGCATCAAAATCAATTCAATTAATAAATATAGCCTATCAAAAAGACTCCCTAATGTTCTTTAAATTTTAAGGTGCGCCACCTCTACTAAAGTTGAGTTTGATACGAATTCATTTTCTACTCTGTCTCAAATCTACTCCTACACAAAGTTTATAGGGCAATAAAAAGAGCTCATTATGAATATCTTCTCATTTAGTGATATAGTCACTGTGTGTTCATAATTTTTCTTAAAAGAATGTTTCATATAAAACCTTTGTCGTCCATTCCTTCGATCCCCCCCTCTCTCTCTCTCTCTCTCTCTGTGTGTATATATATCATGCAGTAGTATACGTATGGGGTATCTCGTAAGATTGAGAGTATGTATGCCAGTAGTAGATATCAAAGTATATAAGATCATCTAGGTAGTATGTACAATTTTTCAGAGGTGGTATGTATATTTTTTGACATACTCCTTTTTTATGTGCGATATGAAGGTATTTGCAAAATACGCTAAAAATCATGGACTCCTTTGCAATTTTTTCACGTGGCTCACATTGGAGTATCTTATAATTAGTGTATGAGTATACCCAAAGTGATAAATGAGTATTTCAAGTTCGCTTAGATAGTATTTAGGAGATGGGAGTAACTACACCCGTGAGTAAAATATATTTTCTTATTATATATATATATATATATATATATATATATATATATATATATATATATATGGCAAATATGTGGTGCAAACCAACCTTCCTGAAAACTCCGTGAAAATCATCCGTAAAAGTTTTGAAAATTTTCAAAAATTACCATATATAGAGAGGTGAATTTCACAATCCCGCAAAATTTGAAGATGATATCTTTCAAATGCGATTGAGTTTCATCTTTAAATTTTGCACGATTACCATGCGAGTCATGTAACACCTAGATTCGCCCTTACACCGGACGGGTGCCAGTGACGCCATGCGTTTGTTTCCTTGCCGACGCCAGCTTTGATGCGCGGAAGGAAGCAAAGACGGCGGTGAAGCCTTCCACACCTCCTCGTCCGCGTCGGCATCATGGGCGGTGGCAGCGCTTATCGATTCGGACAAGACGCACGACGGGACGCCGACAACGGTTCATTCGGCGGTTGCATGCGCCGTGCAGCAATGAACGCCTTGTGCCGCCGATGCATGTGCCGACAAATAAAATGAATCGGCAACATTTCTGTCCATTCTCACACCCATCTCAATCTATTCTCCTTCTCGAACAAATTCACGGTCAATTCCATGACGTACGAGGTAATGATGCGCAGGCGCAGCCAATTTGTACGCGCCAAAGGCGTCGCAAAGTTCACGAGTGCTGACCCTTTTGGCACAACGAGCTTGCTATAGGTGACAACTTTTTTAGGGGTACATCAGTACATGGGAGATTAGCGTCAATAACACTCTTTAAAATTCGTGATTCACTTTATGATATTCTGATCCACTGTCATACACTCAGATGGACCCACATGTCATAGACATATAACTAAAAACCAACGAATTGAGTATCACTAGACTAATTTTTCCTCAATACATGCACACACAACTCACTTACATCCTACATATACATATATGTGTGCGCGTTTTATGCGCACGCTAAGGAAAATTTTTGTGAGACACCATGGCCTTCATAGCGTGGATATGTGCTGTATTCTGAAGAGTTTTGCTACTCCCTTTGTCCTTTTTTTTTTACCTGCCCTATTAGAACATGTGTTGTGGCCTTGTGGACTGTGTCGTGGAGAGTTTTCACTCGAATTTTGCCAAAATTTTGCAAAAGACAGACTACGACATCGCAGGAGAGGGAGAGGAGAGAAATCATTAAGCGGCCTGAAGTGCCATGAGGCCCTTCCGTCGCTTTATTTCTCGTGCTCTGTCCGATAAAACCATTCTCAAAATCTCGTGGCTGCCACTTACCGTCCTCACGATAGAGACTTTTGATAACCACAGTTGTCAGTCTCAACCTTAACCCGCTGTCACAGGCTCGCTTAGATAGCACAAACGCTGAAGTCACCAAACAAACTTGGCCCATTAAATTCGGTTCTAGGCATGGGGCCCACATGCCAGCGACCGATCGCTGCAGTCTCACAAATATCTCCATGCCCTAGTGCCCTTGGTGTCCCTGGTGCACCTCATGATGCATCCTTCCCCTGCTTGGTGGATGACACGGCGGCGCCGCGGGGGCGGGAAGGGAGCTTTGCAACAGTAAAAGTTGGCCATGGCGCGCGTGTGTACTGGTCAGGTCACCCCCACATGGAACTACGACGTAGAGATAGGAGCAGGACCATCTCTTGCTCCTCATGCTGTACCTGGGTCCCCTCCTCACCAATGGTCCATCTCTCTCTCTCTCTCTAGCATGGTGGGGGGAATGGACTGTCTCTTTGTGGGAAGGGTCAAACACAATGCTTCTCTCTCACTCTCTCCTGCATCGGCAATGGTGAGAAAGAGAGAGAGGGCTAATCGCCGATGAAAGAAAATTAGGCCTCTTGGAATTGGACCGGACGGTGAGGTGAGAGAGGTTAGGATTGTAGAGTGAGGGTTGCCCTAGGAGAGTAAGGTGAACAGAGCAAGGCAAGCCAAATGAAAACTGGCAAGATACGGGTTGATATTGCTATTCTCATATTTTAATTCATATTTTTTTTGTTTGAAATTAGATACAGGCTAGCCGGATACGGATATAAATCCGAGTTATTCGGAATATACATACGGGACGGATATATGAAGGATTCGAGTAGAAATTAGATAAAGTTATGCAGATAGTGCACATATATATAGAGTAACATATGTTGAATTCAAACCATATGACTACATGACCATAATAGCAATCTATATATCAATAAAACCTAATAGACTTCGTAGAAAGAATATACTACTTGAGAATCAACAAAACCAACTAATTATATATCAATACAAATGGACTGTCATGGAAAAAATGTGATGGAAAATGGCTCGGCCTTCCTAATATTCGAATAGGAAAAATCCAGATGTCCAAATAGAAAAAAAATCCGGTTATCCGAACCTTGCCCCGTATTTATTGGATATAGGCTGCTCCGAATTTGATCATGAATCCAAATTCAAGTATCCAGATTCCGTCTCGAATTCGGCCAGATAATCAAATTTAGTTTCAAACCTGATCTCAGCTGGACCCGATCACAAATCGAGTGAAAAATATCTTACTCATTTTCACCCCTAAACGAGCGTAGCATAGCCACAGACAACATCTCAAAATGGTAGGTGCCCTAGGTTCTGCAAATGAGCACCTCTTTGCATGGGGTAAATTAGTCATGCTGGGGATTGAGTGATGACCACACGTTGGATAGATTGTTACAGCTCCAGATGGCTTAGATATGGCATACTACCTTTATTACATCCCGCATGTTTTGCGGCCGAGGAGGCCATCTACGTGACAGGAAGACTTGCTTGAGACCCTATTTGGAACGTGGTAAAAATTCTCAATTTCTACGAGAATTAAACTGTTAAATGTAAAATTCCCGCGCTCCAAACATAGCTTGAATTCTCACCCAGCAACGGATTGCTTGTAGGAGTACATGGGTTTGGAATTTGTGGGGAGCCATTGTTCGGCGAGTGTTCAATTCTCAAGCTCAATTTGGAACACGTACAAGAAGTTTTCAAGATTTTCGTAGAGATTGTACCATTTTTTATTAACAATCTTACGAAATGTATGTAAAATTGAAGCGTTGCAGAACCATATATACACATTCTCCTCGCACAAAGAAATGATGCCCCATCAGTCTGATCGACGTTGATAACCCGATCCCATACTGTTGGTTAGAAATCTAATGGGAAGCAGTTCTAAGGTTGCTTTTGGCTTTATTCTAAGGCAAAGCATATGCATGTGAGGAGGCCATAGATAGGTGGGGTTAGCCAGAACTACAAGTGATCAACACAAAAACAAAGGCATTTAGGGTGGGGAAACGGGTGCAAACCAGGCCTAGAAATACCAAAAGAATATATATCAAGTACCAAAGCAAAGTGACTGTATATTTTTTCTCCCTGGTTCCCAAGCTCTCTCTTTGAAGTTTGAATTTCTCCTTTTCCTTTTCTACGACACTATTCTTCTATGCAAGCCTTTTTCTTTTGTGCTTAGTTTTTTTAGCTTGTGATGAAAATAAATGAAGAGATCCACACCCGTAGTAAAGATTGGAGATTCTCGATTGAGAAAAGGGTTCTGGTGCGGTCACAACAAGAGCTACAACATAAGCAGTCATCGGTCCTTAGCGCTGTCTGATCGAGCTAACGAACAGTCTAGATCGTTTACCAGTGTGTTGCTACAATGCCATGCTACATTGTTTTGCTATAGTAAAATAGTGCATTGTTTTTTAACAGTATTTCTAAAAAAATTTGGACCATCACTTATTGATTTAACGGTACATATGCAACTGCTTTTAAGTTATAATCCTATGTGAATGCACAGCATCTCCTTCCCTCAATTCATTAGTCCAGGAGGCCCACCTCCTCTTGGAAGAAATAATGATGGCAATTTCCTATTGCTATCACTAGAGCCGTAGTGGTGGTAGTGATGGCTGTCAAGTCCATCAAAGAAAAGGCTCTATCTTCAGGATTCTTGCTTATCTATCATTTGCATATCTTGAGATTTCTTACTTATAGGTGAAGCGAATATATATGCAACTTTTATTTCATTTCTTGTCCTTATTTATTAGTACAGTAGTACTCTCTTGACCCAGCAAAGTTCAAGCCCACTGTATGTACAGACCAAGCAAATACTAAATTTTTTAAAAGTTAATGTTATATCTAGTGACCTGTTTGAAACTATGCATACATGCTCTCCTAGCCAAGGTTTTAAATTTCGTTTTCGGATCACATCTTGGAGGTAGTCGAAATCAGAAATTTCAATGAGATTTTGGAATTTCGACCTAAATCCAGATGAAATTCAAAAAGCAAATTTGAAATCTGATAAATTTAAAACTGAGAAAACCAAAATTTCGGCAAAATTTATCGAAATTTTGGTGATTTTCAACCTCCTATGAAATGATAACCCGAGGCTAGAATTTTTTTTGAAAAAATCATACAAATATTTATTTATATTTTTCTATCAGTTTGAATGCAAAATACTAAGTATTTGCACAATCCCAAGTTAGGTTTTAGGCCAAAATCCAAGTTAGGGTTTAGACCGAAATACAATTTAAGACTGAAATCCAAGTTAGAGTTCAGAGTTTAGGCCGAAATATAAGTTAGGATTACATAATTTACCTATGTATTTTTTTGCAAACTTTTCACATGTATTTATCATAAAAGGCATTACAATTTCACAAAAAAATTAGTACAAAATCTGATCTAAAATACATGAAAACCGGCCCAAATCATCCAAATCTCGCAGAATTATTTTAGCAAACCCTAATTTTCATTTTTTTTCCATTACCAAAAATTCGCTGAGATTTTGAACCCTGCTCCTAGCTATTAATTTCATGTGTCTTTTTCTAAGAGAGAAAAACTGCAGCTAATTTCTGTGACCTTTAATTCCATTGTAGGTAACTAGCCAGCGGCCAGCGGAGTTTATGCTAGTAGGACAATGCCATGGTCTTTTGCAACGTTGGATCCTAGAGCTTTCTCCTTTGAGGGTTTGTCCAATTGTACCAAAAGCTTTCACTTTTTTAGCCTCTGACATATTTTTTCTATAAATCTAGCCTATTTTCATATAAATTTACAAAAATAGACCCCACCAATCGCGAAAGGCATGATAGGGCCCACTGGCCTGCCTACTACAGGGCCACAATAGGTTCTTGCCGTGGAACTAATTAATCACTTAATTAAAATTGGCTATCTTGTTGAAGTGTGCATACTCAGTAGGTGCCAGCGGACCATAGGAGCTGTGCTTATGAGCTCCGACTGTGCAACAGCTTGATCGACATGGTGCCACGATATGAGAGCGCGACAGGTGACACGCACCGTTTGCCACTGCTTTTTTGGTTGGGTACGAAACTAGTTTTGTTAATTTGTTTTCACCAAACTAGATTAAAAAAAGAGTTTGTAGAGGGAGAAAAAAGCGTGGAATTCATGAAGCGATCACTTTTCTGGCTCCTCTTATATTGTTTTTTTAAATCTAACCTTCTCCCGTCCGAAATTGCAAAGTTAGCCCTCTTCCCACTGCGAAACCCACCTCCCATACCCCCTACCGTGAGAGGCCCCCTCCCATGTTTGGCTACCGCGGCGGGCTGCCACGCCCACCTCTAGCGCTCGTTGCCCTCCCTCGCCTGGCTACCACAGTAGCACGCTATCCCCGCACTCACCAGTTGTAGCATCAATGGCTCCCATTCTCTCGGGGAATAGCAGGCCGTCTTTTGCGCTCCTCAAGCACGGTAAACGACAAGTATCGCCTGCCACATTTCGCGGTGGAGAAAGAGGCTAGTTTTATAATTTTAATCAGGAGGTGGCTAGATTTAGAAAAAAAAAGTACTAAGAGTAGAAAAATGAGCTTTAACTCTCATCATTCCGCGGTTGAACCTCGGCTCGATTGGCTGAGTCGTTCGTCGAGCGCTCAGCCCGCTCACGTCGAGCATCGATCGACGCGGGCGCGTGTGACTGACGAGTGCATTCGCATAAGTGCACATGTGGGTATATAAGCATGAGTGCACAGGTATATATCCCACGTGCTATTTTTTTTCTATACTAAATATCAATGCTATGGCTAAAATTTAAAAGAACTCTCATCATTCCATGTACTGTGTGTGATGGCTCTCTCCTCTCTCTCCCTGTTTTCCGATCTCTTTCTCTCTGCTCTCTCCTTTGTCGTGTCAAAGAACAGTATGATTGTGCTTGATGTGACTAGATTACCCAAGGGGCTGTACAATTGTCACCAATTGAATCCAGGGAAATAAATCGACGTCAATTATGCGCCCAAAAGTAGCACTATTCACATACACCTGCAACCTAGCTGTGCGTGTATGCTATGCAGTGGCACGGTTCAATCAACAACCAATACAGGCGCAGACTTCTCTTAGAAAACCAACCAAAGCAAGCGAAGGTTTTTGAAACAAAAAAAAACGTCTATTCTCATCAGCGAAGCTTTGAGTGGTTTAATTTTAGACATGTGTTTTATGTTTTTCTTATTTAAGTTGTGTAAATATTAAAATATAAATAAAAAGTATATAGTGATTATTTAACTTTTTGTTTGCTTCAAGATTTATGTAACTCGTATTGGAAGGAAAAATATAGAAGCACTGCTCTTAATTTTAATCTCTTATATATATATCATGATAAAAGACTCTCAAAACCATTTAGAACCCATACTTTCTGTTACCAAACAGTGGTTTTGACTGATTTGAATTGGCAAAAACAAAAATAAGTAATATTTCAAAAATAAAAAAGCAATGTTTTAGTGATACATGGTCCAACCCTACTTATTATCTATGGACTCGGTTTACCATAGAGATGTGAGCCTTACCTAGTTTTAGTCATATCGATCAGATCCCAGGTGACGCGTCACATGCTATCAAAATTGTCTTTTGCTAGCGAGAGAGGTAACTTTTAAACGTTCTAAGAGTTAGAGGACATATTTTTCTTAATTTTTGTAGATAAAAGTTAAACTATACCAAGAGTTAAAGGACAAAAATAGTCTTTTTCTAAAAACAAATGAAGTGTTTCTTAATTTTTGTAGATAAAAGTTAAACTATACCAATAGTTAAAGGACAAAAATAGTCTTTTTCTAAAAACAAATGAAGTGTAAAGGGACTCAACCCAGCATGCACCAAAAAAATAGAAAGAAAAAAAGCTCTCTCTTATCTATCATTGGGCACCGCTGCTTGTTTTGGCCTTCCCAGGAATCTCCCGAAATGATGTGCCGCAGTGGGAGAGAGATGTAACGTATCAATGTAGTCACAATCATTCGTATTACTGGTTAGAAAATATTGTAGCGATATTGAGATTGTAGCTGGTCTTGTAGTCATTGACAGTAGATGATACTACTAAACGATCCGAATCATTTGTTGCTTAGGTGACTACTTAAGTTACGATCTCTTCGACTCTCTTCACCCTTGTAAACTGTACAGTAAATATATCCGCCGCAATGCGCAATAGCAGCAGCTGCTTTTATTCTTGCAACTGAGCTGCTTTCTCTCATAGATCTCTCTCATCAAGCACAGGCAGCTTGCAGTAAACAGAATGCAAAAACTGTGGAAAGGCCAGGGTAGTGATCGATCCTTCAGTCTTCAGCATCTCTGCAGCTGACTTTACATGGGTTGGAGAAGCTTGTTACGTACAGTCGCTCCATTTTCCTCTTCTTGCTTCAAGTGCCTGCCTAGCTGGATGGAAAGGTCCAGGAGATGCCACGGGGACATTCTCTCTCTCTTTCTCCCTCTACCGACTGCATAACAGTATTTTGATGCAATCATGCTTCACAGCCTCGCTCAGCTCTAAATATCATGACAAGGTAAGGTTCTATCTTTCTTTCCATGACAGTAAGTTGGTAGTTGGGTTTCTGATTTCTGAGTACCGAGTAAGTGAGCAGTACTATTTAGAGCTGAACTGACGCATACCCCATATTCACAGCTATAATTCAGGAGAAAGGTTAGAAAGCAACTGAATTGAAGTTGCACATACACAACATCAGAGCTAGAATTCAGGAAAAAGGTTTACCACATTATCCCACGATCAGGACCAAGAGCATGGACATGGATCCAAACATGGCCCCATCCGCCGATCACGTCAAAAGATTGAATAGCTTGGCAACCCTAAGAAATCAACGCTGTACAGAGAAGGGTTGATGCATACTACTCACACATGCAATGGCAACAAAAATAGTGTTCTTGAAGGAAACCCCTCACCCACACCGGTCCTCTTAATTCATGGGTGGGCCCATGGAGCGAAGGGACCGGGCCCGCTAATCCTGTCCTTGGTGCAATCAAATCTTAGATGTGAGAACAGTGAGGGAAATGCATGTGGTAACAAAAGCATGACATGACAATTTTCATGGAATGAAAAATATTGGAAAGAGATAGGAATAGTGTCAGATGTAGTCAAGAAAGGCATCCAATGATCCCAAGGTGGCTTATTTCTTTCCTCAAGTTAGGGCAGAAGACTTTCCTTTTTACTCTGTGGACGAACAAAAGCAATAGATTGTAAGGTTGGGTATCATAAGTAGTGGGATTAAAGTATGCAGCAAATGAGCAATGGCCTGAAATAAGCTATTCTGCTAGCAGATTTGTTAATTAGGCCTACATGGCCTTCATGGCACTTGGATTCATGATTACAAAATTCAGCATGAGATGCAACCTTTATGTCAGTGTATGTTCTGAACACAAAAGCACGCATTCGTTCAGGTTTTTACTGAAACAAAAATAGCAAAGCACTGTACCAATGCTGCGTTTTCTCTCACGAATGGATGCACGCACTCTTTAGAGTAGCAGTTGGTACCACGCAGTGTCAAACAGAGCAGCAAAATACTAGCATGCAGTAGCATACAAGTCCACTCTTATTGGATGCATGGCTCTTGAGAAAGTGAAAGGAACATGAGTGCAATGCATCTGCTCAGTAAGATACCAAGGATTCATCCCACCTGGTGGCTAGTGTGGAAAAATTCTAGAGCACAACCGCATAGTTGCAGAAGTATGGGAAGGGAAGCTCCACTTCTCTGAAATCTGAAATAAGTTCAGATATGGTCAACAAATAGTCCAACACCTAAAATCTCTCTCTCTCTCTCTCTCTCTCTCTCTCTCTCTCTCTGAAAGAGCTGGCTCCATCATTGCAAGTTATACAGCAAGTGTGCATGGGCCAATTGGGAATAAACACGTTAGGCAATTAAATCTAGGATAACATATACACATATGCATGTTTTGTCCTTACACACAAATCCCAGCTTCATTTTAGATTAGGTTCCTTATTAACTGTAGACCAGGTCCCTCGTGCTTAATCAACCAGTACTTTCTCACAGAATGTATGCCTCTTAATGATAGTACCTAATCCTCTGAAAGCAACAGAAGGTCAAATGAATTAATATCGTAATGCAAATTCACAATCAATCTTATATATATGGGACTCTACAAATAGCTGGTCAGCACTGATCACATCACTAAAACTTATGCACGAAACAGTACACATGTCCAATTGACCATATATAGTATAATCTGAAATGACATCACACCCTAGTTTTATTATTAAAAAAAATCTAACTTCAATTTGGACCACACTGAGGGGGAATTAAGAGGATAACAACAACAAACGACCAAAACCACCAGCAAATGCAAAGCACATTAATTAGCATATATATGACAGAGACAATGGAACAATGCCCTAATATTATACATCAGGTGGGCCCAACCCCGATGATAAACACCAGGGCATAGGTGCATCGTACAAGCTACTTGAAAATATTATATTTTTACCAGTGTTGGAGTGGTCTAGAGCACAAGAGGGACACTGACGATGATTAGGAGGGAATCGATGTTCCCCACGGGGCTTTTAATTATGGAAACCTCATGCCGTTAAAGAGAAAAGCCGTATGCAATGCAAATGCAGGGCAGGCATGCCACAGCCTGTCTGCTCCCATGTCTTGACCTGTTTCTTGATGCCACTCTAGGAGGCAAACTTGCAGCTTGTCCAAAGCTAACCTTACTATATTACAGCATGCATGCATGCATGCTCAGCTCAGATCAGTACAATAACTTGCCATGCGATGATTTGTTCAATTACTAGAGTAACAGGCCAAACTGCATGTGACACAAATGTGTAGGGCTATATATATGCAGTCAAAGGCATTGTTCTTATCCTTGGTATCATGAGGTAGCACTTCAGGGCAAGTTGGACTTGTGTACAGCAATAATTAAGCATTTGAGCATCAGAGAAGCAAAATTGAATCATCCAACCTGATTGACTTGCCGAGAGGAAATGACCAATTACATAAAGTGTATGCAGCTAAAAGGAATGGCCATATCTATTGGACAAGCATGCGCATTAGCTGACGAGACGAGATCGAGTCAAAAAGGGCCTGAAAAGAAGGCAGCAACGCTCCAATTAGCTAGCAGTGACTGAACTTTCCTTCATTTCTCTCCATATTCCTGCCCAATATCATCTGGATCTTTGAGCAACACACGAGGACACGGCTGCGTGTGTGAGATCTGTGGGGCCCATGCATGCATTATTCATGCATGTAATACCAATACGATCGATTCAGTATTGACCAGCTGCTGCTGCTGCCTGCTGCTGCTGCTGTATGCTTCAACCATGCATATGCGCGATATTTCTTTCTCCTGCACTTCCATGCCGCGTTCTCATCTCTTTTCACACGTCATATCTTGTTCTTATGCAGCAGCAGGAGCCAGCATATGCATGGTCCAGAGCTGTCAGATTTAGCCTTGCTTTTCCCTTCGGTCCCCGTGACTGACCGACGCGTTCGATCTCGTGTTGTATCTTGCTCGACCATGCACGCACGCATGGCGGCAGCATGGTCCCTGCAGATGGCGGTACCGTGCACTCACGTACACCGATGCACAGTGTCAGCAATGCCTTGCACACACACATGCATCTATCAGCGACTGACCGGGTTAGCACTGTTCTTTGATTCCTCACCTCTGCATGCAGTTTCTGAATGAGAGATGGATGATAGATATATAGATTGGCCAAGATTCTCACCTCTGGTTGGTACATGTACTATCAGCAGAGACATTAATGAATGATCAGTAGTAGTACTGCTGGGTGTCCGGGTGTGTGCTCCACAAATCCTCACAGCAACAGCAACAGCAGCAAGAAAGCACTCATGCCCCTGCATGAGTGACGCAGCACCAAACACACGAACACACAAGGATCAGCAGTGAGGCAGGCAGTGAGCTACCTAGGCAGACAAGCAGCCACGCAGAGGCTTAGAAAAATCACACAAAAGGCTATCGAGTTGAGTACTGCAGAAATCTGGTCACATACCCGGCAGGGTCCCCCTTGTCCATAACACAACACCTCAGCATGTGCATGCAGATATATATATATATATATATATATAAAACAAGGGGCTTTTTGCTCATTCTGCCCAAGAACCAGGCAGGCATGCATGCAGGGATGCAGGCAGGAAGAAGGATATCTTTTCTTTTTCTTTCCCCTTTTCCATTGTTTTGCTCTATTGATTGCTTTGTATATCGTGTGATTGTGCTCCATGCCATGCCTTGGATGCACTGCATTGATCAGTGCTTCAACTGCTGTTGCAGGCTGGAGATCTTTGGACTGTTCAGCAAGAGACGTTCTTTGGGCTGATCTGAGTCTTGAGTCGGCCACTCAAACTCAAACTGCAGTGCCATGGAGACATGTGCGTGAACAGTACAACTGTTGTTCCATAAAGGAAGAGATGATACATTTGCATGCAATTCTTTTTTCAGTGAGTGAGGTAGAGTAGGGTGAGAATCGAGAAGGTAGCAGAAAGCGTGCAAAGTATGGATATGTCTGATGGTCAGTGGGGGTGCGTGTTGTGTTGTGTGGATATGGCCATGCATGCACAAATTGAGGGAGCCTAGTTAGTAGTAGCTAGCAACTGGTCGGGTTGAGCCAAAGATTCCCTTCAGATTCAGGTGTGTGTGTTTGACATGGATCAGATGAGGTACACACATATATGCGGATCCCCAGCTACTCCATTTTAAGCATATATATATATATATATACACAGTGGTTTATATATTTTGGTGATTAATGATATTTGGCTGTCAAAACTAACCGTGTTTCAAGGTTTCATTTTGAGTCGGTGCTTAGCTATGGCATATTAGAAGTTCTTGGTATTTATGGATCTCAAAAAAGTATAATTGATGTCAAAACACGAAGATTAAAGCAATGTTTGGTACAGCTCCAGCACGGATCTGGTTGAGCTGGGTATTCCTATCTTCACCAGATCCGTGAAGCTGGAGCTGTTGGTATATTAAAAGTGTTTAGAGGGGTCATCTTGTTTATATTTTAGACTAAAAATATAAACTTAATTCACTTTATTTTAGCCTATAGGTTTCAGATCTCAGGTGAAGCTAGGATCTAGAGCTCTACCAAACATGGCCTAAGAATCTTATAACTAGAAATTATCCAATTAATATCAATTTAGTAATAGGTTTCGTTTTGTTAATATTAAGGGGTTCAAGACTAACAGCTTAAGCTTGGTGAGGTTGGATAGCTAGTTGTGATGTATAATTAGTCTCTCTAGCTTATATGTAGTCCAAGGAATCCAAGAAACCAAGTAAGACTACTAAATTTGAAATGAGTGTGAGATTTCAAACTTGGTCTAAAAATTTCAGGTTAAGTTAGATAAGCTGACTAGGTCAGATCAATGTTCAGACCATTTCAAAGGACATGTTTTGAGGACTGATCCGAGTGATCTGGTGCATGGGTTAAATCAATTTCATAGACTAGTGAGGACCTTGAGAGTACTTTAAAGCTTAGATTGAAGATTCTTTGAGTGTTTGGGAGAGTAGATAGGTTTAGTTTGTGCATCACTCTTAGTTGCTTAATCTTGCAAGGTTCAAATGAGCATTTTGGGCTTTGTTACTCTTGAAGGTCCATCGCTTCTATACAGCTTGGAGGTGTTTGGCTTAGTGATATTCCTTAGAGGTACTTTTGGAAGGACTAGAAAATTTGTGAAGGTTTAGAGTCCACCCATCCGGAGTAGAAAAGGATTATCACGAGTAGTTGCCTTGATTATTTGTGCTGTTTCAAGTCAAACCTAGACTCATGTGAGAGTGCTCCAACACGGAGTAGAGAATATCGCCGAATCTCCGAGACCTCAGTAAAAAATCGGTTCTCTTGTCTCTTTTAGGATTCCACATTTACTTTGTCATCTCCATTCCTATATTACTATATTGTGTAGGGAATTAAGTTGTACTTAGATTAGACTAATAAAGTTAATTTTTTTAATTAAGTCTTATTTGTTGCCAAAAAAAAATCCATATTAATCATCCCTCTTAGGTATAGGGCCCACTTCATTCATCCACGGCTAGCTTTGATCCTCAACATGCCGATGATCCCTCGACATGCTGTGCCATTTGCCATGCCATATTTGCTTGGCATGTGCGGGCATTGAGCAATCGGATCGGATCCCCTTCTCTTTCCCCTCCTTTAATAAATAAAGAGGGGATTCAACCGACATTGTATGGAGAAGATTCTTCGACGTCTTTCTTTCTGAAGATCATGCGTCGACGATGTAGGCCCCATGTTGGTGGGGCCCAAATCCGCAAGATCGCAGAGAGCAAGATTCAGAGGATCCAAAATCACATTGTATATATACATAGCTCGATGGCGAGCACAAGGTTGTGATGGTTGCGGTCATGGGTTCAAAGCTACAATCACAAACAATTTCTCCTTACAAATTCTCGACGCTTCATTACAAAGTTCCGGGCGTAAGAACTTCTTCACCACCTTCATCTCAACTTCTCAAGCATCGATTTTTGATCCAACAATCGTTCCCTGTACTTACTGGACCTAATTTAAGCACGCATTTGGTTTTTCTCCATCTCATGAAGCCCATCCATGTAGGGCCGAAGGTTTCTCAGTCTGCTGTAAATTAGCCCAAAGGGTCCACGGATTTCGGCCCATTTAGAAACATGGGCCATACTTTGCTTTTAGTAACAGCATTGGCAGGTGCAGCACATTTATTTTTATTTTTTATTTCTCATGTGCGTGATACAAAAAGAATACAGCTTTCCTGAACACGTGTACAATAATGTGATGATATGTATATATGTATATGTATATGTAGAGCTATATATATATAGCTAAAGTTCAGAACTTGAGATGTACATGACCTCCTTGTTTTTCACCATAGGCTACTAAAAGATACATGCTTCCCTCGCCGAGACATGAGCTTTAGAAAGTTTACATAGGCTAGGCCTTATAATTTGTGTCACCTTTGCACATACAACATTAAAGAAGTAAAAGTTGTCAAGTTAACGAAAGTAATTTACACCATGTAATGTTTAAATGCAAAAAAGCTGCCATTTGGATCTTCTACTTTCTGCTGCCAATTAGGCACCAAAGCAACTAGACTACCCTCAGCAATTTGCATCAGACATAGATCATAAGCATGCGTAAGATAGGAGGAACGGTGAAATTGTCATGGGCCTTGTGCATTAGTTTTATATCCTTATTGCACTGTCTTGCATGAACCTTCCTTTACTTACTGCCAACTGTTGAACTGTATATACAGAAACTTTGCATGAGGCGCACTCGCTGCTCTGTCAGAGTTGCCGATTCTTTTCTGGTCAGTATGTGTAGAAAGAAAAAGAAAAGGTGCAATTTGGTCTCATGTATGTGTGTGTAAAGTTGAGCTTGCTTCTTTTAAAGCCTGGAAAGCTTTGCAATTTGCATGCATGGTTTGGTTTGGCTTCCCCCGAACATCGTGCTGGTCCACATGTATGCCTGCAATGGCATAAGAAATGTGAGGCCATTATGTATGTTCTTCAAGACTTCAACCGCTATTATATCTAGCTAATCTGTGGTGCGTCATCATGGCTTGTCTAAAAATTACTCCAACGTAAGATACTTGCATAACGAAAGATTGCAGGATTTATACTTGCATAGTTGCATTACTACTCCCTTGCGCTTCTTTTTAGCAATCCCAATGAAAGATTGCAGGATTTAGCTTAACTCCCCATTAATTTCTCTGTGCTTCTTTTTAGCTTTTGCTTCTTTAGAATTGCTCGAGATAAAGCCCAGCTGCTGCAGCGCTGCGAGCTTTTTCTGCAGGCGAAGGGGACAAGAGCAAATCATGCGCATCATTGCGCATTTCGTGCAAAGCAGCGCTTCTCTCTGAGCATTTCGTATCTTTGAATGGCTTGCTCGCGCCTTGCGGGACACCGAATCATTCGGATGATCCTTTCGCTGCCTGCTTCTTAGATCTCACGCCCAGCAAGGAGCTGCCTACCTATGCCGTTCTTGCCCATGACATGCAGCCAAGGCTCACCCCGAATAAGAATTCTGAAAGGATCAATGCATTTTTACCCAATCGAGTTTTCCCTCTGAAAAGTTCGTACATGCGCATGCAGTCAAACTCGACACTTGACTTGAATTCATGATGTCCAATGAATAGACAAACAAACCTGATCTGTCCTAGATCAGCAGAATAGCATATGGGCCCCGAGAATACAAAGAAGGTTCGAGAAGGAAGCAGCTCTGTTATGTGTAGCTAATGAGCATGCTTTGAGCTCTACTTTGCTTAGCTCCAATACCGACAGTTAGATAGATACTGAGTTGCTATATTATTATATGTTTGGCGATGTGGATCTTGGAATGTTGCTCATCATAGTTAAAATAAAGATTGTTGAGATTCTGCCAAAGATTTTCTGGAGTTTGTTAAGCTTGATAGTTGCATCTTCAGTCACAACTTGCAGTGCTTTTTAGTACCATTGTTTACAGCTTTAAGCGAACTCCACATGATTTGCAGCCTGATCATGAGCTGCTCCTGAGTTGTAGTGTTTCAATTGCCACTTTTATTTCAATTCAACCAGCTGAAACTAGCACATAGTATGCGTGACACTGGAGTAATTAACCAGTTTGATCTGTCTCTGTCTGATAACTTTTCCATGAACACTGGATTGGTCCTGAACTTTTGAGCTGATCAAATGGGTAATTATTGATATCTCAATTAATTTTTTACTCCCACAGTTGTGCGCAAAGCACCAAAATAAGGAAACAATTAAAAAGAACACCAAAAGAGACTAGTCTGCAGTGGGAAAGGCACTGGAATTTTTTGTGACAAAAGTGAGGAGACTGGAATGAGGCTATGGATCAACCACCATGATGTTGTGTCTGCAAAGAGGATGGCAAACATTAATCATCCCATCTCACATGCCCCCCTTCCCTCCAATAAAGTATCAGCATCAGTTAATTGATTACTCCCCTCTTGCATCAATTATCTTATCTGATACTACTACAACAGCTAAGCAAAACAAAACAAAGGCTGTCAATTTACCTGACAACTATACAATGGTTTAACTTGTAAGCCTCTATGGTGTATATAAGAATGTTCTTCATGTGGTAGGATTAGAAACTGTTACACATGATTGTGGTGAGTTCACTACTTAATCATGCAGGCTTGCAACATTTTAACTGGCATGCATTTTTAAAATGCTGCTTGAGAACAGCCATAACACAAACTACAACTTCCTCTTGGAGAAATTACTATGCGCTGGATAAGGCTCTGTTTGGAACATGGGATCCCCAAACAAATTCCAGAGGGATTGAACTATTTTCTGCAAAATTCATTGTGAAATTTTTGCAATTAGTTACAAGCATGCCTACTTTTAGAACTTGTTCTGCAGCAAATTCACTATGAGATTAAAAGACTAAGGTGATGGTGATTAGTACTTGTTCGTACTATGTGTGCCTACATACACAGACGGTAGTACCATAGTATGTGTTTGTGAAAAACATACATTCAACTCCTAGTTGTAGTTACTCACACCTTTCATATACCACCTAAACAAACATGAAATATTCCTTTATCACTTTAGTTACAATCATATATTAATTATAAGATACTCCAATGTGGTACACATGAAAAAAAATTGCAGAAGAGTATATGTTTTTAGTGTACTTTGCAAATACCTTTATATTCACACATATTACACATACATACTATCCATTGCACGAGATACTCCCTATGTTGTGAGATATAACATAGAGAGTAACTACTTCCGGAAGTAGAATTTTATATTATACACACACTTGTACACACCAAAATAGGGACCATAGTGTCACGGCTCCACGACTTAAATGCACGAGTTCAAAACAAATGCAGGTATGTTTTTTTTGAAAATTTCAGTTTTGAGGTATATACTCATCTATAACAATTCAAATGGAACACATACCTTTGAAAAAATATACTCGAATTCAAAGATTTTGAACGAGTTTAAGCCACATGATTTGTTGATTTATATATAAAATCATCACATACTTACAATCAAACTACAATAAAAAATAAAACTCTAGTTTGAATTTTAGTTCTAGTTAGTAAACTACTCCCTTCAGTCATAAATAGCTATTGTTGTAGACATTGATATAGTTTCTAAAACATAACTTTGACCACTAATTTCTATTATAATGTATTTATAAAACACAATAAAATTATAGTTGTTGGTGTACTTTGCACCGGAGAACCCTCTTCGCCGCGGAATAGTGAGCCCAAGAAGTGGCTTGGCCCAGCAGGGCGGCCTAGCGGACAGGTGGGCGATCACGTCCTGCTCGCCGGGCGAGGAGTCCGCGTGGCCCCCTGGCGAGCAGGTGGGCGATTACGCCCTACTCGCCGAGCGAGTGGCCCGCGAGGTGCCCTAGCGAGCAGGTGGGCGATCACGCCCGCCACGGTGAGGAGTCGCGTGTCCTCGGGGCGGCAGTGGGCGATATGCTCGCTCGCCGGGCGGCGGCGGTGCGGTGCCTCTGGCAGCAGTGGGCGATCACGCCTGCCGTCGTGAGGAGTTCGCGTGGCCTGGCGAGCAGTGGGCATTACGCCTTTCGCCGGGCGAGCGGCCTGTGGGGTGCCCTGGCAGGCAGGTGGGCGATCACGCCCTGCCCGCCGGGCGAGGAGTTCGCATGGCCCCCTGGCAAGCAGGTGGGCGATTATGCCCTACTCGCCGGGCGAGCGGCCCGCGTGGTGCTGAAAGTGCATCTAGGCCCCTCAAAGAGTTTTGGTGATTTATGGCAATACAATTCCATATACTAACGGTGCAAGTGAGATTCTATGCAGTGATCAAGAAGATATCATCGTTGGAAAGCAATTGGAGATCCCCACCATCCTTAAAAATTTGAAAAGGCGGCATCAAGACTTTAGTCGTAAATCTTTTATTTTTATTGAGTCTAAGGATAGCCGTTCTATTAAAAGGGATACGACGGAAAATCGCTTCTAGGATATGCTTGTGCTCATAGGATGAAAATTGCATTTCGAAAGTTTTTCAAAACATTGCATTTCCTATCAAAGGGTACTTCTGGCCGAGTGGGTCAAGCTGGAGTATCCGGACATTTAGTCCGGACACTCCGGGCTAGGGCCCTCGGTTGCATTCTCTGGTAAGTCCGGAGTATCCGGACATTTTAGTTCAGACACTCCGGGGTAAATGGTCCGGAGTATCCGGGGATTAAGTCCGGATACTTCGGGTTAACCTTCTCGGTTCAAAGCAAACTCTCTTGAGTCCGGACACTCCGGACTAAATGTCCGGATAGTCCGGGTTTGCGCAGCACAAGTGTAACGGTTGGATTTTGGGAGGCCTATTTAAGCTCTCACTCCAAATCTAACTGCTATTACTTCATTCATTGCAAAGATTAAACTCTCAAGCTCACTCTCACTCTCTTGAGCCCTAGCCTCCTTCCCCACTTGAATCTTTGATTTGATTTGAATCTTTGGAGAGAAAGGAGGGATTTAAGTGCTTTGAGCTTGCATTTTGATTCTTGAGCACAAGTTTCATCCTCCAAGGCGATTTAGCGGCGATTTGTTACTCTTGGAGTTTGAAGGGCTCCTAGACGGCAAGGAGTCACCGGAGCCTCCAAGACTTGGTGTGGAGAGTCCTGAAGTTTGTGAAGGCAAGCCTCGCCTCCCAAAGGAAAGAGGCAAGAAGAAGACCATGAGTGCTTTGTGCAACACCGGGAGGAAAGTGGTCAAGAGGGACCCGGGCTTTGTGCCTCCTCAACGGAGACGTAGGATTCCCTTCAAGAATCCGAACTTCGGGTAAAAATCGTTGCCTTCTTGTTCTTCATTTGCTTGTTCTAGGGTTTGTGGGTCTTGAACTTTTCGGAGCCCCGATCTACCTCATCTCTGTGTTTGGCTCTAGATCTACTTAATCCTAGGTGCTTGACTTCATTTAGAGTATTTGTATTCATTTAGATTGTTGAGAAATTGCTCAGATTTAAAATCCTTCCTTTGGGCTGCTCAGTCTGGAGTATCCAGACAAAATACCCCGGATAGTCCGGATAGTCCGGAGTATCCGGATAAAATCCCCGGACACTCTGGGTTAAGACCCTCGGGAGAATTTAATTTGTTGCAAATTTTTTAATCCGCCTATTCACCCCCCTCTAGGCGACATCACCGGTCCTTTCAGGTGCCCTGGTGAGTAGGTGGGCAATCAGGCCCTACCCGCCGGACGTCAGCTCAAGCGATGGCCTGGCAAGTGGGCGGGCGCTCAGGCCCCCCTTGTCAGGCCACAGAGGTAACCAAAGGAATAAGGAGAAGGCTTCGCCTCGAAGTCTCCTTCCCTTGACACGCTAAGTCAGGGCCATTAATTGTGGAGGATTCTGCTATTGACACGATGACGGCCCATCCCTCTGACGCCTCTCACTAAACCCGTCGCAGGAGTGTCATATCCCGGGCGGATCGGGCGAAGCCACACCGCGGCATTAAATGGGGCTTGAAGGACAAGGCTACAGCGACGGGCGTAATAAATGAGTCATGAGTCAGTGAGATAAGACTCGAATGATTGGTGTAATTAATGAGTCGTAGATCAGTATAGCGTCATCTTCTCACCTGCCCGGGCCGGCCCGTCTATATAAGGGCGCCTCGGTACATGGGGGAAGAGGGGAGGCACATGAGAGACATAGAAGTTGAAAGCTTGGAAGAAGCACTAGACTAGGAGAACCATTGTAATCGCCTCCACATTTCCTCAACAAAGACTTAGCAGGACGTAGGGCTATTTCCTGCGTTGGGGGCCCGAACCTGAGTACATCATCGTGTCCATTGATCTGCTGATCCCCGGGATCCATCGTAGAGAGCCATTAGGGTTTCCAGCCACGAAGACGCTCTCTACCGAACCATACCTTCCATCCTGGGAGTAGTCAACTCTGTTCGTTGACGGGGTCCTGTCAGGCGGAATACGTCGACAATAGTACTATAAAAGTACTTTTCAAGACAAATCTACACATATAATTTTCATGTATCCAATTTAAATATTTAAAAGATATCAATAGTCAAAGTTTCAAAATTTTGCACCTATACCCAAAACGACAACTATTTGTGATTAGAGGGAGTAGTTGAATTGAACATCCTAAACATTTCAAAAAATTTCATACGCAATACATAGGAAAAATACCCGTTTTCGATCATGGTGCCCATGCACTATGGTGTCCCAAGTAAATATATATATGTGTGTATATGTCAATGCAATATTGTTGAAAATATTTTGTCAGAGCCATTTGTTTTGGCTATATAACCTTATCCATATGTATAAGGAGTATATATATAAATTATGCTATAATAGTGGACTTTAGTGATAATTTTCATTTACTCACTTTGTATTATTTTATAATCATTATTAGAGTATACTAAAAAAAGATAAATATATATAACTTGTTGGTTTAAGCGGTAAATAAAAAGTAAGAGTTCATACTCACGAGAGTATAAAACCATTTTCCCTTACACACACGGTGGGGCTATTTTGCGCTAGTACGTAGCGCTACCTATTCTACGCGCGAGCCATAAACTCCCTCACGTTGGTCGTAACTTGACGTCATGCAAAACCAAAGCATAAACGCATTTAGGCCATTCACATAAGCCAATCAGTAACGTGTCTCATGCAACGAACAATAAATGACTAATAAATACTACTTCTTGTTTATACATAAATCTTTCTTTTTTGATTTGCCTATAACTTTCAAATGAGGATGAATTTGGTTTTTAAATTTTATAGGATTATAGAATCTCACCTTCCCTATGTATGGTAATTTTTTGAGAATTTTTGAAAATGTATATATATGGTTTTCATGAATAAGAATTTAGCTTTGTTTGTCGGACCTGCAGTAAAATGTTTGAAAAATTCTTAAAAAAATTACCACACATAGGAAAGGTGAGCTTCTACAACTTTATAAAATTTTAAGATCAAACTCAATCATATTTAGAAGATATAAAATTAACAAAGTGCTAAACAGTAGGATATACTGTCTTTTACTGTTAAGAAAATAATATTTTACTTTGAAAAATTCTCAAAAATTACTACATGTAGAGGAAGTGAGATTCTACAACCCTATAAAATTTTCAGCCCAAACTCAATTGCATTTGAAAGATATAAAAATGATAAAGTGCCAAATAGCATGATATACTGTTTTTACGGTCAAGAAAACAATATTTTACTACTTATTACTCAATGTGTCACTATATTCTATATAAGCAAAGATTATAGTGTAAAATATATGAAAACTATATGTACAACTTTTCAAAAAATTACCATATGTAGGGGAGGTGAGCTTCTACAACCCTGCAAAAATTGAAGACCAAATTCAATCGTATTTGAAAGATATGAAGTTGACAAAGCACTAAATGATGAAAAATAGTTAGTCAGCCAAATTTGTCTTTTTCATATCTTTTAATTGATATGATTTTGGTCTTCAAATTTTACAAAGTTACATAGTCATATCTCCCCTATGTATATAATTTTTTGAGAATTTTTAAAAACTTGTACATATAATTTTCATGAATAAAAATTTAGTTCTGTTTATAGGACCGGTAGTAAAATGTTTGAAAAATTATCAAAAAATTACCACATGTAGAGGTGAGGTTATACAACCCTATAAAATTTTAAGACCAAACTCAATCGCATTTGAAAGATACGAAATTGATAAAGTGCTAAACAACAGGATATGATGTCTTTTACTGTCAAGAAAATAATATTTTACTTTAAAAAATTCTTAAAAAAATTACCACACGTAGGGGAGGTGAGCTTCTACAATGCTATAAAATTTGAAGAACAAACTCAATCGCAGTTAAAAGATATGAAAATGATAAAGTGTTAAACAGTAGGTTATACTGTCTTTTACTGTCAAAAAATAACATTTTACCGCCTATTACTCAATGTGTTACTATATCTTATATAAAGCAGTTTTACAGTGTAAAATCTATGAAAATCATATGTTTTTAAAATCACAAAAATTATCATATGTAGGAGAGGTGAGTTTCTACAACCCTGCAAAATTTAAAGACCAAACTCAATCACATTTGAAAGATATGAAATTGACAAAGCACTAAACAGAGAAAAATCACTAATCAGCCAAATTTGTCTTTTTCATATCTTTCAGCTATTATTGATTTTAGTCTTCAAATTTTCAGGGTTGTATAATCTCATCTCCTCTATGTATGATAATTTTTTGAGAATTTTTGAAACTTTACATTTGGTTTTCATAAATAAGAATTTAGTTCTCTTTGTCGGATCTGTAGTAAAATATTTGAAAATTCTCAAAAACATTACCACACGTAGGAGAGGTGAGCTTCTAAAACTCTATAAAATTTAAAGACCAAACTCAATCACATTTGAAAGATATAAAATTAACAAAGTGCTAAACAGTAGGATAGGCTATCTTTTATTGTCAAGAAAATAATAATTTATTGTCTATTTGTCAATGTGTTACTATATCCTGTGTAAAGCTGCTATGTAACACTTTGTTTCAATTAACATATGGTGTAATAACTCATAACATATCATTTGTTTGAATAATAAAATACAACATATCCAATGTTTTCTAAAGTTCACGACAAATACATGTATATATTTTCAAAAATTCGTAAAAAAATTACCATACGTAGAGGATGTGAGATTCTACGATCCTAAAAAATTTGAAGACCAAAATCATTCTCATTTGAAAGTTATGTTAAATTTAAAAAAATTATGTACAAATAAGAAGTAGCATTTATTAGTCAATTACTAGTTGGGATAAAGTTTGTGTTTTGCCACATAGCAGATAGTCACTGGAACATTTCCTTCTATTGAGTGTTGTGATAAGCGGCTCGGTCGGTACGCGTTAAATGGCTAGGGAGTAGAATAGACTATTCTACACGTAGTTGTGGTATGTGTATGTACATATATATGTGTATGTGTATGTGTATATATATATGGGCCATCATGATTTCAAATGCGTGAATTTAAGCTATATTTGAATATATTTTTGAAAAAATTCAGTTTTAGGGTATATTCCCATCTATAGCAATTCAAATAAAACATACACCTTTGAAAAAATATACTCGAATTCAAAGATTTTGAACGAGTTTGGATCACATGCTTTGTTGATTTATATATAAAATTAGCACTTACCTACAACCAAACTATTATTAAAAAGTGAAACCCTAGTTTGAATTTTAGTTCAAACTTGTTTGAACTAGTTAAACTCGGCATCCTAATTTTTTAAAAAAAAATCGCATGAAAATATCCTTTTTAGATCATAGTGCCCAGACATCATGGTGTTCTAGGTAATTATACTATATATATGTGTGTATATATATGTGGGAAGCCGAAATAGGGCACCATGATGGCTGGGCTCTATGATTTCAAATGCGTGAATTTTAAAAAATTTAAAAAATTTCGTATGAAAATACATAGAGAAAATATTCTTTTTTAGGTCATGGTGCCCAGACACTATAGTACATGCCCTAGGTAGTTATATTATATATGTATGTGTATATACATGTATGTATGTATTTATGTGAAAAATACACAAGTACACACAGCGTTCAATGACCCAAAAGCGTCGAGCTTTCCTAGTTACTTACTTGTTGCCCTTGTCTGTATAAAGAGGTCTATATCTGATTCTCTTCTCACACCAAGACACACATAAAAGCTAGCCATAGACACACGCCTAGTCAGTGAGATTGGCCGGAGAACGCGGCAATGGACGAGTCATGGAGGTGCACGATGGGATCGGTGCTGCCACGGCGGCGGTCGTCGGACCAGCATGCCGGCGGCCACCAAAGCCTCGCCCCCGACGACTTCCGTGACGTGTTCGGCGGGCCGCCGCGCACGGTGCTCCTCCGCAGCTTCTACGGCGAGGCCGTCGACTACCACTCCCCGACGGGCCACAGCCAGTACCCGTCCTACGGCGGAGCAGAAGCCTTCTGCCGCCGGCCGTACGTCGACGACCGGGGCCAGCTGGCGCCCGCGGCCGTGCCCACCGAGGAGGGCTTCTTTGACGATATCTTCGGCGCCCATCACATGAGGTCGAGATCAAGGTCGAAGTCAACGAAGTCGTCGTCGGTGGTCAGCTCCGAGGAGTTCGGCGCCGCCTTCTGCCGGCTGACGGCATCCGGCAGCCGCGGCGACGCCACGCTCCCCTCCTTCGCATCTAAACTCAGGTAAAAATTACTCAACATTTGCGCCTGACACATGCCTGGAGCATTTGGATTTGGACCACAATACTTCACGTGAAGCACATGCATATTGTTCATCACAAATGGCAAATCATACTACGTACGTACATCGATCGTTGATGATGCAAGTAACATTGATCGATCATGGCGTCATTTTTCAGGCCGATAGCGATTCCATCGCGCCGGAACGACTCGTCGCCGCCGTCGACGTTGTCGACGAGACGGGAGTACAAGAGCAGCTTCACGTGCTCGACGGCCGCGTACCCGGCGTCCCGCTACTACTACGGCGGCGACTTCAAGGGCGGCAGGACGAATCACAGCAGCGCGGCGAGCAGCAGTGCCGCCGAGAGCTCGGCAGCGCAGCACCACCGCGCGAGCAGCGGCTTCTGCTGCTTCACGTCGAACCCGGAGACCACCAGCCACGAGCCCAGCTTCCGGCGGACCCGCGGCAGGGCGCGGTCACCGGCCCCCGAAGACGATACCGGCACCGAGTGCTCTCGCTTTGACTACGGGTACTACTACTCGCCGCCGTCGATCGCGTCGTCATCGGTGTTCGGCAACACGCTCCCGAGGACGCGGCGGCTGCTGGAGGGGGTCGTTATGGAGGTGAGGGAGCGGGCGCCGTTGCTGATGGACGACGGCGACATTGACAGCGTAGGCGCCGCTGCTGTGGACGAGGCGATCGCATGGGCGAAGGAGAGATTCCGCAACCAAGCGAAGTAATGGACGGTCCGGATTAGGCCTCAAAGTCGACTCAGCAACGTCCAGTTTTGATCCATCGATTCACCGTGTGCGTTTGTAATTACACCACATTCTAGTTTAGATGCCCAGTGATGATGATGTTCTGAGATCAATATTTTCCAGTGATGACAATGCTTTATTATGGAAAATTGAACACATTCCAGTTTGCAAATCAGACCGAATGTAAGAATGCAAGCTTTCAGAATGTGGTAAGATTGAGCGAGATATAGAGGTTCAGTTCAAGAAACGAAAGGAAAACATGACATAAATTATGGAAGGGGCCAACAGATGCAATATCGTGCTTTCTTGACAGCGGCCGATTCCTTTCTCATATATTTTGCTCCACACTTCCCATTATATGGCTACAGTCCGGTATTAATTGCAGTCGGTGATACTAAGACACAGATTTCGCTGCCACTTGTAACTAAAAACACTATAGCTGCGATTGGGGTGATCCTGAAGAAATGCTGATCCGTTCTTGTCATCCTAAATCTCATCAATGTTACAGAAAACTTGTGCAATGAAAAGAATGAAGTGACTGAAGTGTACAAAATTTTCCAAGTGGAATACTGTGGAACACCTGTGGCGAAGTTCAGACTAATCTTCACCTAGCGAATGTTAACTCTTGCTATTTTGTCCTCGTGATGACTCTGTGCGTGATATCAATAAGAGCACGCCTTGAAGTTAGAACTTCTTCGTCGTCGCTATCTGGCAGAGATTCTATGGCTTTGATTGCACGGTTAGCGTGTTCTTGTGCAAGCTCTTTTGTCCTTTCAATCCCACGGCTCTTCTGGAGGTAGTCAAGGGCCTGTAATTTGCAAAAGCATGGACCATTAAGTTAAAGCGGTTTTTGTCCCACCAATTGTTCACCATGCAATGCGGACATGAACCATATGATGACTAATAGGTAGAAACATTTGGTGATAGCAACAGCATGACAGTTGAAGTCGAATATATCATGTTCCTCAGTTTCCTAGTATAATATTAACTGTAGATCATCTGAACACCAGCAGCATTAGAAATCAAAAGTGCTGGTCGTATAATATCATGTTCCTCAGTTTCCTAGTATAATATTAACTGTAGATCATCTGAACACCAGCAGCATTAGAAATAAAAAGTGCTGGTCGTATGATTAAATTATAAAATCATGAAATACAGATTTATCTTTGTGGAAAACCATTCTTTTACCCTGTCCAAGTGTCCTGTTCTAGTGTCTAGCAACATGGCCTTTATGCATCAATAGCATGATGAGCATCTCTGCCATGAGGAGCGAAATTACAAACCGTGTGAAAATGTTTGCCTTTACCCTATAGGTAGAATGAACAATGAGAAAGACGGTACCGATTCTCAGCCTACAATGTACTCACAAGCTCAACATTTGCAGGGTTGTCAAAACCCCGGTCAACAACTTCATGTAGTTGTGGGAATTCTTCCATCGCATATAACATTGGGGCAGTAATGATTCCCTGCATCATGTAACAGACCATAAAAAGAAATTAGAATTTTCACGTTAATACAAGAGCTCTTTCTCAACCACCTTTCACATCTAATTTCGCTAGCTTTACAAGGCAAAAAAAAAAACTTATAAGCAATAGGGTTCCTTCTTATCTAAGTTAACAATAATACAGTCTATATAGTTCTGATTTGAAGTTAATAGGTCGAGAAAGGCAGAGAGGAGACAAAATTCAGCAGCTGACAATGTCACATATACAAAAGCAATACTCATGTCAAATTCCAAATTCAAGTCTTTCTTGTGAGGTGTTCTCTCTGTCATGAGGGGTGGCAAGTTTAACTGTTCAATACAGCAGCTAACACAATCACAGAAACATGAACTTTCGTGTCAGACAAGAAGCAGTCTATGCTAATTAAGTTATTAGCAAACGTAACATTGTTGTCAGCCAGCAAAATTTTATATATATCTCCCCTAATGAAGGCTACTAAAGAATATATTAAAGACTTACTATTCTAAGTAGTTGGAAGTTAAATGGATATTTCAGATGATAGGCTGGGGAAATCAAACATAATCCAAACAAGGGGATAGCTATTATTACATGACGAATGTCAGATAATGAACCCTTCCCAAGTGATGCAGAGGTGCCTGTGAAATCAAGAACATCGTCGATCAACTGGAAGGCTAGACCCTGCATGGATACCGAGTTGATAAGTTGCTGCTAGGTGGAAATCGAGTTCCAAAAAAGATGGAAATTGTACAATGTTTCACAAACCAGGTTTTGACCATATTCATATGCAAGCATTGAGACCTCAGCAGTGTGCCCTGCAAGAATAGCTACAGCCTTGCAACTATTTGATATCAGAGATGTTGTTTTGTAGTATGTCTTCTCCAAGTAGTATTCCATACTGCACATTTTTCAAAATCATATTAACCAGCAAACGAAGGCATCGAATTAAATGGAGAAAATAAAGTAAATAAAGAAGTAAACATGTGCAAGCATTTCACACTGCATTTAATTTTAGATATTAGATGTGACTGGAGAAATTAAACTCATTATAAAGACAAATATTTAACCTTCGCCGTTGCTCTCTGCTTGTTGATATCTGCATAGTTTCACCAGTAACAAGATGTTCTACAGCAGTCGCCATTAGAGATACCACCTGCACAAAGAAGGTTGATCAATTGGTAGTTTGGTACTATAGAAGACTTGCAAGAAGAGAGCAGGCTAATACTGCAATCACATGGGACAATTACCAGAACTACAACATGAGCTCAGTTAGGAAATGCTGTTAAGAAATACACTTCCAGACAATATTGTTAGTGATAAACCATTATGATGCATACGAATGGGGAAGGCCAAGAAATATGCTTCCCTAAGAAAGGATGCTAACAATCTAGAATTACAACATGAGCTTAGCTAGGAAATTCTAATAAGGAAATAATAATTATGTCCAGTGCAAACAACAAATGCTACAAGAACAAACTTGTTTTGACATTGATGTTTATGAAATATTTTATATACCAAGGAAATAGCCTTATAGATCAGAACAAGTACCATGTATGAGAGAGATCCAGACAGGGGAAAGAATTGACTCATTAGGCTAAATATACATCTAGCAAACAAGGAATGACCACTTCGATCCCCACCACCACCACCACACACACACAAAAAAAAAAAACAAAAAAAGACCCTAGAAAATAAGTACAACATTGTCTTGAAGACCGCTGCAAATAAAGAAATAAAAAATATTCATGTACCTCTGTATTCCCAAGTGCTGCTAGTGCCACACATGCTCTAGACAGAAGGAAGTCACCAGCCAGAACAGAAAGCTGCAAGTGTGACAAATCGAGGAATACCGATGTCAATATATTTCAATAATAGTACCTCTTGAGAACAATTTGTTAGTAATGATGTCCCAGAAAGGCAGCAACTTCAGAAAAGCGCTTAGGTAACTTGAGCCAAAAAAAAGAAGGCTAATCTACTGTTCAAAAACTTCAATTTCTGCACGTCAACTTCAAAGCGTGCCTATATTAACTTGGAATAAAATCAACAAGTATTTCTTTGCCTTGTGCAGTGCTGCAGATCTATTTACTGGAAGGTAAAGCTTTTCATTGGGGTGGAACTACTAAAGTGATTTGTAGTTCTTAGTGCCACTTAGTGTACTGCATGGGCAATTAGTGTGACATACAGTACCTTGTTGCCCATAATGCAATTCAACGAAGTGACACCACGCCTAGTGTCAGCATCGTCCAGAACATCATCATGCAGAAGGCTTGCGACCTGTGGTAGATATTAGCTTGAGCTTTTTGAAAAGAAACAAGTCTCAATCTGAAGGACAACCAGTATACTACATGAATCATTTCAGTTATCTCGGCAATGTTTTGCTGCCGCGTGCGGAGCTTATTTGCCAATGTACTGAAAACTCCACCATCTATTGATTCTGATAAGGGGAATTTCAGAGCTGATGCCATCAGCAACAAAACCTGCCAACAAAAATTACAACATTTAAAATGCAACGAATAACAAAGGGTAGGACAACAACCAAATAAGAAAACGATACTGTAAGCATGGATTTTTAATAAACAGAGATTGAGATGTTACCGTAGGTCGGAATCTTTTTCCCTCTGCTCCCACCTTAAAAAAGTACTCAGCAGCTGATGCCAATTTGGGGACCTACAAAAGCAAAAAAAAAAAAAAAAACTTGGGCAAATTGGGGATCTTTGAACATGACAACGTGCTAACCATTTTGATCAATTAAACATCCAATCATACTGCCATCAGCAGCCCATACGAGAACTAAACAGAGAAACTTACATGAGCAGTATCAATTTGTTATTAGGCAACATATCGTGTGCACATAGGGCTTACCGTGTACACACCATGTACACGGTAAGCCTGTGTGCACAGGATATGTTGCCTTGTTACTAACCTCAGCAGCCACCATAGATCGTAGCCTATTTGCAAGAAGTGACAGCTCATCAGCGACCAATTCAAATGGATCCTGCTGTTCCTGAAAGCAGGACAAATTTTTCACTCCTTAGACTGTCTTACCATGATGGGGCAATCATACATTACACTTTCCACTATAAGCTTTCATATAGAACAACAAAAAAACATTTTGAGTGATTATTCAGTAGTAGAATTAGATCAGCACAATCCATGATTCCTGACATAATAAATGAGAAAAACTTGCAAATTTCCATCTAAAATAAAATTTTCCTTCAGCTTCTATACAACAGAGCGAGAAATTGCTGACCACATGAAGAGAATAATTCACCAGGGGCTGGGAACATCAAACATAGCTTTCTCTGATAAAAAGGGGGAAAATCATTTTATTCAAGTTTCAAGAGTTACTTGTTATATGATTCAATTATAGGATCAATATATTTGGCTGCATAACAAGTGAATTGATCAATTAAAAATAGGACCCATTTATCAGTTGCATTTCCATCTTCTTGTCGATTTGGTGATGGAGAAACTATGGATCTATAATAAGAAATAATTTGGGGCATTTAATATTCATGAGCCAGAGTTATTGAAGATTGGTATGAAACAAGAAGCCATTCAAGTGGCAGAGTGTATCAGCAAAAATGGTGTAATGGTATGAATGTGAACTGTAAGAATGTTAATGCTACGCAATCATGTGGCAAATGAAGCACACAAGGAGCGGCCCATGTAGAAGAATAGCGTGTGGAATTAATAATTTGTTCCATAACAACCCATTTTTCAGATCTTTGTTCTGTTGCTTGATACGTTTTCAGACCATGATCCTGTATACAGGTGGCAGGCACTCTAGCATGATCATTTTGTGTTTTGGCAAGTGTTGCTTGTACAATTTCTTTATTAAGCTGGGCTCTATACCTTTCTTTGACCAAAAAAAGTACAATGACTGAGATCATAACAAACTTAATGAGGAGCACAAAAGCCAATCATTACACAAATAAGTGCACCTACCTCAGTCCTCGAAACCCCATCCTGGCGAATCTGGTATTGGGCATCATGTAACCATCGCGAGCTCACGAAAGCAGCTCCTCTGCAATACATCACCTACTAATCCACACCAAAAGTACAGAACCTATCAGCATAACAGAAAGCTAATGCAATCTGTACAGTTCGGTAAGACGTGGTGACCTATCAACCAATCCCATTAAGGCTGACCAATTACTATTCCTGCCCTCCCTTAACTCTCTTTCACCTTTCGCAATGCAAGAACTACGCAACTGACTAACCAAACTCACCAACATCAGTAAGGGGAAATTAGTGCGATCACCGGCACTTTGCAACTACGATGCACGATTCCACTAGGTTTTCTTGCAGCGCTACACTAGTCGGCATAAACACAAACACATAGCAGGCAGCTCCGCCGCCGCCCGCATCGGTGGAATAGGAGCACCGCACCGCGGCACCAGAACCCACTTCAAGAACTGCCAAGGAGAGGAGGAAAATGGGGGAGGAGGAGACCTCGTTCCGAATCTGGGAGGGCGGCCAAGGGTGCCGCCCCAGGAGGGCCCCCGAGGAGGAGAAGAGCCTCTGTGCCTGGGCAGCACCGCCACCGATGGTCCTGCCGCCCAGCGCGGCGACGCGCCGGGCGAGATCCCACCGCCATGACATCTCTCCCAAGATCGGGGGAGAAGGAGGTGGAGGCGGAGTTGAGCTTGGATAAAAGGTCAGAACTCAGAAGAGAGGGGACAGAAGAAGGCGGCTCCCGCGTGTTATTTATTATTATTATATTTTTTTTGTTCGGGGTTAGAAATCAGAAGCGTCACGCGCGGTGCGAGGGTGATACGTGGGAATTTTGTGAGGAGCATGAAAACTTGTTCCATATTAGTAGATGTATTATGTAATTAGTAATATATGTAAGTCTTCTCATTCACTTATCTCAATTACTACTCCATAAACAAAGTTTTCACTCCCTCTCTCTCTCTCTCCGGTGCTCTGATGAGCTTTGACTGAGAGATATAATGTTGAGCCATTGCCAAAAAGGTGAGTGCCTCCTCACCTACTCCGACCGTGGTTAGCAACATTGAGTCACTATCAAGACTCCATGCTTTGCTTTAGCCGGCACGATTTGAGATGCACGAAGTCGAGCCATATTAAGTAGTGTAGGTGCCGTGCTTCACCATTGCTATAGGAGGAAGAGAATGAGAAAAGGTGTGTCGTAGGCATGCTAGCAAGAAGTAGTGTTGACGAGATTGGTGTTTGTTGGCTTGTTGCATTTATAGTTTTGTTTTGTTGTGGTATTATTTTCTATATGTTGTCATTAAGAGTTCATCTCACTACTACAGAACCGGCTACTAGTAGCGGTTCGTAACCCCTTTAAAGCAGTTTTATAACCGCTTCTAAGCAACCGCGTGTGATACCTGTCGGGTATCACAAGCGGTTGCTCGAACCGCTGTCTTTGCGGGCACCGTAAGTTTATTGGAAAGGTGTTCGGGAGGGCAGTGGAGCCGCCGTGGGGAACTCACAAGCGGTTCGCTTTACAAACCGCCAGGAGAAAGATATCCAAAAGCGGTTCGTCTTACAAACCGCTTGGAGAAGGATATCCGAAGCGGTTAGTCTTACCAACCGCTTGTGGAGAAGAAGACTTACAAGCGGTTGGAATCACCAACCTCTTGTGGAGAGAGTTTTCGATTATATGTATTTTAGAATATGTTCTTACAAGTGTTTTTGTATATCGCTTTTGACCATAAAATTAAATATGAGGGAGGAGTTTTTTGCTAATTAAATATATATTGCATATGCATACTCATACACATGTTCACGAGCTAGCTAGCTCACTACACTAAAAAACGAACTTAATAGTGTAAAAATGGACAAGTACATAGACGCAACCAACGCTATAATTTTGAATGATGAAAAAAATGATTATCGAACTCATTTCTTGCATGCGCCACTCTTTTTGTCCTTGGTCGACGTGGATGTCATCGCCAGCTCATCGGTGTTCAACTCGAAACCTTACGTGGAACTCGCCATTTCGAGATACAACCTCGCTGACAATGAAGCCGATGAGTTGTTCTTGAGTGCGCGCACTTTGAGGCGGAGCACGTTAACGTGCTCATCGATGTTGGGTGACAATTAATTAAGCGGGAAGTATATAAATATCCGATCACATGCAATTAATTAAAATGTAAGTTGTAGCTAACAAATTGACATGCATATACGAACCTTGGCATAATGTTCCAAATTGCCGCCATGGATAAAACTTTGAATATAGTGGAACACGAGTAGCCACATAAGTTGTTTCGGTTGCCGGCGCTTAACCTTCGCGGGAGAAATTTCGAATATCGATGAAGAACCGATATGGCGCATGTATATTAATAATAGTTTTTGTAGTACGCACTGAAAAGTGCTTACTATGACTTCAATTCTTTCTCGAATTCTCCTTTTGCTTCTTCTTAAACTTTGCAAATGTCTTGTTAAGGATGTTAATGAACCATTGGTATTTTTGGTGGATTCCTTCTTGAGTCATAAAGCGTAATCCCGCTGTTGTCAAGCTCGATGACTAGAAGAATCCAAATGAAACCTATTCAGATATTGCAACATATGCGTAAGTAGCTACTCGTACTATCAATGGCTTAAGAAATACAAGAACAAGAGGTTTGTGAGAACACGTACTTGAAGTTGAAGGGCGTATATGTACGGTTTGTAGTCTTTGTTTCAACAGTGCATGCAAAAGGTATGCCTCAACGCTCGATTTTTGCATGTCGATGACCGGACTTTCTCGTTGACAATCTTCGGGTCGATGAAGCCAACGTTCTGCTTGCCCGATCTTGTACATCGTTGTATCTCCATTCTACATAAGAAGGATAACTAAGTTAATTAGATTTTCAATTTTGTGGTGCGAGAGGAAGCAAACGGTAAACTTAGTAGATCGACACTTACAGATACCCAACAGACATGAAAGACACGTTGACCTCGTCTCCTTGGTACACATGGTACAAGTCATCGAATTCGACCATAGTTACGTGTTGTTCCATGGAAGAAATACTCATCTTGGAAACGGAGGAGGAACATTTGCTCTCTTTTAGATGCCCTTTCCATGTACCATTCATGCATTTGACGCATCTTGGTTGGGAGATCTTTTATATCCTTTGGATCAATTAGCGGTTTGCCCAACTCATACTTCCATTTGGTTGGTGCCATTGGAAGATCCTGGTCTAATGATTTGAGTCCCGCCTCCTTCAGGAATGCCATTTTCCTCAAGTCCTCAAAGACTCACGATCTTCCACTTTCTTCTTCTTTCCCAGAAGGAGCCCGTGTATTTTGCATTGTAGCCTTTCTTATTGTCCTTTGTAGTCGCCATCACGGTGGCGCTGCCCGCATGACCGAAAGTGCTTCATAGTTTTTTATCTATTTTAAGCTTGGGCTCGCTTCTTTGGCGAAGTCGCCGCCACATCCATCTTTACGGATGCATCTAGCTCCTCCGCAATGATCATATGGCCTCTTTGGCGGTTGCTTTGACATTTTTCGTCTTTGGATGCCGACTTCGTGGGAGGAGGTGCTAGTCGCGGATCCTCCTTCGACATCGAGCTTCTTCCTCGGAGATGCCGGAGGCGTGGTATTTGGAGATGTTGGGTGCTTTTACTTTCAAAGCGGTGGCGGTGGCGGCGAGTCGGGCTTCTTTGTGGAGCGGAGATGGAGGAGGCGTGGCTTGGACCACGGGGAAGCATTGCGGCAAAGCGACGCCGAGGAGTCGTGGGTTGTCGATGAGGAGGCGTGCTTGCTCTCGTAGGTGGTTCAAATGCGGGGCCTCTCTTGCCGGAGATATAACCTCCACACCATCTGGAAATATGATGTACTTTTTGCGCCATAGGATGAATGTGCCATGGAGGGCTGTCCAAGGTTGGTCACCTCGTCGCCCCCGTGAATATCGAGAATGAGATCTTGAAGCCCCCACCACCTCTTCCACCGTGACCTTCGAGTATCCGGTGGTATCCGTTGCGATGGAATGTCCGCCCGCCTCCACCGGATAAGCCATGGCATAAGCCACCTTGAAGGAGAGGTTACGATATCAATGTGTAGCTCGACCGGCGGCGAACCTTGATCTTGCCCACGGATGACGGGCTGCGGGTCGCTCGCTAGAGGGGCCACGGCGACGCCAAGAATCGCTTTTGGCGCGGTCGGATCGATCACGGATTCCGCGCCGCTGAACATTGGTCGAACGTAGTGCTCCTCGGTCGCTCATTGCGGACACTTTTTGCGTGACTGGGACATCGATGGAAGCCTTCGAGCTCTAAGCTCTTCCTCCAATCGCCCACTCTACCTCGATCTCTCCTCTTGCTTCGCCCCGCCCCGTAAGTGCTTGAGTCTTTGGCAAAGCCATGCCTCCATGGCACCTTCCGAAACCTCGTGTCCGCCGGGTGCTCGTGGTTTTGAAGGGCATATGTTAGCTCGTCATTCTCCCTGTCCGTTAGCAAGTTTCCTGACCGAGTCTGCTCGATGGCTTCTACAATCCTTTCACCAACTGCTTGGACTGTCGGTGCCATCACCAAGCTACCGTCATCAGCAAGGCTGCCCCCGTGAGCCAAGAACCAATTGCGCAGGCGGGGCTCCCAATCCTCAGTTTCACGTAGAACATCGTGCTGCCAAAGTTCATCTTCCCGCTTGTCCCATTTCTTTGCAGCCTTGATGTAACCACCGGTCCCGAGATGGTGGTGGTATTTCTTCTTCTGGGCATTCACCCTGTTTTTTTCTCTCGCGGCCTATCACGATCCGACCTCTTGTATTCCTCGAAAGCATCCCAATGATCGGCGGCTTAGGAAATTGATTGAAGTCCGCCTTTCTCCTTTGTCGATGTACTTGCGGGTGAGGGACGACTTCCATCGCCGAAAGGAAGTTGCCATCTTCTTAAAAGCCCATCCCTTGGCCTTCGTTCAGAGTATGCTTCGAAAAGTGAAATTTTCCTTCATATCATTCGAGCAGTTCCTTGGTAGCCGCAGGACTTCGCCCATTTTCGATCTTGATTGGGACGTGATCCTCACGTGGTAGCCGCAAGCGTTGTTGAAAGGGCCAATTGTCGATTCCGGCTACCACACTCCGTCGTTGCCCACCGGTTATCACGTACTTTGTCGAAGGCTTCTTGTTAGGTCCTCGGTGCATTCCGGACTGGGTGGCCGATGAGGTACCAGGCTGGATACACAAACACATATAATATGAAAGATTTTATAATAATTAACATGTTTACGGTGATTTTGTAATGGGTAAGAGTATACCTCGGAACCAGTGTTAACGGCCTCATCGACAACGCCACAAACACCATCGTGATTTTTCAGATCGTTGTTAACGGCCTCATCAGCGGCGTCGAAGACCATCGCGATTTTCGCGTCGCTGTTAACGGCCTCATTGGCTAAGATGCTACCCAAATAAGAATGGTCTCGAACATCGATTTTCCTCCTCATCGAAAGCCGGGTCACCACGCCTTGGTGTCGCCATCTAGAGTAGAGCAAATCTCGAGGCTTAGATTATATATGAAGACAAGATTGTTGAGAATTTTAACTCTTTGAGGTGTGAGGGAGCTGAACTTACACATTTCACATGATACATATACAATTGACATATACTTATACATTACACATAAACTTACACATTTCACATGATACATATACAATTGACAATTCACACATACTTATTTGCTTAATACAAAAATACAATTGACAATTCACACATACATATACAATTGACAATTCACACATATCGGATGCTCTCCTGCAGCCAGGCTTCTCAAACTAAAATGATTTTAAAAAAAATAAGCCCTGCAAGTTCAAAAATATGGATGTCACGAGCGTCAAATTACATCGAGCGAAGCCATGAGGAGACATGCTAAGCAGAAATAGACTTAGTTCTTTGTCTTCTCCGCGTACCCTTTATAGGCTTCCTCCGCTCCCTTATTCATTGAGTACTTATCTCAAAGCTATCGGTGAGAGGTAAGTACTCCAGATCAATGAAGAAGAGGAGCGGAGGAAGCATATGGACAAGGGTACCAAGAAGACAAAGAACTAAGTCTATTTGAAGCGTAGCATGTCTCCAAATGGCTTCGCCTCTGCAAATTCGGACGCCTCGTGACATCCATGCTTTTGAACTTGCAGGGCTTATTTTTTTTAAATCATATTAGTGTGGAATAAGAATGATACATACTTATACATTTCACATGATATATATACAACTTGACATTTCACATATACTTACACATTTCACATGATATGTATACAATTGACAATTCACATATACTTACACATTTCACATGATACATATACAATTGACAATTCATATATTATTGCTTATTTGCTCAATAAAACAAAATAATGAATGACATATCTGCAAGCCATCATTTACAAAATATGAAATAACGTTATAAATCCATTATAGTTGTGGATTTGTAACCTTATTTCATTTTTTGGAAATGATGACATGCAGTGTGGAAACCGTGTGATTCATTATTTTGTTTTATTGAGCAAATAAACAATAATATTCTAAACAATATATGAGTTGGACCCCTGTATCTTGGGCAAATAAGCAAACTCAAGCTCCGCTTTTACCCTACCATCCTCCCTTGCATAGTTTTAAGTTTTAAGTTTCAATATAAACATTGCTAAACATTAGGCACTTGCTTAGGCCCTTTTGCATCAGTTCTTGCTAGTGGAACATATATGTTTGATCTCAGAGTGCAATCGAAAGGAATCTGTCCGATGTGTAATCCAAGACAAAAAGGCAGAGCCAAGCATCTTCCTTGAGGGGAAAAACACCTTGTCAAAAACATTACAATAAAAGTGGTTGTATCTTGCTCACATGGAAGAAGAAAACTACACTACTAAATATATGACCAATTAAAAGAGCATCCCGAATCAAAAAGAAAAAGGATAATAAATTGTTAAATTAAATTCTACGGCTCATGTACGTAAAAGCAAACTTATGTGTAGCTACCGAGAAATCTAGCTTCTACTAGCTTGCTTGCAAAGAAAATGGGAAAAAGGTTACAATTTAATTACAATTTGCAAATGCTATCCAATATCATGTTATCACGAACTTATTGGTCCACAGAGCCCTCATGTTATCAAATCGCACTTTCAAAGACACACAAAAACCTTGTGGGCATTTAGTCGAACACCTTGTGGGCAAGAGAATAAAGAGGGAGGAGGAGAGGCGCGGGCTATACCACCGTCCTCCCGTGGAATGGTGGCGTGGCGGCGGCTTGGTGGTGAGGACGCGCGCGCGCTTGTGGCGAGGCGCCGGCGAGGTGGGTGAGGAGGCGGCGACGAGGTCACGCCTGGGGTCGAGGGGCGCCGGATGGTGGAGTGGCGCCGGGGTGGAGTGCCGCTGGGATGGTGGTGTGGCGACGAGGCCGACGGCGCCGACGAGGACGGCGGCGGATCTGACGGAGGCGGTGACGGTGAGACATGAGAGCGAGGTCCGAGAGCTTGAGGACTTGGAAAATTTGTTGTCGAAAGACGGGACTTAGAAAATTTGTGCGTCAGACGTCCTTATATCTGGAAGTCACCTCTACAAGCGGTTGGTATTAAAACCGCTTGTGGAAGAGCTTTACAAGCGGTTGGTATTAAAACCGCTTGTGGAAGAGCTTTACAAGCGGTTGCTAATACCAACCGCTAGAAGTATAACCGTAATATTCAAAAGTATTTGGTGTGCATATCGTTCGATAAGATCTCTTCCCTCCCCACGCTTCTAGCCATTCTTTTTTGAGTGTCGCATCTTCTACAAGCTGCTGGTTTTACAAACCGCTTAGAAGGGTCTCTATAAGCCATTGGTTTTACAAACCGCTTCTAGAAGGGCCTCTACAGTAAAATAAAGAATTATGGCAAGGGGGCGCGAGCGGGGTTCGAACCGGGGTGGACGAGCCTCAAGACACTCAAACGCCAAAATTATAGCTGTGAGGAGGAAGAGATCTTATCGAACGATATGCACACCAGATATTTTTGAATATTACCCGGTTGGCACTTCTACAACCGCTTGTAAAAGCTCTTCCACAAGCGGTTTTTAATACCAACCGCTTGTAGAGGTGACTTCCAGATATAAGGACGCCCACGCACCAAATTTTCTAAGTCCCAGCGCCGCATAAAGCGCCTCCTCTGTCAAGCGCTCCCTCCCCGCTCTCTGTTTTAATGCCCACAAGTTGTTCTATGAAATGCCCACAAGGAGTTTTGTTCATATGTTGTTGTTGGAGTAATGAAAAAATATTGTTGATGCTAAGTTTTTCACTCTTTGAAGCTATTAATTCATGTCGACGGCTTCATCAAATGGCGAGACGAAGAGACAACTAGATGCATTGCGGATGAAGCTATCGTGTCCTCGATCGCGGAGATCCTGTAAATGTGTTCACCTCCGTACATCCAAGAATCCATCCCGAGTGTTCATGAAGTGTTGAATATGTCGGTAAGTTTTGAAGTTATTCATTTATTCATATTCCTTGACTTTCACCTTCCGCTCCATTCTTTACGTTTGAAGGGCACAAGATGTCCAGATTGGCGTTAAGGTGATAAAGCCACCATGGTCTTGAAAATCTTGCAATGCAAATTGCTGCATTACAAGAAGATTTGTCGCCAAGTCATGATGGCCGACGGTCAGAACATTTAATCTGTTGCAAGCCGAGAGATGCACATCCCACGCTTCGATGACAACAAGAGTATTAAAAGCTAGAAAAACGCATGAAAAGAGTAGAGGACATGCTAAAGAAATTAGTTAATATAGCTATCATTGTAATGTTGCTCCTTTTAGTTAATATAGCTATCATTGTAATGTTGTAAATTTCACTTCGCTTTTGGGGTTTTTGTATGGGAATTTATGAGCTAACTATGCTAAGTGAATTTCTCTTTGTATGTCTGTAATTTCCTTTTTAGGTATACTAAAATTTATGCGATCCCTTCATAGAGTGGATATAAATTTTCGGGCTTTGTTCTCATTTTAAAATTTGTACAACCTGGTTTTCGTGCTTTGTTTTCATTTTAAAATTTGTAGAAATAATTTTGTACAAATTATGTACAAGCAATGTTAAACATCAACATATCAACTTGATCATATGGAATAATTTGTATACAAGTAGTACATCTTAAGTCTTCGTCTTTACAATTGTTCCTTCGTTATGATCGTGACGTATGTAAGGAGCATCGACATCACTATCACGCAGGACGTTTATGTCGACATCAACTGTAAAAGGAGGGAGCTCGTCGAACTGACCATACTCTTCCTCGTCGGTGACGTTCTCAACTCCTACAATCCTTCGCTTGCCTTGGAGAACCACATGTCGCTTTGGCATTACCTTTTGCTTGTCCTTACGCTTTTAGGTTTGCTTGACATGTCCATTACATAGAAGACCTGGATCACATCGTTCGCGAGAACAAACGGTTCGCGCCTATAGCCGACTTCTGTGAGATCCACGGTTGTCACGCCGTATTTGTCGACCTTCACACCGTTTGGAGTCAGCTTGACCCATTGGCACTTAAATAGAGGGACCTTCAGAGGTCCATAGTCGAGCTCCCATATTTCTTCTATGAAACCATAATATGTGTTCAACCTGCCGCTGTTGTCTTCGGCGTCTATACGGACACCGTTGTTCTGGTTGGTGCTCCTGTTATCCTGGGATCTCGTGTAGAATGTGTAACCATTGATCTCATACCCTTGAATGTCACGATTTCTTGTGATGGTCCCCGAGCCAAGCGTTGCAATAGTTCATCGTTTGACCCTTCCTCAAGGATGTACTTCAGAGCAATTGCCGAAAGAATCCATGTGCTTCGTGGTTATCCAACTCTCTTCTTCCCTGTGAACTCGCGACGAGGACACTCTTGTGCCGATCTACATAGGGGCGACTATAGTTGATTGCTTGAGCAGTGAAATGTGCTTGCTTGAATGCAACAAGATCATTGCATGCAACCGATTGCCTTCCTATTGTCCCTTTGCCTCGTAGCCTCCCTCGTGGTCGTGATATGGGGACACCGATAGGATTTAGATCATTCATGTAATCAACACAAAACTCTATCACCTCCTCCGCCACGTAGCCCTCGGCAATGCGACCTTCCGGACGCGAACGGTTACGGACGTACTTCTTGGAGACACTCATGTACCTCTCGAAGGAACATGTTGTGCGATACATCTGGTCCGAGGATACCTATCTCCTTGACAAGGTGAACGGTGAGATGAACCATGATATCAAAGAATGCAGGAGGAAAGATCATCTCGAGGCTAACCAAACTTTGTACCACATCAGCCTCCAACTTAGGCAGTTTAGCTGGTTCGACAACCTTCTGCGAAATGGCGTTCAGGAAGGAACATAGCTTTGTGATTGTCCCCCGCACCCACTCGGGCAGTATACCTCTGACAGCTACCGGGAGCAACTGTGTCATCAACACAAGGCAGTCATGGGATTTTAGGCCTTGAAGTTTGTTCTCTTTCGTGTTTACGAGTCTCTTTACATTTGAGGAGTATCCAGAAGGGACCTTCACACTGTTCAGACACTCAATCATGCTTTTTTTCTCTTCTTTGCTTGGAGTGTAGCTCGCAGGATGTAGAAAAAGTTGTTTTGTCCCTTCTTTGTTTTTCGGATGTAGGTCACTCCTCACCTCCATGTCTTCAAGGTCCTTCCGAGCTTGCAGTGTATCTTTCGATTTGCCATACATATCTATGTAGCCTAGCAGGTTCAAGCAAACATTCTTCGTGATGTGCATGAAGTCAAGCGAGTGACGAACCTCCAAAACTTCCCAATACTGGCAGTCCCAAAATATTGATTTCTTCTTCCATGTGGGTGCATGACCATCCTCGTTAAACGCAGGTATGCTTCCAAGACCCTTCTCAAATACTACTTTCAGATCCTTTACCATAGCAAACACATGTCGCCCATTACGATGCTGAGGCTTAACACGAATTTCAGTTCCCCCGTTAAATTTACTGCCTTTCCACCTCAAAGCATGACTGCCAGGAAGAAACCTGCGGTGGCCCATGTACACACACTTCCGAGAGTTTTTCGGTACATGCGGTCCGTTTCATCTATGCTTTGGTGCGAGCTTTAAACCCTTTGTGAGTTTGGCGGACAGTTATCGAGAGCAGCCAATCGTTGATTGTTACAAACAACAATGCACGCAGTTGAAATACTCTCTTTGTACTCATCCCAAACCGTACACCATCCTCCCACAACTTCACAAGGTCTTCAACCAATGGTTTCGGTAGACATCGATGTCGTTTCCAGTTGCTTCGCCTTCGATCAACAATGGCATCATGATGTACTTCCGCTTCATGCACGTACCATGGAGGAATGTTATAGATGCAAAGCGCCACACGGCCAGTGCTATGGATGTCGCTCAACCGACCGAAAGGATTCATCCCATCGGTGCTCAACTCAAACCTTACATTTCGACCTCATTTGCAAAGTTCGCACGCCCGATCGACTTTCCTCCATCGCGAGCCATCTGCGGGGTGTCTAAGCATCCCGCCTTCCTTACGCTCTTCTTCATGCCAACAAGATCATCTTGGCATGACCTTCGTTAGCAAACAGACGCTTCAACCGGGGATCACAGGAAATACTACAATACTTTGGTGCGGTTCTCTTCTTCGACGATTCCCATCTAATTCACCGATCGTCACGCCGCACCTTATAGGGATTCTTCGACACTGGACACACCTCCAAATCGGCATACTCATTGCGTACTGAGATACAATCGTTAGGACAGCGTGTATCTTCCGTACTTGCAATCCTAAAGGGCGAGCACTCGCTTCGCTTCATACGAGATTCGGTAGAGTGTTACCTTCCGAAGCAACTTCTTTACGAGTGATAACAAACCATTGAATGCCTTGTCGACACAATCGTTTTGGCCTTCCATTGCATGAGCTCTAGTGTAGTACGCAGACTTTTTGTGGCCCCGTCCACGCTTTGGGTACAAAGCGATTCTGTGGTCCTCTACTATGCTCAAACTTCTTGTATTGTCTTTCCTCTCGTGAACTCTCCCTCTCCGTCACGAGCATCCGATCTAGCTCATCATCGCCAAACTCGTTGATCAGTATCTTCCATGGACCCGTATTGAGTGGTGTCAGGCATCTTTGTTGGCTCTATCTTCCTCTTCTTCGTCTTCTTCATCGTCTTCTGTCGAATCGCCTCTGTTTTCGCCATGGTGGGTCCAGCAGTATAGTTTGCCATGAAACCTCTCGTGATCACATGCCTCATAACCATCCATCGCTCGAGTGCTCCTTCTCATTCTTGCGGTCTCACGACGACAACGATGAAGCTTCCTCGAGGCAAGAATGCAACGGCAGCGCCGAGAAACTCCTTCATGCCATCTCTGAACTCTCTTGACCGACGGTCGCATTGTACATCCATTGCGGCTCATCTACGCTAATAAAAATAATAACAACATCTATCACAATATTTAATTAAACCTAACTATGTCTAATAGTTTTGTATTTTTTAATCATTCGTATTCTTTTAACTAAAGCCAACTAATTATTTCTAATCCTCGCTGCATTTTTTAAATAAAACTAACTAATTGTTACATGTTCATGCAAACCTTTTCTATCATTCCGCATTTTAATTTTACTAAATAAAAATTATTTTTACCTTTTCCCCACCATTGTAATTTTTCATCGTTTCACATTTATTGCATTTCATTCCATACACCAAACAATATATCACCTTAAGAAAAAAATAAGCCAACAATGTAAACACTAATAATTCCCACAAGAACAAAACATGATTTCTCAACACCCAATGCACAAAAACATCAATATATAGGTGAGAAGGATGTCAAGAACATGTTACTCACCTTAGCAACAATTAATTCGAGCTAATAGCCTCAATTGAAAATTTTGGCAAGACCTCCCCATGAAGCTCTCGCCCACCACTCATTGCCGGATCTGTGCGAGCTCGAGGAGGAAGATGGGGTTTAAATGCGCTAAAAGATGGGGTTTAAATCTTATTTGGCGGAAGGGGTCTCTACAAGCGGTTCTACATACGAACCGCTTCGATCCTCACCTATAGAAGCGGTTCGTGTCTCGAACCGCTTCTAGATCTCTAAGCGATTCTAGACACGAACCGCTTCTAGAGATGGGACTCGAAGGGTTCGTGTCAAGAACCGCTTCTAGAGACCCTCCCGCCTGCTTTCCACTTAACCGCTTAGGCACGAGAGCACAAGCGGTGCGCACCTAACCGCTTGTGATAGACCGGTTGTGAAGGCCGGTTCTGTAGTAGTGTCTCTTGCAGATCCATTGATCTGTTGCACCATAGTTCATAACTTATTGCAATCTCTTTCTAATTTTGTTGCACAAAGTATTTTATTTTGTTGCCGACTAACATCTCAAAAGGTCGTATAGGATTCTTTTTATTGCAATTGGTTGTGTGATTTGTTGCACCAGAGCAAATTTTTTATTGTAATACGAGATTGTGCTATTTGTTGCTTTTGTTTGTGCCATGGGTTTTGTAGCTAGATCTAGATGGGTTTTTATTGAATGTTTTATTAATCAGGGTTGTGCTAGTTGTGATTTTTATTACACCATAGGGGCTTCCAATTAGACAAAATTGGTGCAACATTAGAAGGCGAAGGGTGTGAGAATGGATTTTTTTTGGCTTTGAATTCTTCATTTCTAGGATCTAAATGAATCACTGCAGGTGGAAATCAAGGTAGAGGGCTGAAGGCAATGCTCCTGGGGATGTGGTTGAAGTCGACACCCAAGGCCCATTAGGAAGAAAAAGGGAGGAGGGTGTTTTGCTGCACGCATTCGCGGGACGAGAATTCGACATAACAGATCAATTCACATACGATGATCCAAGGATTGTTCGGTACTAGTCATTCCCATTTTCTTTTAGAGAACAACACATAAGCCCCCACATAATCGTATCCTCTAGAGTTTGTTTAGAAGAGAGGATTCATTTAGTTTAAATTATGTGGATCTATAAATTCCTTTTCTTTTGAAATAGGCCCTTGAATATGATATTAATCGGCTTCTCACCCTTTTTTATATTTTACTAGTCAAGTTCTCGTCAACAGGGCGGCTTCGTTGAACTCGATCCCACCCACCTGCAATTGGACTCTTAAGTACCCCTTTAGTACCTTTTTTCATATTCCCAAAAGAGGACGATACATATCATAAAACAGGATCCTAAACCAATGTGTTTCTCCAAGATTATTGAAACCTTATATCAAGCACATTATCTACCGCACATTTGCTTAATATAGCAGAGTGCCATATATGATTATGTAAGGGTTATGTTTTGTTCTCTAAAAGAAAATGGGAGTGACTAGCACTCGAACAGTCCATGGATCATCATGTGCGAATTGATCTGTTACGTTGAATCCCCATCCCGCGAATGCGTGTAGCAAAACACCCTCCCTTTTCTTCCTAATGGGCCTTGGGTGTCAACTTCAACCACACCCCAAGTCCTCTGCCTTGATTTTCACCTTCATTGATTCATTTTGATCCTAAAAATGAAGAACCCAAAGCCAAAAAATCCATTCACACCCTTCGCCTTTTAATGTTGCACTACTTTTGTCTAATTGGCGGCCCCTATGGTGTAAAAAAAATCACAACTAGCACAACAATGATTAATAAAATGTTCAACAAAAACCCATCTGGATCTAGCTACAAAACCCATGGCACATACAAAAGCAATAAATAGCACAATCTCATATTGCAACAAAAACATTTGCTCTGGTGCAATAAATCACACAACAAATTGCAATAAAAGAATTCTATACAACCTTTTGAGATGTTAGCCGGCAACAAAATAAAACACTTTGTGCAACAAAATTATAAAGAGGCTGCACCAAGTTATGAACTATGGTGCAATAGATCAACGGATCTCTCCAAGAGATGAACTCTTACTAACAACATATAGAAAATACTACCGCAACAAAACAAAGCTATAAATGCAACAAGCCAACAAACACCAATCTCGTCAACACTGCTTCTTGCCAGCACTCCTACAACACACTCTTTCTCATTCTCCTCCTACTATGGCGATGGTGAAGTATGGCACCTATACTAATTAATATGGCTCGACTTTGTGCATCTCAAAACGTGCTAGCTCAAGCAAGGCATGAAGGCTCGATAGCAGCTCAATGTTGCTAACTACGGTTAGAGCAGGTGAGGAGGCAATCACCTTCTCGACAATGGCTCAATGCTATATTTCTCAGTCGAGGCTCATCAGAGCATAGGAGATAGAGAGGGAGAGAGAACTTTGTTTATGGAGTGGGAATTGGGATGAGTTGATAAGGAATGAATGGATGAGAAGACTTGTATATGTTGCTAGTTACATTGCTAAGAGAGGTGGATGTCGTAGAAGCCGTGGATTGAAAAGAACATGAGATTGAGCATCGGGGCCAAATGCATATGAATACAATACCCTCATAGAGAGCCATGAATAAAATAGCTAGGTGGCACCCAACCCGTGCCGTGGCAATGCCACATCTCTGCGTTCCACCAGCAATCGTGGCAGACCAAGTGCATCCATGTAACACCCTCGCAACGCCATAAATTTTAGTTTTTTATTTTACAAAACTACATATTTAGAAGAGTTTGTGTCATAAAACTACACATTTTATAACTGATTATTCTTTGTAATTGTCTGATAGTGTGGGCCCACACGATAGCCTCACGTACTCATATTTCTTGTTTCACCCACGCGTGAGACTGCCATGTAGTTTTGTGATACAAGTTCTTCTAGAATTTATTGCTTTATGAAATAGAAGTTAAAACATATAGTGGTGGCGTGAATCTAGGGCGATAGGGATGCAAGATGGGTGGTGGCGAGGATACAAGGATGGGTCGCCGCTCAATGTACCTTGCATTGCATCCTGGGTGCTAGGTCACCATTGCTGACATTGCCTCACCTGGATGATGTTGCCGTTGCCTAGTTCTAGCTACGTTGTCGTCCACCCAAGGAACCACCTCCCTTCTCTCTCCTGATCATGCTATAGTGCACCCTGTCTCCCTCGAATATGGCCACAATGCACCCCATCTCACCCTCATCCAACTGTTGACGTGGCCTCGCCCCTCCTCCCTAGATTTAGGGAGAGAGCGAGTGAAACTGGCGGTGGTAAGTGGCGATGGTACAAAAATAGGAAGGAGAGGATGGCTAGAGGGAGGTAGTGCTAGGGGGAGATTGATTGAAATTTCGACCTTTTCAACCCCTGTGAAAACAGTACATAATGAGGTCATTAGTCATCACTAGTACTTATGAGCTTGTCTAGCCCTGTCGGTAGGAGCGCACGGCTCTAACCCTTTGGTCATGGGTCCGAGCCCTGCGGTGGGCATTTTTCCCATTAAAATTGTTTTTTTTGTCCTATGATGTGGAGAAAAAAATGGTGACAAAAAGTTTGAGAACTAGGATTCAAACCAGGGACCTCACGGAATTCAACCTTCCGCGCTACCAACTGAGCTAAAGTAGGTTTCTGAACTTGTTGCAAAATTTTCACATATATTCATCAGAAAAGGCATTACAATTTGCCACCAAAAAATTGATGTGAAATCCGGTCTAGAAAGCCAAAATCTCGGTGAAATTGATCGAAATCTTGCAAAATTCACCAAAATCACTGTAGCAATTTAAAATTTTTAATTTTTTTTATTTTGCTGAGATTTAAAATTTTAGTCAGATTTCCAAAATCTCGAGAAGATTTTGAACCTTGTTCGGAGACGTCGTCGTCTTCTGGGCCAGAAATGGTCACACTTTCTCCAACGGAGAATATCACGTCCGGGTTCCAGGCCCAGCTATATTAGAATGGGCCAGACCAACTCGATCTTTAGTGGACTTCCGCGTGTGACCACTTCGATTGGATATCACGGTGCACGTTCCGTCCACGAAAGAGAACAAGTGAACAACCCTGTACGCAGGCGGTGTCTTTTTTGCTTCGTGACTTTGCCAGAGTTTGATTTGCTATATTTTTTATGGTAACCAAATTCAGTGTTATAAGTACGCAAAGTTTGATTAAAACACGGAGTCTATAATATTCGGGATATGAGGCTAAAAAAGTATGGCATACATACAATGGTATCAAACAGACTAAATATCTGTATAAAAATACGTAGTACACCTAAAATTAAGGGTGATAAAGTGAGGCTTGAGAACAAACGGACCTTGGAGTATCGTGCGATAGCATAGCTGAATTTTCATTATGCGTGAACATAACTAGACAGGGTAGCGTGCTATTGCACGTCGTGCTGTGTGGACGTGGGAAAAAATCGACGAAAGGACGTAAACACGATTTTCAACATATTTCTCACTCCGGAAAACAGCAGAAACTGAGTTACGGGGGAAAAAATAGAGAGTTAGAGATGTAGAAATATCTCTTTCGACGAATTATTTGGGAAATATCGGAAACCAATGTGGAAAACCGAGGTGGAAAAATAGTCTAGAGGAAAAAGGGCGAAAAATTATTAGTGATAACAACCTTTTTAGAGTTGCACACATATTTCTGGTGACGAAAACATTTTTTCCGGGAAAAACGGAGAAAGGATCTAGACGTGATGACAATCTTCTTAGAGCTGCACACATATTTATGATGACGAAAACATTTTTTCCGCGAAAAACGGAGAAATGACCTAGACGTAAGGAGCGAAGACCTGTTTGTTACGTTTTTTGACTTGTTCGCTATCCTGAAAAATTAGAAAAGGGTATGTTTGTGATTTGAATTTAACGGGAGTTTTTTCCGTTAGCGTACTATTGCACGCCGTGCTGTGTGGGCGTGGGGAAAAATCGACGAAAGGACGTAAACGCGATTTTCAATATATTTCTCACTCCGGAAAACAGCAGGAACCGAGTTACGGGGGAAAAAAATAGAGAGTTAGAGTTGCAGAAATATCTCTTTCGACGAATTATTTGGGAAATATCGGAGACCGAGGTGGAAAACTGAGGTGGAAAAATAGTCTAGAGGGAAAAGGGCGAAAAATTATTAGTGATGACAACTTTTTTAGAGTTGCACACATATTTCTGGTGACGAAAATATTTTTTCTGGGAAAAACGGAGAAAGGATCTAGACGTGATGACAACCTTCTCAGAGCCGCACCCATATTTCTGGTGACGAAAACATTTTTTCCGCAAAAAACGGAGAAAAGACCTATACGTAAGGAGCGAGGGCCTGTTTGTTACATTTTTGGATCTGTTCGCTATCCTGAAAAATTAGAAAAGGGTCTGTTCGCGATTTGAATTTAACGGGAGATTTTTCCGTAAAATAGCGCACGAGGGACCCAAACGCGATCTTTTTTAAAAAATCTTCCCCTCACAAAAAATCGCGAAGGACCTATTCGTAATTCACAGGGATCTATCCGTAATTTGGAGAAATGCAAGGGGTTTTTTGCAAAAATGCATAGGGGGACACGTGGGCACCGGCTGCTCTCGGTAATTCCCGGCGCCATATAATGGTTAATATTAGAATCTAGCTAGCTCAGCAATATATTTCCAGGAGACAAGCCTACACTGGGCTCAGGTAAAATCTGCTAGAGTTGAGAGGAGTGCGGTTGACGGGGCACACTCGCGGTGGAGTTCGTCGTCGCACGACATGACGGTGTGTTCTGGGCGTCCAATGCAATAAATGCGCGTTGCACTAAATTTGAAAACAAATTATATGGTACTTGGTGCCACGTAAGTATCTATATCATCCTTTACATGATATATATTAGGAGATCTATAGCACCAGATGTCATATAACATCTATAGCATCTCTTATATGATATATATTGAAGAAGGGAGAAAAAGATTTAACTATTTTAAGATATGTGCCAGCCGCGACAGCGGGAATCAGAAATCCCACGCAACACCGGTGCGGAAATCATCAATCCCACGGTGCCTCTGCGCGGAAAGTGCCGCCGTTGCGTCCGTGCAGCGCGGGATTCCCACCGTCCCTGTTTATTTGTGCGCTACCAGGCCGTTGGTTCTAACACGTGTCAACACCTCGTCATTCCGTGCTCTCGTCCAGAGAGTTGGTTCTGCAAATTTCGTCAAACAAGGCTATTTTGATGGGGGAAAAAAAACCAACATGCTAGTGCAGTAAAATTTTCGTCGTGAGCGATGGAGGGTACGGTTCCATCGACGTCGCGGGGTTGTTGGATCCCGAGTATTCCACTGTACGCACGAGGACACCACGGGAGAACGGTCGTACGTGCGCGACGTGTCACATGCACATACGCTAGCTACACGTGCTCAAGGACGCTCACTGGCGCTGCCTCCGTTGCCTTGCCGGCCGGCAAGCGGGTTTACGCCCGCTGAGCTTGCCCACCGGCGGCCGCGGGAGGGCTGGCACCTGGATGCGCGCGCTGCGAACTCTGCCCAAATTCATTATTTAATTGTGCTCTAGCCTTTGGAACGCACGCTTCCGTGAGGTAACAAGTACTGAGAAGTAACAAAAGATTAAAAAGTGAAGACACTAAGATGCATGTACCAAGATACACTAAGTTTCACCCGAACTGTTCAGGTGCACTTCACCACAAAGCGCGCCACGAGTGCAAGCAGCCCTAGCTAGCTTGTCTGCCATGCGTGCGTGCGCGAGTACAGTACGCTAGCTAGCTAGCTAGCTAGCTGTGTTCGTGTCACTATTACTATTATTCTTGGCTGCCTAACACCATTAACCTGAGTCCATACAAGTGCATGGCTTTCCTGCGGCATTATCCAGAAGAGGGAGCTAGCACATCTGACGATCACGACCTCTCCGGCGATGCCGTAAATGGCAGGGCGCGCGAACCAGTCGACATGCAGCGTACGTTTTCTCGCTTCGGATTGTGACCTCAGTACGTACTAGTTATCACCAGCATTTCATGACATATATGTAAATTAATCACAGTTTATACTTTATATATATATGAGATACAACGTCGATCATCTGAAAGTTTATGCTGTATATTGTACGTATCTACTGCGAGAGACTAGCTAGTATACGGTACCACGGAATTAATTTTTTTTTTGTGAAAAATATTCACAGATACGTACGTACGACGACTTTCTATATTGGCGATTAATCAACATATATACTTTAATTTTATGTGTATTGTGGTTTGCCACGTCAAGCTGAAAAATTAAGATTGACTGCACATTAAAGCACACAACCTGATGATGGTGAAGTGTGCTGCTAGCTCTAAAGCTTCGCGTTCCCGGCCACTACGAGCGAAAGACACGAGTTCTAGAGCACAGGTCCTGAGTCGCGATCGCCCCTGGCCTGCTGACTACCCAGTGGCTAACTTTACGTGTTGCTTTAAGATCTGTGCAAAATAAATTTTAGGGGAGCATAGAAGCACTCACTACAGGGGGAGCCCTGACGGGTACGTAATGCCTGAGGGTGCCCGTCGGGGATAGTTTTCCCTGTTGGTTTTGCGATGGTTCCTGGGCCATCAAGATCAATCCAGAGCCTGGTAGTGACTCGTCGGAAGTGTAAAATTGCCAGAGCAATACATAAATTAAATAATGCTTGAGAATTAAAAAGACAAGGAGCACAAAGAAAAGTATGCAGCGCAATGTCCAAATATCTTATATGTACACGATCGAACGCTGAAATTGGTTAGCATCGATACGTACTGTCGGCACTATTACCGCCATATTTCTGACGCTATGCGTTCCCTCCCTATATTAACGAGTGATTGACAAAACACAAGTCTAAGAGGTTTATGTATGGCGCCCAATGGGAACTATATATATATATATGTGTGTGAAGCCTCTTTTCTACTTTTACCTACATTGTATCTCATAACGTAAGGAGTATCTCGCGTAACGGAGGGTATGCATGTATAGTATACGAGCATATAAGACTAGCTATGTAGTATTTACATTTTTTCAGAGGTGGTATGTATATTTTTTTGGACATACTCTTTTTTATGTTCATATATAAAGGTATTTGTAAAATACACTAAAAACTATGTACTCCGTTGTAATTTTTTTATGTGGTTCATATTGGAATATCTTATAATTAGTATATAAGTGTACACAAAGTGATAAAGGAGTATTTCACGTTCGTTTAAGTAGTATTTCAAAGGTGGGAGTAACTACACTCAAGAGTAAAAGATATTTTTCCACACTATATATAGGAAGCATTTTTTCTACTCTAGGAGTAATTACTCTCTATGCCTTATCTCACAACGTATGAGGTATCTCGTGTGACAGAGGGTATGTATGTGTAGTTTACGAGTATATAAGATCATCTTGGTGGTATGTACATTTTTTCAGAGGTGGCATGCATATTTTTGGACATACTCTTTTTTATATGCGTATATGAAGGTATTTGCAAAATACGCTAAAAATCATGGACTACTAAATAAGAGCTGGTTCTCTTCTATCCTCTTTTCTCACGCTTCCACATAAGACAAAACTGATTTGTACATACTAATAGTAAGCTAAGGTGGGTTTATTGTACATGCCCTAACACTGTATCATAAGGCACATAAGCAGAGTAAACAATACCGATTTATGGTGGAAAATCGAAGACTCACCGATACCATTTTCGTTGATAATCGGTCGAAAACCACCAAAAATTGAACGATTTATGAAGTCAAATAGATTTGAAATCACGGTCAAATCAGAGCAAAAAATCTTGATTATCGCCCGATATGGTCGATTATCGACCGGTATTCAGCGATTATTGAGCAATTTTTATGGAAAATTGCCAGTAGAATGAAAATAGAAAAAAATCAATGAAAAATGAAAAAATTGAAAAAAATGATGGAAAATTTTGTAAGATCATAATAAATCCCAATTAATCTACAAAATACCTCAAAATTTCAATAATTAATGAAAAAGGAACAAAGATACTGGTAGATTTTTATAAAAATTTACAAGCTTTATCGTGCTCTTAAATTTTAATTGTACCATAAAGAGTTCTCAAGGATCATGTATTTAAATTTTCATAAATATTATACCTCATTTAGTAGCCCTAGAAAATAAAAAACAGAAGAGCATATACAAAGGCAGTAGCACTATCAGAATTTTTTAAAAATACATTGGTCTGATCATATCTAAAAATTTTACAATATCGTTATCATTGCCTTTGGACATCACACAAAAATTTTCAGAAATATTAGACTTCATTTAGTGCCCCTAGAAAATCAAAAACAGAACGGTATATACAAAGACAGTAGTACTGTTAGAATTTTTAAAAAATATATAGATCTGATAATGATCTGAAACTTCCATACAATCATTAGCATTTCCTCAGGACCCCACACAAAATTTTTCAAAAATTTTAACCCTTTTTTATAATTTTTCTAAATTTTTAAATTTGCATTTAAATTCCACTAGTTTATCGAGTGGTTTAGACGACGAGCCGGGTCAATATGCTCAATAATCACTTGATCACGATATTCAAGCGATTATCAATGAAATTGTGAACCCTGTACATAAGCACATGTTCCACAAATTCAAACTGTTTTTAAATAGGAGCAATTGTTTATTTGCCCTCGTAAATTTTTAACAATCCATTATATGCTATTAACTTACAGTCCATTATATGTTAGTATCTTTGTGTTAGTAAGGGATCTAGGGATTTTACAGCGAACGGGTCCATGTCATACACATCTACGTCTAGCAGTCCAGCAAGACAGGAAAACCATGCAGTAATAAATAATATAGTAGATCATGAACAAGCGTAAATAGAAGAGCGATGCCCTGGTCTTGGGGGCAAGGAGAAAGAGATCCTCCGGCCAGCGCCACCACGCACGAAATTGCCTCCATTTAAAGCTCGCAGCCTTCGATTCGATGGACCGGTCAAAATTGTCCGACCACGTACGTACCTCTCCCACGCATAGAGTTGCATGCCATATCAGTCCTGCGTCCGATTGGAGATCCTTAGCTGTAACGATAGAGTGCTGTTGGATCACTGTCGTGTAGACCCCATATTACAGTAGAGGATACGCGTTCGCTGTGTCCATATCCATTGATCCCAGAAAACACGTAGAGTCCATACGATAGTGACTCGATAACATTCTACCGTTACGATAGAGGATACACGTCCTGCGCCCGTATCCGTCGACCCAGGAAAATGCCTGATCTTGATACGAGCAGTCGAGATGGCCAAGGCAAAACCAGAAGCGATGATTTAGGTTTCCAAGAATGCCCTAGTCGGCGTCAGCCGCTTCTGACAGAATCACCGGTAATAAACGCCATAAAGCGAGGGCATTTGCGTGAGCTCAGGGCTATAAACTGCACCCGGCGGGCAGGCTATGCTCATTTCTGTTTCCTAGCTCGTAGGAAGCTAAGCTTCCTAGCTAGCACAGATATTTTCGCTGAGCTTATCTCTGTTTTAGGAGATGATGGCGAGCGGTATACAGAGAGCGTCCTTGTTGCTCCAGGTCGTCCGGACCTCGTCCCGCTCGCGCAAGGGTGAGGGCGTCGTCTTCTCGGAGGTCGCGCCGTGGCAGCCGATCTCGTCGGCCGCCGGCAAGGTCCCACCGCGGCAGGCGAAGCTGGACACCATCGTGGAGGAAGACCACTCCAGCATGATGCAGGACGCCGGCTTCCACGGCCCCGCTTCTTCTAATTCGTTAACAGCTGCTTCGGCGTCGTCGTCGTCGTCGTCGTCCATGGCGTTGGCGGGGGTCCCCAGAGCTTACCGTTTCGCTCCTCCGGCCACCGGCGCGCAGCAGGCGCAGACATGATTGATTTTGAGGCATGCGTGCCTGCGTGTGGACGAGGATAGATGTCAACTAGTCTATATATGTCCTTGCAATTTTATTTATACATTGTGAAGGACATAATCGAGATGAACTATATACTTCCTCGGTATAATAGAGATGAACTATATACTTCCTCGGTTCCTATTGTTTTAGACATGGGACCGCGCGTTAATTTCTACTGTAATATATTTATAAAGTATAATAAAATTATAATATTATAGAAGTGTTTTTTGAGACAGATCTATACATATGATTCTCATGTATCTAATTTAAATATTTAAATAGATATTGAAAATCAAAATTTTTAAAGTGTGACTATACCTATATCCAAATCGATTTGTGACCGGTTCCACCATGTGAAACTTTTTTCAGAAAAAACAGTAAGACCAAAGTAGTCCAACTGTAGTGTGTGTATATATATTAAAAAGAGAATTTTGTAATTATTACAAAGGTAAAAAAAGAATGTACAATGAGCAAAAATATATGTGATACTTTGTATCATATATATGGTGCCGACAAAAGATCTTTGTCAGCAACACTGGGTCTCCATGTATGGTGCTTCTCTGGTAGCGTATATGACCTGCCAATAGATTTTTGGATAAATCGATGAAATTGACAATAAAGCTGAATTAAAAGTCGATCCTCGACGAAATGCTGATGCAAAGTAATATCAAATAGAAACAACTCTCAGCTAGACGTAAACCAAAAAAGATCTTCACATCGAAGTGAAGCAATATTGATCATCGTCGAATTACAGAGGATAGAAAAATCTACTGGCTGAAATTGAAAGTCTAGTCTTAAGATCTAAAAATTTAAAATATCGAAAGGTCATGTAGAGGTCTCTATATGTTTGTGATAAGTTATTGATTTATTTTGAGTATATGGTGCTCGAGTTTGAGTTTGATTTGAATTATATTTTAAATTGAAGTAATTTGAGGTGATGTCAGTGTTGGGTGGCACTACTAGCCTTGTAGTGGCGGTAGTGTCGGCCAGGCAACACTACTGACCTGGGATAGAGGTAGTTCCGGCCCTGCGATGCTACCAGTTGTGAGTGCGATAGTCTTTTCATATAGAGTTATTTTCTCTGGGAGTTAGACATGAGATAGAAAGACCTGTGTCACTATGTGTGCCATAACTAGCTACCCAACCACACTAAGCTGAAGCTACTAGCCTTCAACCCCCTTAATAGTATAGCCAAAATAAATAAAAAATTATCACTAAAATAATTCGAACTCGACTCTTTACATCATTTATAGTCACATAAGGTCATTAATTTTTATATATTGGTGTCAATCATACCTTTTTGGTGATCTATAAATACCAAGAACTCTTAATATACCGAAGTCAAGCACTAACTCATCGTGAAAACTTGAAACATAGTTAGTCTTTACACTAAAATGTCATTAATCACTAAAACACATAAATTATTAAAATTAGGGACCTAAATGTTTATAGACAACCCGATGGACAACTGTAATGGGGTTAATTGTGATGTATCACTGACGGGTGTGCCCGTCCTGTTAGGTTATGTCAAATGTAACGGAGTGCATTTTTTTAATTAAATTTGGCGCAAAAGGTGCATTTTTACGATAGTTTTGCCAATGTGAAATTTATTTTTATTTTCCTTTTTTGAAACTGAGCTGCGACGCAGCCATAAACTTTGTCGGAATAGGTTCTGGTAGGGAATATCATGCACAAACCATTTTGGCAAATTAACAACTTCCCGGTCATCTTAGTCCTAATTTGCAATTATTGTATTATGTTTATTTTCACAAGCTGTTTTAAAAATATTATAATATTATTTCCGGCAGAGTGGTAGAGAGAATTTTACTAGATGGCAATGGGTGCCCATGGATCCATCTAGATGTAGTTGAACCGAGGTAGCCTGGATGGATCTGGATCCAACATTCCAACCGCATCGATTCATACCCTCGAAACACTAGCTGCATCCCACATCCCCCAATAGTCAGTCTTCTGGCTTCCAATCTCTATCTATTATGTTTAAGCCTTATCTCTCCGGACCTAGCAAAAAATGATATTATAATGGGTATAATGTCATACAACAAAGAGCTACGGCCCTGTTTGGAAGTACAGTTTTTCAAAACTATGATTTTGATATACTCTGGCTTGCAATTATTTTATCATGAATACCATAGTTTTACTAAACCTCTTTGAAACTATGGTATTCCTTGAAACTACTAACTGTTTGGATACAACATCACAAACCATGGTATTTGAGTGAAAATAGGCAAGAAGCTAGCCAAAACCATGAAAATTTTGGGTTGAAGTGAAGTTTCAAATACTCCAAAATATCATGGTATCTACCAAACCATAGTTTTTAATACAAAGTTTTTGGCATGGTAACCAAATACCTTATAGTATAAAATACCATGGTATTATTAGAAACCATGGTATTACCTAGAAATTATAAAAATACATTACTTCCAAACAGTGCCTACACTTTCACAAGTTGCTTAAGCAAATACACGAGTTTCCAATATCTCGTAGCAAACGCCGCAAAATTATAGTGTCTTGTAGCAAATTTTGCCTTTTCTTCACGTTGCGTCCTCAACAGGAAGTTGACCATGACCGCTCTCAGTAACAGTCAGTTGATTCGATGATAAGACAGGTGTCGACTCGCGCTGTTTTCTACGACTGAACTCTTAAATCGACTGCGACATTTGCTCAAATGATCCAATGAGCGGTTCTCGCTTTGTGTTTTGGACCTCATCTCCACCGTTGTTTTTTCTTGCTTTCTAAAAGTTCTTATCACCTTATCTTTCGGTCCTAAAAAGTTATGGCTATTGTACTTTGCTTCTCCTTTAATGTATAGCAGAGCTTCTGCCGCTTATTTAAAAAACATTGCTTTTTGGCACGTATCAATATTCCGTGCCATGTTGTCGTTTGTAGCTATGCAGGGTTAATGATACCAATTCAGCATCGAAAATTGTTGAAAATCACTAGAAATCTAATGAATGCCAAAGTCAAACACTTTGAAGTTAGTGGTCCAAAAATTGACGATTTTCAATTTTTGATGATTTTTCTTCAAAATTTCGGTCTTTTTCAACCACCTGTGAAATAATCATTCGAGGCTCATCACAGACGATCCTTTATTAGAAGTGTTATCACAAATAGTTATAATAAAGAACCATTTATGATATGAACTACATCACAAACGGTTCTTTATTAGTTATATATGATCTTTTGGAAGAGCATATACAAAGATAGTAGCACTATTAGAATTTAAAAAATATATAGGTCTGATCATCATCCAAAAATTTTACATAATCATTAGCGTTGCTTTAGGATCTCATACAAAAATTTCAGAAATATTAGACTTCATTTATTGCCCTAGAAAATCAAAAAAGAAGAGCATATATTTTGATAGTAGCATTGTTAGATTTTTTTTAAAAAATACATAGGTTTAATCATTATCTGAAAATTTTACATAATAATTAGCATTGCCTTAGGATCTCACACAAATTTTTTTAGAAAAATTATAATTCATTTATTTCCCCTAGAAAATAAAAAATAGAAGAGCATATATTCTGATGGTAACATTGCTAGAATTTTTTTAAAAAAAATACACAGGTCTGATAATGATTTGAAAATTTTATAGTGTCATTAGCATTGCCTCAGAACCTCACACAAATATTTTTTAACACTTTTTCATAATTTATTTCCTAATTTTCTAAAATTTTTGAATTTGAATTAATTACTGATTTATTGAGTGGTTTCAAAAGCCGAACCGACTCAATACACTTGAAAATCATGATTTTCGTCGATTTTGTGAACCCGTGAGCGGTGGGTAAAATATACCCAATTGAAGATCATGTTAATGCCACTGTCTGCTACAAAAGTAGAGAGAACGAAGGTAGCTTGCAACAAGTTCTGGGTGGTGTGCTATTTGGCTAGGAAATGTAGCAGAACTCACAGATAATGCAAATAATACCTCCATTATACACGGAAGATTTCCAGCGCATGCAAGCCCCTAAGGTACGTTTTTTTTCAAAAAAACCCTTCAAAAATTCCGAAATCGCAAATAGGTCCTTCCACGGTATTTTGCAAAAAAGACCCTAGCAGTTTTGAAATTGCGAACATGTCCTTCCACCGGTGTTTTGCAAAAAGGAACCTAGACTTCTGAAATTACCATTAGATCTTCCACCGGTGTTTTGCAGAAAGGACCTCAGAAATTCTAAAATTGCGAACAGGTGTTTTCACTGGCTATGTTGCAAAAAAGATCCCATAATTCCGTAAAATCATCTCGGATGTTGGTTCTTTTGACATGAAAGATTCCAAGATCGCGAACAAGTTCTTTCGGTAGTTATTTTGCAAAAAAAGACCCCGTAATCCCGTAAATTCAACACGAGCGCCGGTTCTTTCAACATAAAAGATTAGAATTACGTTATGCAAATTCACTGACGGCTCTTAACCAGTCAATTTTTTAAAAAAAACACCACCAAGAAAACACAGAATTGCATTTTTTTTAGAAAAATTTGGACCAGATTTTTCCACCGGACGCAGCATCGCGCGCCTCTCTACCTAGTGTTATGTATGTGTAAATTATACTCCGTCCGGTTCCAAATATAGGCTCTGGACATTAGCTTGGTCTTCAAAATGATAGTTTAACAATCAATTACTATGAAAAATATGTTGCTTAAAATAAAAACACGTTATGAAAATATATTTCACGATGGATCTAACAATAACAATTTCATGTTGTCAATGTTTGACTTGTGTAAATTCTAAAATGACTTGTATTTAGAATCGAAAGTAGCATGGTATAATGGTTTGCCAGCAGAAAAAGGCAAAACAGTATGACCTTTTAGATGCGCAAAAAGAGCGTTTCATGTTATTCTATGTTACAGTGGGGACTGTAATTTGTCATTCACCATTCCTACTATACTAATACACTCATGCTACATTCAATCACTGAAATAAGTGCAGCAATTATCGCCCAGTCAGCTTGACCATCCATGCACCACCCAAGTACAGACCAAGCAGTGGGCCCGCCAAGAGCATCTGAGTCAGCGGATCAGTCGAGGGTGTAAGCACAGCAGCAGCAACCACCGCGCCAACAACAACATATCTCCAGATCGAAAGCATTTGATCACTAGAAACCAATCCGACTTGTCCCAGCAGTAGCTGGATAACAGGGACCTGTAAGAGAGTAGCATGGGAATCGTAAATATTCAAGATATGTTTCTTCTTAATGAGATGAGACGGGCACAGTTCTCTTTCTCAGTATCTTTGGGTAGTAAAAAAGATTTGCGGTGCAGTTATCAATTCAAATCACCAGCATCGAGAGAAGTTCTCGTATCAACCATTTGATGATTAAATTAGCACCAAATGGAAGGGAAAGCAATCATCACAACCACAGTTGGATAATCAAACAATGATTTTTATTCAGGCATACAGATGTCAATTTCAATCATCTACCGAGTGGAGCATAAATGGTTAGCAATGATTTGTAACTTTGTCCTTCAAATTTACTTGCTTAGTTGCTTCTTGAATGGTCAGCATGAACATTCATTTAATGATATATTGATATACTGTAACGGATGTTCAAAAATTAGAATCAATAGAGAACCTTTTTGCCAAAGGCATAGCTCTGATGATTCGAAGTTTGGACTTATTACGACCTATTTGTGGTATAGAAATTCATTGTGTGCATAAATGTCACAGATAATTTTACAATCCTACCACCTACCTAGGAAGGACTACAATAAAGTGGGTACTCAGAAATCTACATGCTGTAGGGCCATTTGTCTATGTAAATGTCACAGATCATTTTAAGATCTAATGGTTACTTTCTTTTCAATTATATAAAGAGAGGGCCACATAAAGGGCCATTGCTTTACCTGAAAAGATAACCCTGTGCTGAACAGAAGCACTAGTATGAACTCAAAGTACTGGTCTATCGACCATAATGATTCCACTGCTCCTTCTGCATAATTCACAAAGAAGTTCAATGCTGCAGGTGCAAGAACGGTGTAGGAGAAGAAAATGCCGAGGTAGAACAGAACGGAAGAACCCAAAACAATAGGCCCTAGGAATTTTCGCTCATCCCTTGTTAAACCTGGAAGAACAAACGCTATTATCTCATACAAAATGACAGGACTTCCAAGTAGAAGGCCACAATAACCAGAGACCTGCACAGGATTGAAAATAATGTAATAAGAAACAATTAAATTGCTTAATGAAATGAAAACAAAGTATCATCGCGGAAAAGAAGAGCACTATAATGAATAACTGCAGTGTACAACATGACATGGGTCACTAACATCCAGTGCAGAAGGAGAACAATTATATGAAAATTACATTCACTTTGAACTTTTCACATATAGACTAATAATGAAGAGGAAATCCAATGTTCCTCAGAGCAGTTTATGGACCATTGTGTGCAGAGTTAACCACCTTCTTCACGGATGGAAATGTAGAACAATAAAAGTTAATACTGCAGGTCTGTTTTTACAAAGTTACATTTAGAAGTTTTTAATGTTATGTACATATGTTTGAATTTATTTTGTGACTTCACAAGTGAACCGTAGAAAAAGGTTAAATGATTTGAGAAAGCATTTTTTACAGCATTTGAGAAAGTATATTAGTGTATTGAGATTGAGTGGCATGTGATCCCAGTATACACATTTTAAAAATTTAACCCTATACCACTTTTCCTTCCTCACCAGTCACCAGTCTTGGTGCACACCCCACTCAGCAGCAAGAAACTTCCCTGTGCTAGCTCAGCCAACCTGAGAACCCTTTGAGGAGTGCATTGTTGTTGCATGGTGTGAATGTGTAGCTTTGCATTCCAATGGAGATGAAATGGGCTCGCAGGTGTGAACATGTATTTAAATTTCCCAACCAAGTGAAGAGGTATTTCCATATGTCCAATCTTTAGGATGCTACTGGTGACAGTGTGTCATTATGCAGATTGAGAAATTTGATTTGAGTCCCACACCGATTTGATTGCTACAACACAGTTTATATGCTTGCATAGATTCCCTTGACTCAGGCATATGCATGAACTATGCACCATGTAGGACAATGATGATCAACTTCAGAGTGCATAACAGAGGAGGGGGGGACACAGAACATATGAGTAGAAAAGACGAGAATATTATAAAAATATAAACTATATTTTGAATGACTTTTATATTTTCAGAGGTTCACCTTCAATGTCGTAAAGAAAAATTCTCCAGGAGAGAGTTGCAAAAACCGAACACCCTGAACACTAACCGGCGCTTCTAGAAGCAGAATTAAATCTTTGGAGAAGGCAAAACAACCAAGTATCGCAGCTCCAACAGCTAATACTGAGACAAATATCCTCTCACGAAGTTCCTCCAGATGATCAAATATGCTCATCTCCTCATCATCAGGAAGTAGCTCTTTGCTTGGATAAAGAAAATTATACAGAGTATTTTGCTCTTCTTCTTGTGTGGCACCTCCGAAGGAACCATTTTCAACTGTACAAGGTAAATTTGAGTTGTCACATACTCCAAAAAGAGATTCCACCAAGGTATAATGAAACAAATAACGATAAGACATCTTGTAACATGAATAAATATAATAGTTATGACCAGTAAAATTCAGAAGGGGCATGTGAGATGTATTTTGCTATAGTACTTTTCTAACAAGTTGAGCTTTAATTTTTTCGCACAACAAAACTGCACAATTACCTTTTATCCAACTCTTCCAGTTGATTAACAGTTAACACTAATGTGCTGGAGCAGAACCTTAAAATTAAACAAACTATACTTCTTTTAATGTATATCTTGCATATCTTAAAGTGTTCCTTTTTAGTGTATAGCTTTGTTATTCAAAATATGGATGATAAATTACAATGTTAGAAGTTTGATAAAGTGGTCAAAAGAAGGTGGCAATTCTAGCATAACTCTTTCAAAATCGAAATAAAAAAACTGCAGGTAGGCAAAATGAACTGAATTGTAGATGATCAATGATATCTGTTAGAATATCATTCTTGACTGTTATTAGTCCTGTATATAATCAGCAGATTCTTAGGGCTATTTGTAGTATTGTAATTAATAGCTTAGCGAGGCTCCTCTAATAGGAAAGCCATCCCTGTAATTGCTCTACTTGATTTTCTCTGCTAGTATGCCTTTATAAGCATGGCAAGGTATCAATGAGAATTCATCCTGAATTTCTCCCTTTCTTCCTCTTCTTACATGGTATCAGCCTAATTTCTGATCCTTCCTTTTCTTCGGATCGTTCTCTCCATCGCCATCTCCAACAACTGGCCAATCCGGCAATTGGACGTCAAAAATGCCTTCCTCCATGGCACACTGAATGAAAGCATCTCATGTGACCAACCCTCGGCCGTCGACTCGACACACCCCAACTATGTGTGCGCCTCAACAAGTCCTCTATGGACTTAAATAGGCACCATGCATGGTACAATGAGTTCAATGACTTCATCCTCTCCATTGGCTTCACCGGCTCGGTCGACCCTCTCTATTCATCTACACCAAGAACTCCGACGTCGCCTACCTCCTCCTGTACGTCGACGACATTATATTGACGGCTTCCAGCACGCCCCTGCTCCAAAGGATTATTGCTGATCTTCACAAGGAATTTGCCATGACCGATTTGGGCAGTCTACACTATTTCCTCGGTATTTCTGCTCATCATTCCTCCTCCGGCATCTTCCTCTCACAAGAAAAATATGCAGCAGAGATCCTCCAGCGCGCCAACATGAGTAACTACAACCCCAGCGCTACCCCTATTGAAGTTCGGTCCAAGCTTCCTGCAGCGGCTGGTGCTCCTGTGTCTGATCCAACTCTATACCGCAGCCTTGCAGGAGCTCTCCAATACCTCACTCTCACCCGTCGGACATCGGCTATCTTGCGTCAGACAAGCTCATTTACATATGCATGACCCCCGAGAACTGTTGGATTTCACTAAGAAATTGGACACAGGTAAGACTCGGTTTTGGTGCCACTCAATACTGCTGCAGCTTTTCTTGTGTTTCTTCTTTATTTAAAGGAAACAATCATCTTACAAAGTAAGGTATGAAAAGCTATCAAAGGAAACACAGGAGACAGGATCCTCCGGCTAAGGAAACAGAGAAAAAAGAAATCGGAGATTACGCTAATCCTCTAACTAGGAAAGTAATCAACTAACTAAGGAAAGTTAGCAAAAGGAAAGAAAAACGAATCAATTAGACCTGGATTATCTAACATTTCTCCCCTAATCCTTGGTCCCGATGACTTGCTGGGCGCCAATCTGAGCACTGAGCTTCGAAGCGATCACGCCCGGCGGCTTAGTCGGGATGTCCGCGGTTGTAGTTCCGTGGGGTATCTTTGAAGAATGATTTGATTCCTGTCAATGCACTCTCGGATGAAGTGGAACTTGGTGTCGATGTGCTTGCTCCGATCGTGGAAGACAGGATTTTTGCTAAGTGCGATGGCGGACTGGTTGTCCACCTTGAGCTCTGGCGCTCCAGGTTTGATGCCGACCATGTCGTGCACTAACCGAGCTAGCCAGATTGCCTGACATGTCGCCGCAGCTGCTGCGATGTACTCCGCCTCACAAGAAGAAAGAGCCACCACCTTCTGCTTGGACGATTGCCAGGTGATCACATTGCCGCCGAGGAAGAAGATGATGCCGCTGGTGCTCTTTCGTGCATCGATATCACCGGCCATATCAGCATCACTGAATCCAAGCAACTGTGCTTGTCCTTCCTCCTTCTTGACGTAGGACACACCATGGTTGCGCGTTCCAGCCACATACCTTAGCACGCGTTTTACCGCAGAAGGTGATCTTCATGTGGCGTCTCCATGAACCGCTTAAATAGCCCGCCGTAGGCTAAGTCCGTAGAGTGTGAACAAGATACCGGAGACCTCCAATGATACGGCGGTATTCTGTTGCGTTCACCACCGGAGCCTCACTGTTCTTACTCAACTTCAGCCTTGGTTCCATGGGAGTTGTGCTTGAGTTGCAGGAGTCCATGCCACTGCGCTCAAGCAATTTCTTGGCATATGCCGACTGGCACAGGGTGATGCCCATAGGACCTTGACTCACCTCGATGCCAAGGTAATATGAAAGCAGCCCGAGGTCGCTCATGGAGAACAAGCGCTTCATTTCCAGCTTGAAGGCTGTGATCTCATCGTTGCTTGTGCCGGTGATGATCAAATCGTCGGCGTGAGCGCCAGCGACCACCGCGACCGTCTCGACTACGGATGCACGCCATGCTCGAAGCCGCATCTTTGGAAGCCGAGTGAAGCAAGGAGGCGTCAAGCAGCATTCAAGCCACGGGTGCTGTCGCAACCCATCTGACGCCTTGCTGAGCGAAGAACCTTGTCCTTCTTGCGTCGATGATGAAACCAAAGGCCGCGATACAAACACCTCCTCCTTGAGCTCTCCGTTGAGAATGCGCTTTTAGCGTCCATGTGGTGCACTCGCCGGCGTTGATGTCTTGCCAATGCAGCGATACCGCGACGGACTCCATCCGCGCCACCGGAGCAAAAACTTCGTCGAAGTCGATCCCGGCGCGTTGGACATAGCCCTTCGCCACTAGGCGAGCCTTGTGGCGCACAATGTTGCCGTCTTCGTCGCGCTTCACCTTGAAAACCCACTTGAGCCCGATCGCTGCGTTGCCCGGTGGGGAGTGTGGTGAGTTCCATGTGCCGTTGTCCTCGGTGCCTTCATCTCTCGCGCATGGCCTCTCTCCGTGAAGCTTGGCGCTCGGCCTCGCTAAGCAGAAAGCCGGCTCGTCCGCCGTGGTGAGCAGGAGCTCTCGTCGAGCACCACAGGGACGATCCAGCGGCGAGGCTGCCCAATAAGCGCGTCGGCAACCGCGGAACCGAAGTGGTGCGCCGTCGTGTTCGCGTCGGTCGTCTCCCAATCTTCAGCGGTGAGACGAACTCTCTGAGATCGGAGAGGGTGTCGAGGTTCTTTGGTGTACCCGATGGTGGGAGAGGCGGTGCGGCCGGGCTTAGCGTTAGCGTTGCCGTCCGGAGTTGAAGAATGGAACAGGCTCGGGCCGAACTTGATGAAACCAAGCGGCTGCCGCTGAAGTCGCCTCGGCGGATGCACTACCTCATACTCCGCCTCGAAGGTTTGATCTCGAGAATCCGCATGCTCGTGCCTCGGTTCCAGCTCACGTGCGCCGCCGTTGAACACTGACGTCGCGCGACATAGTGATCTTGCTGGTCATCGGGTTATAGCGGCGGAAGGCTTTGGACCGGGTTCATAGTCGACGAAGATTGTCGGAGATCTGCGGTCATCCGGCTTCTTCAAGCCGGGACGCGTATCCTTGACATGCGCGATGCACCGAAGGTCGCGAAGTAGTGGATGCGAGCTTCTCTCCATGCCACGCCTCATAAGGCGTCATTCCTTCCAGAGCCTTGAGTCGGCGGCGGTTGAGATGAAGACCGCTATAGTGGCCTCGCCCAAAATATGCCCGTAGTCCTTGGACTTGAGCATGCTGTGTAGCGCCATCGCTACAATACTCAAGTTGCGCCGCTCCACCCCGATTCTGCTGAGGAGAATAGGGAGGCGGTGAGTTGGCGCTGACTCCACGAGCGTGATACTCCCCGAACTTCGGCAGTGAACTGAACCCCTCGATCGGTTCGAGTACCTTGAGCTTCTGGCCAAGCCTCAACTTCACCATGACACAGAAGTTCTTGATTCCTTAGGTGCTTGGTCCTTCTTGGCGAGGCGAAGCCACATGAAGCGACTCATGTCATCCACCAAGAGCAAGAAATACTGTTGCGCTTCCGGAGTAGGAAGGAGATGGGGCGCACAGTCACCATGGACTAAATCCAGGACATGAGCGGCTCTCACTTGTGCTTGGGCGGAAGGGTGTCTTGTAGATTGTTTGCAAGACGCGGCAAATCCACAGATCTGGTTCGCGGCGTCAAGGAATGGCAAGCCGGACTAGCCTCTCCTAGCCAACTTGCGCGCAGTTGTCGAAGCCAAGGTGCCCATCTGCTTGATGCGAGCCAGGCGGTCTCGAACTTCAGCGCCAAGCACTGGCCGCCAATCCGTAGCTCGAGGATGTAGAGGCATGACTCCGTCCGCTTCTTTGCGTCACGAACAACATCTGTTGTTGATCGTAGATCACGGAAGATGCGGATGCAATCTCCTGCGCCAGCGGACTTGTCCGATTGTCCTATCTTTGAGGATGTTGGTCGTCGACGGGAATGAAGTACACCGGTCAATGCGCGGTGCTCTCCATTCTTGCGATCGAGGATGATGGTGCGCGCCCTCAATATCAACAATGGAGTCATCTCCAAACCGGACGAGCCGCAGATGTCGGGTGTCGAGCTCGAGAAGAAAGCGAGCGCCGCGCCGGTCATGTGGTTTGTCGCTCGTGTCGAGAACCAGCCAGCGGTGATCACGATCCCCTTGGCCCAAAATTGCGCAAAGACTTGGTCTCGGCGATCTCGGCGGCGCTTAGCCGGGAGGCGGAACATCAACATCAGAGTGTTGTCGTCTTCTTCTCCTTCCACGTGATGTGCTTGAGGCTGCTTCTTAGGCTTGCTCCGGCAGTCCTTAGCCCAGTGCCCTGCCTTGCGCGATTCAGCGGTTATTGTCGTTCACGGATGCCGACGCGGTCTCCTTTGCATCACGGCTTCCACTTCGCCGCCACGTCGCGTCTTGCCGCGCCTCTTCCCGCCTCCGGAGCCACTGCTATCACCGCTGTCACGCAGCTTCATCCGCGCCAACCACTCTTCTTCGCTGAGAAGAAGCCGGCCATCCTTGTTGTGGGCCGGTAGGAGGAGGTGCTGCCGACTTCTGAGTCGTTCCTCGACGCCAAAGTCTCTCCACAACTTCTTCGATTGTGAGAGAATCGCGATCGAGAATGTCTCGATGGCGATGGCGATCTGCGTCGATGTTCAGAACCACGAAGCATCTTCTTGGCGATCTCCGTCCGTCATATCGCTCCGAGGACACGGATGTTGTTGGCGAGGCCGACGATGCGAAAAACAAAGTCGTCCATCGACTCTCCTTCCTTGAACGTGATTTCGCGAATTCCTGCTTGTTCTTTGTCGTTGGCGCGCCGCAGCGCTACGGGACGCCGACTTCGGACGGTCTTCATGAGCCTCCCATCGAGCTATGGCTATCGCGCTGCGCGCCAACGATTCGAAACATCTCGGAGGGCTGACCGACGCAGATTGCCGCCAAAGCAAGGCGATCCTCGCGATACTCGACGATCTCGTCTTCTTACGGCTCGATTGCCGACCCTTGCGCTGCAAGTTCACGCGCATCATCAGCGACCGGACTTGGTAGTTGGTGCGGCGTGAGCATCGAAATCTTGGACCGTGCACGGACTCCTTTACAACGCTCGGCGACAACCTCTCGCCTCCGCGGCGCCCTCGGCAGCCTTGAGAAGTCTTGAGACTTGGCGCCGTTGTGGTGGAGATGGCGAGCGAGTGGCCTGCACCGGCGCAGATGATGTAGACATTGTCTACGGTGGCTCTGATACCAAATGTTGGATTTCACTAAGAAATTGGACACAGGTAAGACTCGGTTTTGGTGCTGCTCAATACTGCTGCAGCTTTTCTTGTGTTTCTTCTTTATTTAAAGGAAACAATCATCTTACAAAGTAAGGTATGAAAAGCTATCAAAGGAAACACAGGAGACAGGATCCTCCGGCTAAGGAAATAGAGAAAAAGAAATCGGAGATTCTGCTAATCCTCTAACTAGGGAAAGTAATCAACTAACTAAGGAAAGTTAGCAAAAGGAAAGAAAGAACAGAATCAATTAGACCCTGGATTATCTAACAAGAACAGCACTTCTCCCTCGTCAAAAGGATTTTACGGTATGTAAAAGGCACCATGGGACATGGTCTTCAGCTCTCCCGCAACACTACCAGTGACCTCATTGTGTACTCGGACGCCGATTGGGCCGGCTGTCCCGACACAAGACGCTCTACATCCGGTTATTGCGTCTTCCTTGGACACAATTTGATCTCTTGGTCCTCTAAACGACAGCACACCGTGTCCCGCTCTAGCGCCGAGGCCGAAATCTACGAGGAGTTGCTAATGCCGTTGTCGGCTTGTTGGATTAAATCAACTCCTCATCGAGATGCACGGCCCCTTCACAAGGCCACCATTGTCTCATGCGACAACATAAGCGTCGTATATCTCTCCACTAATCCAGTCCAACATCAAAGAACCAAACATGTGGAGATCGATTTGCACTTTGTTCGTGAGAGAGTTGCTCTTGGTGATGCTCGTGTTCTTCATGTCCCAACAACTCTCTAGTACGCCGACATCTTCACCAAAGGACTTCCCGCCACTGTCTTCACCGATTTTTGGTCCAGTCTCAACGTCCGTTCCCCTCCCGGTTGACACTGCGAAATTTGTTAGAATATCATTCTTGACTGTTATTAGTCTGTATATAATCAATGATTCTTAGGGCTATTTGTAGTATTGTAATTAATAGCTTAGCTGGCTCCTCTAATAGGAAAGCCATCCCTGTAATTGCTCTACTTGATTTTCTCCTGCCGTATGCCTTTATAAGCATGGCAAGGTATCAATGAGAATTCATCCTGAATTTCTCCCTTTCTTCCTCTTCTTACAATATCAATGGTTTTACGAAAACTCGAAACCCTGATAACTAAGTCACTGGTGCTTGTACAAAATTAGAGGTCTAATAACACATGGGCACCAACCACTGTGGAATTTGACATAATAGCTGAGAATATGTTTATGAAATATGTATTGGATGGACAACACGAACGCGGTGGCTAACATTTTCACCTTTTGTGATGGCATTAACTGGCACAGGAAAACAAGAGAATATCAACAAACAATGAATGTCCAACCTTCTCTGTTTGTGTTTATTAATGCACGGACATATTTTTCACATTTGAGAATGAATTTTTCTTTAGGTAAAAAATTTCATGAACTTGAGCAAATTGTGGAGTGACACCCTCTCCAATTCCCCATTCAACCGCTACACTTACAGCCAATGGAATTGCTCGCCGCAGTAACAATGGCAAAAGAGTGGAGCTAAGATTGGCAACATAACCTAAACCATCAAGGGCCACTACCTCTTTGAGAGCGCACGCCTGCGCAACAGCACTAGTAAGGAAGCCTGAGAAGCGGCGTACCAGGTCCAGGAGGAGGGTCCTCGAGGGCGGCACCGAGGCCGCTCAATGGTAACTCCTCCCTCTGGGGCGATGACGGCGGCGAAGTCGACTCCGTCTCCCGGCCGCCGCCCCCGTCTACGGCGGAGCAGCGAAGGTGCCGGCGGCGGCTGCGGAGGGGCTCGGGCGCCGCGGCGGCGGCGGGAAAGGGAAGGCAGCGTGGGTGAGAGAGGCGGCCGCGGCGACGGCGGCGGAGGAAGCCGCCAAGCTGCGGCGGCGGGTGCGAGAGCAGCGCCCCCACGCTTCCCATGGCCGTCTACTGCCGCCGGCGCTGCACTTGGGAGCTGGGACCGGAGGCAGCGGGAGGCCGATAGATGATAACTATCTCGCTCGCATCGCTTCGCTTCTGCTCGTCTGCGCGCTGGGGTTTGCGGCCACACGACACGAGTGAGCAGCGCCGAACGAAATTTTTTTTTTTGACTGTTTTAGCCTCCGAAAACCAATTTCAACGCTCAGGCATCGCTTAAAATTTTTTATTTATTTTCTGCGGTGCAGGATCGTTGAAAATTTGTTTAAATTTCTGGCACACGCGAAACAGTTTTTAATTTTCAGCGGCCGCAGCCTGCTGGATATTTATTTTTTGGAGATTTCTAGCCATATTTTCGCATGCGAGAAAAAAGTCGAGAAAATTTCCAGCGAAAGTGCAGCGCTGGATTAGGCCAGATGGCGTACCGCTGGAATTGGTGGATGCTGATGATGCCAAGTATGTATTCAGAGCAGATCAACTATTGTCAAAACAACAACTTGCAACAAAAAATCGTTCAACCATACGCTCGTGATCTCATTTACCCGACCATCAAAAGTAGATGTTGCTCCTGCGAAATCTCCGGAGTAACAAGAACGATGGCGAAGAAAAACTCCTAATTCCCTCGTAGGGATGACAACGGGTCCGGGTACCTCCGGATCCAGCCTCCGTGGACCCGAACCCGAGACCCGAAGTTTAGATCCGAACCCGGACCCAAAGTCAGTCACGGATCCAAACTCAGACCTGGATCCGATGGATACCCAAACCCGAACGGGTACCCGAACCCGTTACCAATGCTACTCCAAACTAGAGTACACCACTTTCATTGGAAATGAAGCCAGCTGGACTAAGCATTCCCGTCCAGGTAAGTAGGCTTCACGGAGAGCAGGGCGTCGCTTATGTAGCCTGCTCCCTACTCCCAACCAAGCTTAACTAAGCGATGTGGTACTACTTCATCACGCCTGCCGTGCGAGCGCGTTTGATGGGCTGGTTTTCTTTCGGGCCCATGAGAATAGCTCACGACGTCAGCGATTTTGCTCTATCGCCAACAAAATGGTGAGCAGGTATTTCCATGCATGCATGCCGACTTATCGGTCAAGATGCTGGTACCCACGGGTCCAAAATGAGACCCGGACCCGAACCCGAAATAATATACTCGTGGGTCCAAATTTGGACCGGAACCGAACCATCGAATTGGTACCACAGTCACGGGACCCATGGGTATTTTTGCCATCCCTATTCCTCGAGATGCACAATGGCTATCTACGAAACATAATATAATTGTGGTCTGAATTTTATAAAATGGATGTGCTAGAATACATAGTGGAAAGTGGTGGTGGAGCCAGGAAACTTTGAGAGTCTCGGCAAGGCTAACTACGACCATAAGCACGAATAAGTTCATATACACATCACATAAGTAAAATTGAGAATTATAATAATTTTTTACTTAAAGAATGGTTCAATACACATATGAACATTCATGGATGAAAGCAAAGAAAGATGTGACAAGTACCTCACTACGACACCACCAACACTTCGACGATTCAACAACAAAACTCCAACCACACGCTAAAAGAGACTCTACAAGATTAAAAAGGTCTATTAGTGCATTATATAACATAAAAATATATTTACATTGAAGTATTGAATTAGTGGATCACATACCACTAATATGCTAATCATGTCTAGTATGAAGGGAACTCATTTTTCGAGTTTGTATACTTTGGAATCCATCGCGTAATAACAACATTATCAAGTGATTTAAATATCTCCGCTCGGTGTAGCAAACCATCAAATAATTGAACTAATCATCATTAATCTTGTTACGCAATTTAGACTTGATAATTTTTACTACCAAAAAGGCTCTTTTAACAAATACTGTTGACACTAGCAATAACAATGCCAACTTAATAAGTTAAACCAATAGGAAAATCATATGTTTTTTTAGTTTCAATCATTTTTGTAGCCAAACTTATGAGATCTTTACAAGTGATAGAGGCAGCATGTCCTCTCACATGAAGAATGTAAGTCTCAAGTTGGTCTCTTATAATTGCACGATCACTAGTAGAGAAATCTGTATCGTAAATTTCAGCAAGTCGAGCAAGTTTGTCAATGTCAAACTTGGAGAAAAAGTTTTTGGATAAAAACATGAGAAGCATACTAGTATCTCTGCATGCAGTTGATTCACCAAACCGATTATTCATCTTGGCATATATTTGGTCAATAGCAACAAAGAAAAGCTCGACACGGTAATGATGAAGGTTAGTGATAGTATACCCTTCATGTCTTGGATGACTTCTAAGTATTTTTTCATATATATTTGGCATCGAAATAAATTTGACAGTACAAAATTGTTGGACCACATCAAACAAGTGTTCCCAACCACTATCTCTCGTAGTGGCCAACCATGGTTTGATATCATGAATTAATTCTATGGCGTGAACAATATTTAAATCTCTTGTTTTCAATACATGTGAAAACTTATTTGGGATAGCAAAGCAACCTTAACATAAGCTTCAAAATGAAAGCAAATTTAAAGCACTCTATTTTTTCAATCAAACCTATTGTTTGAGATGGTCCACGACCATCTTCATGAACCATACCAAGCACCTTTATCACTAAGTCCCACATTTGATCTAAGCGAATCAAAATTGTATGATGTAAACCGTATCTAGTATCCCCTGGTCTAACAAGATTGGTTTCTTGATGCAAGCCTCTTCTCGTAAATATCTCACTATCCTTAGCCTATCAAAAATACTTTTGTAATAGCTTTCTTTCAATGCAGTTGACATAGATGCACTTGTTGTGGTTACAATCAAGGAGATATACTCAAAGAAATCACAAATAGATGGGCAATAACTAACAATGGAAATAACTACCAATTGCAATTGGTGGGCAGAGTAGTAGACATAGAAAGCATATAGCTTTTCATCTAAAATCTTTTTCTACAAGCCATTAAATTTACCTCTCATATTTGAAGTTCCATCATATCCTTGCCCTTATAGCCTAAAATGAATAACTCATACTTATCTAGAAGACCAACCAATGCTCCCTTTAGTGCATTGGATGTAATATCAATGACATGTTTTAGAGCAAAAAAATCGCTCCACAACCTTCCTTCATTATTCACATACCTATATGAAAATTGCAATAAGGTTAAATAAGATAACAATAGAGTAGTGGATAAATAGAATAATGAATAAACCATTAGTCTAATAACCTCAACATTACCGCTATTTGCACTTTCACTGATATATCACACGACTCATCAGTAAGTGCAAGGAATTGTCTATCACCTGTTCTTTTGCTAAGTATTTCTGGCACACAGTGAAGGAAGTCGTGAGAGTTAAGATACCATCCTTACACCCACTTACATGGATGCATGACTTGCTTGATGAGTATTTATGCAAGAAACAGGATGGTGCAATGATTTTGTTAAATTATGAATTGAATTCTTATTGGTTTTGTTTTCTTCTCTAATTTAGAGTTCAACTCCTATACAGAGCCATTTTATATTTCACTATAAATATGCCCTTTAGTCTATAGAATAGAGCAAGGCAAAGAAAAAGCCAAGCAAGATGAGAGAAGTGAAAACATAGCATCGTTGCAAATATCTCCTTATATAGTGATAATTGCCTTCGTGCATTCATTGATTCGTGGTTTTTCCCGAAAAGATTTTCCACGTAAATCCCTATCTCCCGTTGCTTTTTTTTTGAAACTAAGGACAGGAACTCTGCCATTCATTTCAGAAGAAGAGAATAAAATAGAAATACCTGAAGAGGGAAATACAATGGAACCGACTGCCAACCACAACAAGGGAGACACCAACAAAGGAGAGCGAGTCCCAAACTTGAAAACTCCCTCTAAGACAACAATAAACAGAATGAGAGCTCTTTTGAATGCTAAAATGTCAAGGAGTTCATAAAGTTCTATAGTAGATGGCTCAGGTAATGCTTATATAACCAATTTTGATGAATATAGCCGTTGTACCTACCACAATGACCGTTGCACGTGTCAGAGTGTCAAAATTGAGCTAAAACACGTTTACAACGGACTAAATATTTTACCTTAGCGATACTGATCATGTGTATCACGGACCAAATTCAGATATTTACGACGGACCAAAAAATTTAGTCTGTCATATAGGGGTGAAAACGAGATGGATAATTCCCGCCTGATCCGGAGCCGGATCCGGTTTCGACCGGATCCGGGAAGTAAAACGGATATCGGGTCGGATCCGGATATTTATAAACGGATCACGGATCGGATCTGAACGCCCACTATCCGGAAAATATGGGTCGGAAAGCGGATATCGGTATTCGGTAATTCGGATATCCGGATTATCCGATGTGGGTCATGGGCCTCATGGTCAGTAGTATCCTCGTCAGCCCCGAGCCGTCACCCTTACGGCCTTACTCACCCCGCCCGTGACTTGAGCCCGACTAGCGCTCGGCTTGACTCCGTGAGTCCGTGACCCGCCCCTCTCTCTCTCCTCTCTTATTAGATGATCAATGCACGTTGTTGTGGAGTTCACGGTTCCTCACGACCCACGATTCGTGGAGTTCAACAAGGTTAGCATCGTTTTTTCTTTTCATTGTCTCGGTCTGGACTTCGGTGTTGATTACATGATCAATGCAAAGAAGATTTTTGAGTTTCTTGAATATTTGGTAATCATGGTTGCTAGGATTGATTATAATATTGTATTGTTAAGGTTGGTTATTGGTTATGGATATGTGTTCTATCACCTATTATTACCGATTACTTAGGATTGTATTCAAGGTTGCAAACTCATGGAACTGATGGAGGTTGTGAGATGCATTGTTTGAGATATATTGTACTATTATCATCATGTATTCGTGTGGTTTGAGTTAATATATATTACTTTACGTATGCGTGCATTATCCGTTCTTGAATTATCCGTTCCCGATCCGAATCCGTCATATATCCGACCCGTATCCTTATCCCGAATTATCCGGATTCGTATCCGAATCCGGTTAATCCGTATCCGGTTCCGAATCTGGGAAAAAAATATGGGTTAGGATACGGGAAGACCAATATCCGACCGTATCCGATCCGTTTTCACCCCTACCGTCATACATGGGGAGATCAGCAAGTTTGGTCCTATAGAAGAAAAAGAATCTTACATGTATGGCGGACCAAAAAATTTGGTCCGTCATAGATGGGTTTTGCCGAGATCAGAAGCTAAGGACCATTTTTGACACATAAAGAGTTTAATCTGAAGGATTTGAATTTGCCACGGACTAAACTTTGAATTAGCAACATTAGGTCCATCATAGATGAGAAATTCTCTGAAATGGAATATGATTTTGATCATGGATTCAAGGAATGAATATCAAGGTTTTGTCTATCAGAAAAGATAGTTATTTTTGAATTTATACCGGACCAAAAAGTTTGGTCCGTCATAGATAGACAACTGAGAAATTTTTGTTTGTCAAAGGATATGTGTATGGCGGACCAAAAAATTTGGTCCGTCATAGATGTACATATGAGAAGTTTAGGTCAGCTGAAAGCACATGTATGCCGGACCAAAATATTTGGTCCGTCGTAGATGGGCAAAACTAGTTAAATTGAATTTCTTCAAGAAGTTTTCACTACGGATTTAGGTATATAAGAATATGAGGTTTGGTCCGTCGAAAATGAATAGAATTTGATCAAAATTTTGCTAAAGAGTATTTTGATGTTG
>CM070510.1:61966249-62232659 GCA_036346375.1 Guadua angustifolia
CTACGTACCACACCGCTGTAAAATCGCGATGGATGTCAATTGGTAAGTTCCTATCCAACGAAGATGTTCGCGCCTACCGTGAAAATCAAATATGGATCTCCGTTAATCAGTGTTCAGCATGCTATTTTCACTATTGTCAAATTGGCTGCTCTAGGATCATTATCAGTAGAGTATCTTGAGAATCCTTATTCCTGAATCTCACTCCGTTTTATGTACAAAATATGAAAACAGTTCTTGAATTTTTCTGTTAATAACCTGCAGAGAGTTTCAAGGAAATTCAGCAGTCAGTACCTACAGCAATAAATCTGACCAGAATCTAACTGAAGCTAACGTTTCTTAATCTTAACAAATGAACTTGACAGTTCAATAGTAATCAGAGCTACCAACGTTTACCAGAAGTCTAGAACCAAACCTGAGGTTGACACAACCTGACGTGGGATTCTGGTGACGGTGGTTTTGATGACATATCAGAATTACCATAGTTTACTGGACCAAAACTGACACAAGTTTTATGGCCTGTTTGTTTTTGCAGTAGATTATGGATTCTGACCTCAAAAGCTGAACAAAAAACAAACAAGCTTATTCTAAGAATCGATTCTCATAATCAAGCCCATCCATATACACTAGAATCCACAATCTATTTTATATGTGCTTTTGCGAATTCTGAGGAATACAAATATGAGAATGCCACTGAAAGTTCTAAGTAATTACCCACTAAATGCCGTCCCAGAATCCAGAATCAGCTTCTCTACAACCACAATCCAGAATCGGCTTTTAGAGAATCCACAGCAAAAACAAGCAGGCCCTTAGTTCACTAGTGTATATAAAAAACTTCAACTTTCGCTAACTCTAATCAAATGCATTCTAGTTGTAGAAACCCTTCGGATAGCTAAACGAGGCAACATTTCCTAACAATAATCCAAATATGTCCCAGATGAAACAAGGAGTTTAAGCAGTACTACGTGGGATAAAGTGCAATTCGTTTTCCAGGTGTACGAGATGAAAACAAAAGAAGTTCTACAAGGCATTGAGACCCAAAAAAAAATGAAAAGCATAAACATGAGGTGTAAAAAATACATGGCACTGAAGTAAAAACTTGAGAAAAGGCCACTAAAAAGACATAAATGAGAAAAAAATAACTCATTTCAAACTTGCTTTACCTTATGCTGAAAACTTGAAGTAAAGATTCTTTTTGGTGGGTTTCTTCTAGCTACAAGTTCGTCACAACTTAACCAGCTGTGGAAGGCTTTATTCTTGTTCGTGGCATGCTCCCCCTTCGAAGTAGAGGAGTTTCTATTGAAAATACAAGCAAGCTACCATCCTTGGTTCCTGCTAGGAAGCACTCCTCAGCTGTCACAGCTAGAGAAGTAACTGTCTTCCCAGCTCCATCATACCTCCAAACAATGTCAAGAGAATGCATAGAACGCAAAACTATTTGTCCATGCTCACCAGAGCAAACCATGAACTCTCCACAACAACTAAGCTCCATGCAGTTGAGACGTCCACTGGATGATGAAGAAGCAATATGTTTACCATTGATGGAATACATGTGCAAGGAGAGGTCACACTCAGAATAGAATGCTACCCTTCCGTGCTGTGATGCCACCAATTTCGACAAACCAATGCCTGACGGATGCCGAATGGATCGAACATATCGCCCTTCACGCAGTGTATGAAAAATGCAAGTTCCATCTTTTGAACCACTGATAACAATGTCCAGTTCTGTGCTAACAAATAAGCACGTTATAATGTCATCATGACCACATAAGATATGGACAGGCCTTTCCATTATAATGTGATCCTTTTCTGAAAGTTCAAAATTTGCAGTCCTCAATTTTTTATCACTTGGTCTGCCTCGAAACGCATGCCATATCATAACAGTTGTGTCATAACTTCCAGTTGCAACCACGTTTCCATCGGATGAAACTGCAGCACAAAAGTTTGTTTTGCCATGTCATAAAAAAGGGACATCAAGAACAAGGACAGGAAATTTCATAGGAAGAAGCAATATGGAATAAGGAGGAGCACCACTGACATTTTCAAAATGCAGGCAACATACAGAAGAAATAAAGCAACAATCAGCAACCATGAAAGGTCACACAAGGACCCAGGAAATGTCTAATTAGATGAGATCACAGGACCATACATTAAATAAATTTGATACTCCCTTTTATCATCCAAATTACTATGCCCAAAACAAGGATATGTAGTGGTCAACAGACTCCATTCCTTACCAGAAACTATTGCATTCATACATGCAAGAGTCACAATGAGATGAGATGGATCAACTGAAAATAGCTTGCTTCGAGGGGCTTAAGTCTGAGATTTACGAACCACAAGGCCCTGCGTTTTATTGATTGTGAGGTCTTTTTAGAACATTTTCGCATACTAGCTGTAAGTTCCAGATATTTGCTAAAATCTATTGCTTAAATCTGGAAACTTGGGAACAGTGGTCTGGTGGTAGGGAGTTTGTTTAACCTCCCTGCCCACCCAGTTTTAAGTTAATAGGACTGGCTTGGGTGCCCATCTCCTTCTTTAGTGAATGCTAGAGCTCCTAGCCAAGTTTTTTTGTGGTGGTGGTATGTGTGTGGTGTGTTGGGTTTGTGGGTGGGTGGGTGGGGGGGGGGGGGGGGGGCTTCAAAAGGAAATGGATAAAATGAACTGGCTAAAATGTCTCTGGTACCTGCAACACAGCCAACAACATCCTTATGCTGCCTGATGCTCTGCACAATTCTTCCATCACTAAGAGAAATGATCTGGAAACTATTCTCCCAGTTTCCACTTAAAATCAAATAATCATTTCCATTAATTTGCATAGTTGTTAAGCACTGTCTTCCAAACTCAACGTTTTCAGCCAGGAAAGTGCCAATTTTACGGGGAGAGATGACATCTGAACCAATGCCAAAGTAATGTTCCTACAGAAAGAAAGAATAAATGTAATCAACAAATGTAGATACTAGAATGTCAGTATTTCAACCGATAAGTGGTGTCTGTAGTCAGGAAGAACCTGTGGTCCAGAAAAAGTGAAATTTCCACCTGATTGCAACTGTGTTGTCAACCACAACTTTACTGACAATATGAGTCCCGCATTCATCAGTATAATTTTGTTGTCCAACAAACCAATGAATAGTACAGCAGACATGTGGCTGATTGTACTAGAAACACTTGAAGTCAGTGCTATTGACTGTGGTGCAAAATACAGTGGATGAGCAATTGGGACAGGAGGTCCTCTTCTTGGATGTTTCATCCGAAAAATCTGGATTGGTGTCTGTCCAAAATTCGCAATCTGATCCTCAATAGCAGATTTCTGCAACATGTCATCCATGTTTTCAAGATCAACTGCACCTTCATATGTCACATAGTAAAATATGTTTGCTGCCTGTCCAAAATAATATATGTGTTAAGTAACATGCATTGCTAAATTTTCAAACATGCTGGAAAAGGTAACCTATTTGCACCTCAACGGCTGGCTGTCCGCGCTGCTTGTAACCAAATATGAGGTCAATCCAGTGGTGGAGATTAGAGCTTACATATTCACTTTCAAGGGCTTCTCGGTTAATGTAAATGAATTCTTCTGGAGAACCCTACATGTTTTGTCTCAATTAATCATATAAGGAAAGTACCATAGTAGGATGGGATTGGAGTTGTACATGCAAGCTAGCAGACTCTCACTTACAGCATTAACAAGTATACTAAATAGAGAGCCACATGAACCTGAACTAAAATAACTATGCATCTTTGCAACATTACAATTTGATGGAGTTGAATTTGTCATCTGAGATCACCAAATTAAAACCAATAAGACATCTTCTTGGGAGAACTAGTATGGCAGCTTTTGCATGACAAAATCTATTTTATATTGAGAAAGCTATACATGTCAGACAGCTCAACTCTAAAAATCTGTATAACTGAGAATGGTGACGTAAATAACAAGTGAAGATCACAGGCATGGTGAGCAGAGCATCATGAAGTCACAAAAGTTTATTACACCAAAGTTTTCTGAACCAAACTACTAGTCAATAAAACAACGAGTCAATGACAGAGGTCAGAGTTATCCTAGTGGACAAGTAATTCATCCTCAAGACAACAAGTACGACAACCACATAAATAACTAACATAAAAAAGAACTATCCATTACCTTTGCCCATGGAGGGAGAGCAACATCACCTAAAGGTTCACCATCCTGCTTGACACCAAGATGATACAAATTTGAATTTTCAAGAAACTCAGGCATATAAAAGAATTCAGGAATTAGCTCTTTGACATCACTTGTATTTGATAAGCTGTTTCTGTAAGCATTGTCAATGCTCTGGAAGAGACGATCTGCATGGTCAAACTTGCCACCCTGTACAAGTGTCAGACAGGCATAATGGTGAACAATATCACATATTAAAGCTAGTGTTTTTGAATTATAGTGAAAATATGGCACAAAAGTGCTTTATTAACAAAAGATGGATAATGATCTGATAATAAGAGAACAACACGTTCAGTTCTTAAGAAAAATACGGTGAAAGTATTCCATAACAAGCACATTGACAACCTGAAGGCTACGATGCAGAGTTGTAAAAGGCTCAAGCCTGAGAAGGTAATGAAGAACGATTCCCATGCTAGAGTAGTGTGATCCATAATAGAAACTGAAGGAAAAAAATCGTGGTCATTTAGTGCAACTAATGTGAAATCAAAAGACAAAGAAAAGGAAAACCAAAAGAATGGATTAAATTTTGAGTCAAGGTCTAACCTCGGTATATCAGGATCAGAGAAATTAAGATACCTATCTTCAAAAACCTGCCCAATGACATATTGCTTGTATGAAGTTATCGGAAGGGATGCTAACCTACTAATACAAATAAGTACTCAACAGTTACCATACCTTATAACGTTTTTCATCCAAAGCACCAACTGGCTTTGAAAGATCCCTGAAAGTGGATGATTTATTGAAATCAAGCTTTTCTGAGGTGTAATCAGCCAGTACCCATGGAAATATAGGATACTGAGTTAAATCATTGTAAGATCGTCCAGCAAGGGTATTAAGAATAATCAGATACTCAAAATTACTGATTTCTCTCCGCTTCCATCTTTCCCTGGCATTCTCAGCCTTTTCAAGTGCAACTCGCCTGTCAACAAATGAAATGACACTGTTTTTGTCTTTAATACTTCCTTTAGGGAACAATGCTTCATTCCTGAGGGAAACTAAGAGAGACCCAGCATTTTTAGCATCCTTTTGGGATGAGAAGTTTAAAAATATAGGTGCATTTGAATCATCAAAGAAGATCTCCGATGCAGTATACTGTAGTAGGTAGCGTGTCCAATGAACTGCTTTTATCTGAAAACACGCAAGAAAGGAGATTAAGAGAGTGAGCGAACAAAAGAGAGTGAGGGAGGAAGGGAGGGAGATACCTTGGTTATGTTCCACCTTCTGTGACGTTTGATTTTGTTAGATTGGTTTTGCATCAAGATACTGTTGGTTTCAATCACACTGTCATGGCATCCGTCAAGTCTCTCCGAACCTCCCAATTCGTTGTTGCAATCGGAATAATTTTTATCTTTAAACTTGCTGAAAACAGATGATCCTCCTGTTCCTTCAACCAAAAATTTAAAAGAAAAATGCAGAACTGTTCGCGTGATATCTAACTGTCCTGCTAGTTTTCTCTTTGGGGTTACAAGAACACAATGAACTGAACATAGTACCTGGAAAATGGACAGTGGATAGAAATCAACATCTGCCTGGTACCTCCTTTTTTTAGGGAAAACAGGAGAGGCTCCTACTGTGCTATATATTAATAATAATAAAAGTTACATAAAGTACAAGAAAGGCCTAGGATCTGTCAAGTACCTTCAGGTGAAATTTATACTAAATCTTTTTTTTACCTTGGTATAATCATTATCTCCAATAGTAGACGATGGTTCTTTCTTATTCTGAACAGTAGTGCGATAATCTGAGGAATTTGCAGCACTATTCGGGTTTTGGTTTTCTGAAGGATTACTCTGGGAAGATTCACTCGTATAATTGGTGTCTTGAAATGGTTCATAACCACTATCCTCTGTGATTCCTCGCACTCCTTTCAGAAGGAATCGCTTCATTTTCTCAGGAATTTTGGTACTAAAAGAAGGTTGGTCAACAGATGGTTCTGTACTATCATTCCTAGTGTACGAAGGTTGACAGAGATGCTCATCAAACTTGTAATTTCGCTTCAGCTTGAATCGCCGCCGCCACTTATCCTCTGCCTTGTCAAGTTTCCAGTGAGTCACAACATCATTTGGAAAAGGGTTAGCAGACCACGGCCCCCTCTCATCAATCAGAGCACGGAAAATATGTATCCACTTAACCTGATACAAAAGGTTACTATATGATTATATGTGCTCCTAAACAAAAAGTCATTTGGAATATTTGGCGGCAATTACACAGAATTCACTTACTGCAACAATTTGCTGGTCCTCATCAAAAGCAAGTTGAAAAGCTGCTTTTCTACTGTCATCTGCGGAAAGCACAGAAGTGATGGAGAAATGTATCTCATCTTCAATGATCTGCACTAGTTGTATCTCTTTAGTGGAATACTCATTAAGCTTAGAGTGAAGTTCTTGCAGCTGCCTTAAACGATCAACCTGAATAGCCTTCATATGATTAGCCTCATCAGTGGCCTGAAAAGCAATAAAGCTGCTAGTCGGCACTTAGAAAAAAAAAAGATGTATTTTAGCAAAAAGATTTATCTATAAAGAATGGTTTATTACCCCCAGTGATAAACCAAGAAAAAAAGCCATCATTCAAAAGAAAAGGAAAACAACCATGTAGAACACAATCAACACCGTTAATCAAAGATGCAACACTTGAAACACGTCCTACTCAACAAGTGATAGAAATTTCTAAGGCAATGACAAAAGGATTCTAGAAAAAACTAAACAAAGGACAAAGGAACAAACCGCAGCAAGAACACGTTCTTTCTGTATAAAATTAAGAATAAACCCAGCCTCTTTATTGTTGTTGATATCCATAGAATCATCTCTGCCCAAGAAATTAGTGACAAGCATGGACTTTCCATATATGATAGTTTCAAGAATCAAGTGCGATAAAACATGGAAGCGTGCACCATCATCAAGTTGTCCATACTGAGATCTTACCATGAGCAAAGACCTGTACCAAGAAATGAATTAGGAGAATGCTTTATGCACTCTCATAGGTCATAACGAAGCTCAAAGTTTTAAACATACCATATTAAAAAATGAAGCTTGTTTTTACTTTGGTCATCTTCTGAAATAAGAACAGGAAGCAATGATATGAACTGCAGAACACACTTGGATGCATTTTCTAATCCGGCTTTGCAGAGATACAGAATTACAAGGTGGAAGAAAACTCTTGGGAATATCTCTTCCCTCAACATTGTAGCTCTGTCAGCAAATCTATTCATTTTTGCACCTAATGCAGCGCCAATACCTCCAGAGGCAACCACAGCAGCCATTTCTGCAGTGGGGACATTCAGAGACTCCACCAATTCACGTGCCCTTTGCCCCAAAGATGGGACTCCAACATTTGGACTCTTTGGCAGCAATTTGTTTGGTCCTTTCCCATTCAAATTACATATAATAATCCATAACTTGTCAAAGAAGCTCCACCAATCATCACTTATTTCATCCCCACCAGCAAATTGGCAAGAGCTCCAAGGAAAACTGGGAATTGACAGATTTATTGAAGGTGAATGTCAATGCAGAACTACCTGAGTTTAGAAAGTCCACAAAATCCCAAAAAAAAAAAGAAAGGATATGAAAAAGGCATGTGTTCATTTAGCAAAAAAGGTCATCAAGGAATCCCACAAAACAAAAACGGCATTGATTTGTCCCTTGAGAAGCATATCAATTGGACATATTAGTTAACTTCAAGTTGAGGTTGTGTATACACCGAGTGTCAATATTGAATTTTTAACTATCAACACTAGCAACATATGTATTAAAGAAACACCTTACAAGCCCACAAAGGAACAAATAATATAACAGTAACTCTAGTGACTGCAAGTAGAACCATCAATTATTGTGTAGACACCCTAGTTCTCCCCCTCTCTCTGCCTGCCTCTCCGACGATGGACGCCACAAGCCCATGCCGCGCGTCCCCTGACAGCGGCATCCGTCCCCCCGCTACTTTCCTCTATGGCCATGTCTTCATTGTCAAGCTTCAACTTCAGGGCGGTGCTTGGTATGCAATCGGAGGAGAGGCACTGGAGGGAGTCCTCTCTCTCTAGCCCGGAGTCAGTGGAATCCAGGTGGTGAGCACTGTCCCACCACAGCCTAGAGCGCGGCTCAGGTCGCTGAGGGCAAGAACCCACCCCACAAAAAAAGACACCTCAGGTTGTCCCGGAGACGACAGAAAAGGGTGAGTGGCATGAAGTCCAGTTGTGTCGTTCTTGGAGGTGAAAACCTTGACCTCAACAACGGCAAACCACCCCCTTTGCCAAACCGATTGTTGCAATCCAACAAGATGCTTGCACTTAGAGGTGGGCGTCATGACGTGGCACGGACCCGTCAGGCCGCGTGCCTAATTGTGCTGTGCCACCACGGCCCTGCTGTACTACCGTGTCGTGCCGTACTGGCCCGGCTGGCCTTCGGCGAGCCTAGGCATGGCCCATTTGTGATTCGGCCAGCTTCGTGCCATGCCGGCCAGGCCGGACCCATTTGCATTATTGCAACAAGAGGAAAGGAGCTGAAGATGCACAGAATTGAGACAGTGGACACAAATATTAGGAGAAAAAGAACTAAATTTTATTTATTCTTAAACAGGTACAAAGTTACTACCTCGTTAAAAACCTTACAATCAGTGTGATGCACCCTAGTGCAGAACGGCTTGATACGCGTGCTCGATACTCCAGTCTCCATTCTCCAACTTTTAGCATCTCCGTTGTCTGTCCTTTCTCCACATGCGAGGACCGCAAAGCGTCCTGCCGCGTGCCATGCCTGCTTTGGGCCCATCAGGCCTGTTTCGTGCTGTGCTAACCCAAGCACAGCCTATGTTGGCGTGCTGTGCCATACCACCCATCGTGCCTGACTGCAAGGCCCGGCATGACCGTCATTCGTGCTATGCTTTAGCTGTGTCGTGCCTACCGTGCCATAGGCCGGCCCAATGCCTAGGTCTACTTGCACTATAGAGAGATTGGGCACACAGTTGAGAATTGCAAGAGGCCACATAGACCGAAGCTACTGCAGGGTCAGCCTCGACCAGGCCTGGGAACTAGCTGTGCACCTTTGTGTGCACAGCATGCCTCCTGTGCTTTGCTACTATGGATCTCGAGGTCGCGTGTGCCACTGCCTTCATCTTGAGTGCCGATGAACTTGGTTCACGGCTTCTGTGCGATCGAGGGCTCGCCTTTGTTCTTTGCGGGCAACGTCACCAGTGACCAACCCAAGCCGCAGTGCCGTAGAATGGATGCTATCAGGACTTCGGAAACTGGCACCCACCACCATGCTAATTGGGCAACCGCCTCAGGACTTCGAACGCAAACTTCTTTACCAAGGCTCAAACTAGAGAACATCATCTTCACATTCTCAAACTCAATGTGTCTAATCCGCTAGATTATTTTTCCAATCCGCCTTAGTTTGAAGGGCGTGTTAAGTGTATATTTTAAGTGTATAGCCATGTATTTAGGTGTTTAGGCACATATTGTGCTTGGCCCATTAGGCCCATACCCTTGTATATACCCTCTCTTTGCTAATGGATATGTGTGGTTGAGTGTATTTTGACAACAACATGAGAGAGCATTTCAAGTATAGTTTTCACTTATAATCATTGGACGACAGAGCACCGCATTCTTGGTTTGCTTTAGCTAGGCTTGGCAAAGGCCTAAGTGCAGCCTTTTTAAGCTAGTTGTTGTATGGAGCCCAACCCTGTGTGTCTAAACTTCTTTCTTTCAATAATTGAAGAGGCGAAGTGATACCGCTGCAATTACCAACACTACTTTAGATCAAATTCCGAAGGTGCAAATCAAGATAAACGATCAAAGTGGTGCTGTTTTGAGCAAAAAAAAAAACGAAGTTCAAGCATGTGGCCGAGGGGGTGAGAGAGGAAGGTCAAGGGAGGATGGTTCGAACCCTAAAGCATGAGAAGTATATTGTGTCAGCAATGCGTAAATCATATAGAGGCAATACATGTACTAGCTATAGCCACATAGACCAGCCAAGGGCATAACCACATAGGCCAAGATGCTATGGCCGCATGGGCCAGCTTAGGGCATAGCCACATGGGCCAAGGCTACATGGATGGAGGTCCTGTGGGTTATCATATGATTTGGATTGAGAAAAGGAGAGCCCAATTTGTGGGAGAGAAGGAAACGGAGAGTCCAATTCGGTTTGGAGAGAAAGGAAGAAATCCACTTGGATTGACATCACAGTCCAACCTTAAAAAGTCCATAACTCTCACGTCCTAGCTCAGATTTTGACATTCTTGGACTTTCTTGAAAGCTTAGAAGATTATCTTCGTATCTCTCCATAGCGAGACCTTCCAATTTTGCTTCCTTCTATTTCTAATCAAGCCGACAATTTTTAGCATGTTGGTTGGCCGAATTTAAGTTTTAAAGTGTAATATCTTTCTATCTCTTAGAGTCCAAGTTGTATACATTTAGGAGGTGAATTTGAGTTGGTTTAAATATGTTTTGGCCATGAATTGTGCACCAATATAATACCAAGGGGTGTACCCCATGTAACTAAATTAAAGTTGATGCATTGAATAAAATTCCAGAAAATCACCATAGAGTTTGGCAGCCATGATTGAGGTGTGTTCTTGAGTTTAGTTGATTGTCGTGAATTAAGATAGAGAGAGTTGATTGCGCAAGTTGAAGACTCGTTGTTTTTAGATTGTATCATTGCGATTCTATCTTTTCATATTGGTTTGCAAGTTATCGTGTGTGGTACCGTGAAAGATTGGACATCTCACGCATCAATTAGCAATTTCCACTAGTTGATTCGTATCGCGAAGCCCCTGCCTTTTCATTTAAAAGAAGACTACATCAAGTAGAAGAAAATGTTTCCATCTAAACTTATTTGTGCATCTATTATTCATTAGAAAATATTTAAACATATAGTAACTAAGGTGCATATTATATAAGAAACATAGAGAAAGAACTAGTACCTTCTACATAAACCGTTGTTCTCAGCATCTAAAATTTCATTTACTGCAGTCTTGATATCTTCTTTCCATTTGTCATCAGGTGAACATTCCTCTGAATGAATATGAGATGGAAACTGTGGAAGAAAAAAATGATATGGAACATGTGTAGATAGCATAATTTATTTGCTGTTTGAAACGAGTATGTTTTTGACATATACCAAGAGCTTAATTCCCATTTGATTCACAACCAACTCCAGGATAAGTTTCAAAAGATATAAGACATTATCGCAGCATGGCTGCGAAAGGAAAATGTTTTCTTCTGAAGATATCTGAAGCAGGCTCCCAACAATATCATCAAGTATGTCCTGCAGTAAATAGGAACTTGATAGTTGTCCCTGCATATTCATGAACCTCAATCTCTTCAATATATATAGAGGAAGTATATGCTGAGTAGGCAAACAGAGACGTTGCATCGAATTTGAATGGTTTAGATCTAAGTGGAATCCCACCTCCTCCACTTAAATACGTTTTACACATAACCCCCTAGAAACCTTAAGTGGAGGAGGTAGGATTTTACCTAGATCTAGACCATTCAAGGCCGATGCAACTCCCCTGTTTATCTACTTTAATCATTTCACCATGTGTCTACTTTTAGCAATATATATATATATAGGAAAATGGTTCTATACTCCTGAGAGTACGTACTCCCACTCTAAGTATACCTCTTAAATGATGTTGTTATACCTCTTTATCCTTTTGAGTATACTCTAATACTGATTATAAGATATTCCAAAGTGAGTTCCATGAAAAATTTCGTCATGATCCATTTTTTATAGCATAATTTGTGCATAAACTTTTTTTACATATGGAAAAATGTATATAGTAGAAATAAAGGGCTTCGATGAAAATGTTCAATCATGTCGCATTGGAGTATCTTAGAATTATTATTGGAGTATACTGAAAGTGATAAAGGAGTATAAAGTGTTTATTTAAGTAGTATATTAGAGGTAGGAGTATGTACTCCGGGGAGTACGGAAAAGGCTTCATATATATATATATATATATATATGTGTGTGTGTGTGTGTGTGTGTGTGTGGAGTGGAGAGAGAGAGAGTGGGAGTACATACACATATATTTATCATATATATATATATATATATAGAGAGAGAGAGAGAGAGAGAGAGAGAGAGAGTGTAATTACACGGCCACCTTCGTGCCTGGTCACCATGATCCAAAAGGGCCATTTCCCCTATGTACTGCCATGTGAAATTTTTTGAAATTTTAGGATGTTGAGTTTAACTAGTTTACCAACTAGTTCAAACAAGTTTGAATTGAAATTCAAACTAGAGTTTCCTTTTTTATGATAGTTTGATTGTAGGTATGTGCTGATTTTATATATAAATCTACAAAGCAAGTATATTTTTTCAAAGGTATGTGTTTCATTTGAATTGTTATAGATGGGTATACCCAAATTTGGCTTGAATTCACACATTTAAAATTATGGTGCCCAGGCCCCATGGTGCCCCATTTCGCCGTCCTATACACACACACACACAGAGTACCGAGTTGATTATATAAAAAGAAATAAACAAAGGAGGAGATAACACCCAACCTGGTCAAATTTCAAAAGGAAAAAATTAACTGTATCTTCAAGTTGATGCCAGCCACCTCTTACAGAGCTCAGGTAGTACGGAAGGACCAACGAATACAAGTTCCTCACAAGAATTAGTTCATTGATCTCCAAATTGTCAAGCTCACTTTTAGAAACTGATTTGTAGTCCTTAAATACATCAAGCTTTGTGGATGTCTCAAGCCAAGAGTTCCAACCATGCTCCTGATAAAATCATTTCAGGATTAACATACGATGAGTAATTTATATAGACCTAAGAAAATAGTAAGTACCATTAAGGCTTCAATATTTGTAGGGTTTGAATACAGTAAACCAAGAAGATCACTTAAGATTTTTGTCCGTGCTGAAGAATCTTGACATGATTGCATATATTTAAAGATGCAGACCAAAAACTGAGGAAGGAAAAGGGGAGCCAAGCTTGAAGGGATGCAATTCTTATCTTTTGATAGATCATATTGAAGATGTTCCTGTAGGATCTATACAGGGAAAACAAAAGATTGAATTTACAGTTTTCAACTAATAATCAAAAGGCCAGTAAAAGAGACTAAAAATGGAATAGTAATATGCCAAGTTGGCAATATAACCTGTTTCGGACTGATCCCACCAAGAAGAATATCAAAAAAGCTGCACATAAATTATCTGAGAGTGGAAATTTAAAGAGCCTTTCGGATATTGTACAGAAAAACAATTGAGGTGACTCTGTAATTTCTTTTCTTAAGTTTTCAGATATGGGTCTAGATTGTCCTAAGGGCAAGGTAAATAAGTTCAATCCTTTCTTCTCAGATGGAATCCCAACCAAAAGCTTTCCAAGAAGCTGAAGCCCCAACAACCGGATTGGCTCAAATTCCCTGAAGAGTGAGCTAAGGTCAGATATACCAAAAACTCACAATCTATATTAAACAAGTACAATATATGAATAAATTGCGCCCCAAATTTAATCTGGTAATAATGAGCAAGATCTAGAGATACAATTCATAGAAGATGAAGAAAAACAAATTACAACAGAAACAGAAAAGGTCCTTGCAAAACATTACCACAAAAAATATGGATATGAATTTCTATTTTACAACAGCAAGCACATGGAAAATGAGAATATCACTGAATATATTAAAAACTAAAATCACAAAAAAAATTGACATATATTCCAGAAAATGGACAAGCATTTTTAAAACATGTGTTAACATTCAACGCTGGAGAAAGCAAAAGGTAGTGGCAGCACTAATGCCATCTGGAAGAGCATGAACAAAACAAATCGTTCTGAGACATAGATGACACCCCAAGTTCAGATAGGCCCTGCTGGCAGACGGAGCATGAACAATGAACCTTATAATGCCGCTCAGTATCATAACAAAATACTCCCTCCGTTGTTTTTATAAGGTGTCCACATATTTCAAGATTCAAACTTTGTAATGTTTGATCAACATTTAGTCCAACAATATATAGGTTTAGTGGCACAAAAGTGGTATTCATAGTTGCCACGGCATTGCCTAGTCGCCGCTTAGGCATCCCGGCGGCAAGAGGGGGACGCCAAGATAACTCGCCTCGACTAGAGGGCGTTAGGTGATTTTTGTTGTTATTAACAATTTTGTACATAGAACTAATTGCCAAAGTTCAATTTAGGAGACCGTGTCAAGTCAAACTTCACCATATAAAAATCAACAGAGGGAGTAATTGAGTCAAAGATAATCACAAGTTCACAACCTCTGGAATATTTTGTGTTGTTGTGCAGGTTATCAAGCAGCTAATAATTTTACACTAGCAAGCAATTTTACTTCTAACCATTCTCAGGTACTATTGAGCCTAATTTGCAAGATAAGCAACAGCAGAATTTATGTGCAATGTATGAGTTAGCACAAAGCACTGCAAACATGATATAGAAATTAGCTCCAAATTGTAAACAATTGAAATATATTACCTCTTAAGAAGATTGATGAATATGCAACAGCCACCAAGGCAATTTACTTGCTCCAAGAAAGATAACAAAAACGAACTCTCTGAAAGAGCGTGGATGATCATATTCAGTACATCTTCAATGCATGCTACATCTTGGCTCCTCTCGAAGAAGGATACAAGAGCTCTTATATCAGCTGGAGAAACTTTTAGCCTGTGAAACAATGTTTGTTGCATCACGAGTTAAAGTCTGCAAAAATGCTTAAATTTTGCTACCATGGGTGTGTAGAAAAAATGAAAAATAGATAGTACTATTTTGAGACATCTACAGAAGATATCAAAGACAAAAGGGGAAAAAATAGAAAGAAGCATGAAAGCATCTCCAAAGACATCTACAGAAGAAATCAAAGACAAAAGGGGAAAAAATAGGAAGAACCATGAGAGCATCTCTAAAGGATTTATTGGAAGGTGGAAGGACTTACTTTATGCTCATTTCGGCTAAACTTAGAAGGAGAAGCCGTAGCTTGCGGATTTCTTCCATGTTAGGTCTCTCTCCAATAACGTGTTTGGTAACTGGATGCAGCAAAGGCTTGGAACCAACAACATACCTAGAATCTACCTTTTCCCAATAATATTGGCGCACAATGTCAATAATCCTAGGGAGTCCGCATAGTAATGGTAAAAACCTTCCATCGGTTTCAAAATATTTTATCAAAAACATATAAAGATCTCTCTGCACTTCATAGCTTGCATATACCCATATTTGTGGATTCAAATAAATTTGTGAAATAGCATCTTTCAGCAGAACTTTCGACATGCCTGAATACACACAACAAATATAAGTGATGTGCAGTTTCTTATGTCAGAGTGAGGGAGAGGGAGAGGGAGATTACCACAGTTCCTTATAACATCAAACATATACTTCACTGCAGAAAATGTTTTGATATTTAACAGCTGAGGTGTAGCAGACTGAAGCAAGAAGCCCAGAATAGATAATCCGGAAAGAAGATACATCTGTTGTTGATTGGATACATTTCCATCCAGAACAGATGCGACAAGCTTGATGACTTCAGCTGCCAATTGTTCATTGATGACAGATGTATGACAAGATTGCCCACCATCAGTTACAGCATCACAAAATTGAGTGAAGAGAGGGAAAAAAACAGAGACACCACCAACACAATAAATAATATCTTGTGGCAAGCGTCGTGAGCATAACTTTGTCCCGTCCATGATTGTTGCTTCAAATGTACTTTTGTCAGCACTATCAAGTGCAGATGACACACTGAACAAAGTCCTACTGTCGCTAGCCTGGAAGATGGGAAAAAAGGCAAAATAATCTATTAGTCAATCTGAGCTCTTGACTTAACACCCCAGGGCCCAAAATCTGCTCAAGCTTGCCCCCAGAACCCACACACAAGGCAGACTCGGACACATGGCAACACATTTGGGCTTTCATCCTCACTTTGGAGTTAACCCGGAGTTGCTATGTTTTGTTCCATTCAGTTTATGTGCCGTCCAAATTCTCTTAAACTCTTCACGTTGGACTAATCCCACCAGTCCACTACTATATAATACACACATGGCCACAATTATTTGGGCTGGAGTGTTACACTTGATGAAATAAGTACAATATCAAGCAAATCAGCAAAGAAAACTTAAACCTGTGCATTAAGACCAAAAATTATCTTTGATGAAATGCCATCTCTTGCGTCCAGAATTCCCCTGTATAGTGAATCATCACCATGGAAGGAGTACATATAACTTGGTCCTAGATTATATATGCCCTTTATTTGATCTGAAGAGAGAGCATCAGAAAACACATAAACTGGGCCCATTTGACCAGTAAAGGCAAAAGTCCTTTCAAAACCAATAGAAATAGGTTCGTCACCAACAGGCATCAATTCTGCAGCGATAGTGCAGTGAACCATTGCCTCATTGACTTTTGCATACCTGAAAATAGCAACAATAATTTTCAATTTTACAAGCTAAAAATTGGATTGAATAAAAGCTAACAATAACATAAAGTAAGACTACATGTAAAAAAAAACAAGATTATCTTTTATCAATGTAACAAGAAACTCAGGAGCTTTCCCTAAAAAAAAGATACTCAGGAGCTGGTACTTTACTGGTTAGCTTTGTTAAGGGTTGTAGTGTAATGTGTCAAGGGTTGTAGTGTAGTACCATGTATAGGTTAGGGGTAGTTGTGGTATTGTAGTCTTAGTTTAGGGTTAATCTCTTGTACTCTACATATGTGCCCCTAACCTATAAATGATACTACAGTACAACCCTTGCATTACTACCCTTAACAAGTTTTTAGATGGTACCAGTTCCATCTTCAAACATTTGTGCAAACTAGTGCCCTTTCTCCTTTTCGACAATGGGTATAAAAAGAACTCTGATATCAAATAAGTGTTGACATTGACTTGGGCACGGTCTCTAAAGTACATATTTGGCCATTATTCCATTAAATGATAGCAATATGCTAGCAAACGTATTAAAATACAATATTATGCAAGCAATTTTCCAGTAAAAAAATATTGTGTAAGCAGTTTTGATAACAAATATAATGATATTACATGTAGCCGATCTAAATATAAATAGATGTGTGTATATTAGGCCTCAAAGTTCAAAATATTTAATTGCACAAGTTCTAAAACAACACTCTTTAGCAACGGAGGGAGTAACAATAACAAAGACTAGCACCATGAATGCAGCAATACTTTTATGAATTGTGAATTTCAACTGACACACAAAAGATTGAATACATTTTGGAATTTCTAGGCATGATTATAAGAAGAAAAAAAAGGATTTTGTAATTTTTTTCTCAAACACGTAGGAGAGCTACATATCATTATGTTAAGAAGAAAAAGGGGTAAAGAACCCCGAGTATATCCAACAGGTTTAGGTTACATTCGCGCCCGAGACTGAAATAAAGAACGACCATGACTAAAGGGAAACCTAATCACTAGGAACTAGGGCAGTCAAGAGGGAGAGCCCTCGAGCCCCAGCCATCACCCAATACTGACACTCTTCTCTCGCAAGCAATAGAGCCCGTGCCAATTAAAAATAGTAGGATTATGGTTCCATTTTCCATTCTGCTGCATAGACAAAGCAGCCATAGAAAATAAGCTATGCAAAATAATAACTTAATAAGTTAATTTGTCAAACAACCATTTTATGGAAGCAGTTTCTTAAGCCTACTTATTTCAATTAATCCCACATGTAACCTACATGATTTTCAGCCAAAGTTAACATTATTGGATATTATGAATGCAGGATTATTTGCTTACCTACACTTCTCGGATGATACTAGCTCCCCATCTACATAACACCTCAGCTGGCTTCCTCCAGAAAAAGCCCTTCCTATTGTATGAGTAACAGAAAGTAATTTCCACTCCTTTGGTGGGAGCTTGACTGGTAACAAAACACACTGATGTTTTTGATTGATGGACTGCCAAAACAGGGAAGACCAGAGTTTAGCATAGGAATTAATTGCAGTGAAAGCAACAATTTCATGTTCTGCTGAGTAAGATATTTAAAGCACCTATGGGGAAAACAAGTATGAAGTACCGTCATGATCTGGAAAGCCTGCTGTCCAGATATGGACCAAAACTAAATGGTTTCTAAGAGAAATAAGTTCCTTTTACTTCCTTGAACTTTCACAAAAATCCACTTAACCGCCTAAACTAAGGCTGGTTTGAGAGGTAGTTTTGCCATGGTGGGGGGTCATGTAATCTAGGTTTGCCACATGGGCTAACACATGGAGAGCAAAGCAAATAAAAGAATTTCTTCCTCTGTCCACCCAATAGGCCAATATGAGCTCAGGCTTGTTGCTGTGGCCCACTGGCATCCTTGCCACCGGCGAGCTATTCGCTGCCTTATTCACCAGTGGGGATAGAATTGTGTGTTGTGTGTGTGTGTTGTGTGTGTGTGTGAGAGAGAGAGAGAGTTTTCGCCAGCATTGCATTTTCAAGCTGACATGTATTTCAAGTTTACGAGGGTACAATATCCAGTTTTGTAGTTCAGGGGTTTAAATGGTCTATTGTGAAAGTTCCAGGGAGTAAATTTGAATCATTCCTATCTAAGCTAAATTGCATTTTGCATCCACACATTTTACAATATAGCTAGATAACTGCTCAAATGAAATAGATCAACCTCTATAAATAATTAGTCATAACTCATAAACATCATATAGAAACTATAAGAAAGAGCTGAAAGTTCTTTAAACGGGAATCGGCGTGATCGTGTCTTGAGTCAAATGCTTAATAAGCTTATATCAGCCACATAAACAATAGAGTCTGATCCATCAAGCCAATCATAAGCCGCATGTGTTTAAAAGATGGTTCAGTTGAATTGAGGGGATTTCTTCAAATTGCTTATGAAAGTAGTTAAATTTTCCATTGAAATGTAAAATTTCACATGTTTGTGTTGCAAGCTGGAAGTTCGATAAGTGGTGTTGAGAAAATGATCAATTGATGTAGTCAACATGATGATTGTTGATAACTTCATAGGCCAAATAAAGATATACGTACAGTTTTATTCATACCCTAATGAATAAAAGGCATAAATCTAATAAATTATTTCACAACAATAACTACCATTTTATGAAGTATTTGATTTGATAAAAAAAATGAGGCAGAAAATCACCATTACCTCATATACTATAGCATTTTTGCTAAGCACAGCTGAGCACCCCTTTCCATCTTCCGTGAAGAAGGAGAAAAGGCCCATCATACCATTTTCTGGGAAGGTTTCTACCCTTAACCAGCAAGAAAATGATAAACCTCTATTGTAAGGCCATTGAAACGGTGATTTTATTTCTATACCCTGCCAAGGGAAAGGAAAGAATGTCAGTTAGTCACCACATCAAATATTCTACAACATAGTAATGGTTGTGACACGGAAAAATTCAAAATGCACATAAAGATGAAACGAACAAAATGATATTATTGGCAGAACACCATTATCAAAAGCAATTAAGCAAGAAGTGCCAACATAATTAACTCTAGAAATGTTCATGTAGAAACAGGAAGAAAAATGAAAAGGTCATTTAATAAAAGGGAGCATGTGCCTAGAAACTTACAGCAGACAACAAAATTTATAAGACTAAAAAGTCAGCATTTCAACAAAAATACAGTTAAGGATTTTTTCGGAAACATTTGCACAACTTTTTTTTCGGCGGTTGCATACCCACATCTTTTTGGTGGTACAAAACTCCCCCCTGAACCCATTTACAGTGTTGAAAAGCTCCCCAATTTTGATCCATGCAAATACCATAAAGTTCAAAACTTAGCTACCCGTTTAGGTATTTAAACTATGGATCACAACAAAATAAATTCTAAATTGCTAGATAAATATGACAGGACGCACAGAATCATGGCCACTGAACTCAAAGAAAGCTTCTGGTCCCTTTTCCTTAAGCATGTGACTGAGACTTGTCAAAAGTAAAGAAGTGTGTTTCTGCTTGGCACCAATCTTCTCACAACGTAAGAGTGCAAAGATTTTCCGAATATCCTTGCCACATATACTGTGTGCACCAATTATCTGAATTAACTCAGCAATTTCGACAACCGTGTCATCCTTTTCCTCTATGGAAAACCAATCAAGAAGAAAACCAAGCAACCCTGCTCTGAAACAAGAAGTTCTATTTGTAATGGATTGCTTGAGCAACTGCTGCAAGACAACAAGCCCATAATGCTGAAGTGATGTGCTGCTCTGCCAATCAGAAATTGTTGATGTTACAAAAATTCAAAACATATAAATGAAATTATCACAGGGTGCTAATCACATCGCTCTGTGTGTGAGAGAGACAGAGATAGACAACCTTTTGTAAAATGTTCAAAAATAATACAACGACGTCTTCATTCTGAATGAATAAATCAAGGAAATATTGTGAGAATAATCGAAGAATGTATCACACCATAATTAAATGAACCGAGCAATGATAACATCATGTTAATAGGTTCAAAGATATAATAGTTACTAGCCTTTATTGTTGTTTTCTCATTGATCTCAAACTTCCCATCAACCAGCATGTTAAGCAACGCATGCAAGAGTCTCTCACTTGGCAGCCATTTGTAGAAATCCAATAGCAAGCTCTGTAACGTTTGATAACCCACACCAACTAGCATTCTGAAGGCAGCCTAGACAAGACAAACCAAGATTTCTACTAGCACATTAAACAAAGTTGTTGCATGAACCACATAGATCAAAATGATTACCTTGGATGCATCATTTCCTTCAAGTAATAAGGTTAATGTCTCAAAGACGTTAAGGACCAACCGCTCACCAGTTACCTCATTGAAAGTTCCATTCAACAAAGAGATAATATGCAGAAAGCACCCTCCGTCGCGAAATAGATTTTGATAGTACTAAGCAAAATGGAATATCGAAGTATATTTGTCAACATATTATGTCATTAATGGTAGGAAGCAAACACTACTGTCATGTTCATCTACCATATGCAACGTATGGAAATCTAAACCTACCATGTGATCCATCATTATGATCTCTCTCATGCTGACCAGTAGATCAATTAACAATTCCGCTTTGACCTTTTCTTTTTCATTTGCTTGTGTGAAGCTCTCTAAATATTTGGAGCATAGCTGCAACTTTGCTGCATGATCTTGTGCTGACGATGGAGGCAACTGGTTACAATAAATTATTACAATATTTTAGCTCAAAACGTTACTAACAAGATTAACAGAAAGATATTTTGAGATACACAATTTTACCCTAAATAAGGCAAGAATCTGCTCCAGTACATGCTTTCGGAAGTTCTCTTCTTGGAATAAGTTGAATAAACACTCAATACAACCAGCATTGTGCAAAACTAGAAGTCTCCCATTGCTAGATATAGTGACATATTCGTTAAAGAGGCTCAAAGTTAATTCTACACATATAAGAGCATGCTCAGTTCTCTTCTCCGGCAAAGTCATTCCAACATTTTTTATATGGGAACCATCTCCATTGATGATAACATCAGGACGAGGCAGATTGCTGAAATTTTGTTCTTGTGCTTGATGGCATGCAGCCTTAAGGACTCTAGTAATTACATCCAAGGATTTAAATGAAGCTAGACTTTGTTCTGTGGCGAGTTGTAGGATGACACGAAAGCATTTAAGAAGAATACTGACCACCACAGGATCAGAAATGCAATGTTCAAGTGCATCTAGTAGTGCTGAGCATTCTGGCTACAAAGAGAGAGAAAAAGGAATAGAAAGCAGAAGACTTTTAAAAAGAGATTCAAAACAAAAAATAGCATTTATTACTGATAAAAAAACGAACTTATAAGGTAGCATGAGAGAAAAATAGTTACCAAGTTATCTGTGTTTTCATTAAGTGTCGCAGCTAACTCCAAGAAGGAAATAGCTTCCACTTGAAGAATGTTAACATCAGTTCGATATGAGCTTTCAGAATCAGTTGATTTTCTATTATTATTAACATCATCATTTTGAATCTCTGTAGCAATATGAAAACGGATTTCTACAGATGACCCAAAGTAGAAACAATTCTCTGAGAATATCAAGTCCCATACACCTTCCTCTCGAAAAGCTGTGAGTAGAGCTGGTGTTGAAGCAAGAACCCTTCTAAATGTACGAATTATGTAAAGTTGAAGGGTTTTAGCTAGTATCCTGGAGCATGAGCCACGTTATACAGGAAACAATTTGTCATCAGAAGGAGTTGAGGAATAAAAATATTTACTTTCAAAATTTCAAGTATACAGATCTTCAATGACTTGAACTCAGAAAACAATCACGTACAGCAGTTGCTGCTGCATCATACTAATCCATTGAACAGGTAAAAGTTGCAATGTACTTCAGAAGATTCCTAGTCACTTGATGATCGTCAATTAATATGTTGGAGTTACCATTGATTGAAAGACCGAGTGTTGCATGTTAGAATTTTTAATAAACCCCCATAGTTGGGCAAATATATCTTAGCTTCAAAAAATCTTCCGTGAAGAAAATGAAGCATCTTGACAGCAACAAACAAATCAAGCACTACAGTTAACTATCCTAGTTGGAAAGGATTCTTGGCAATGCATTAAAAAAAAATCTTACTTTATATGGTTCGGCAATTCGGTTTCACTAGCACAAGCTTTAACGCATAGAAAGACTGTCAGAAGAACCCTTATGATCCATCTCACAGATTGCTCCCGATATGCCGATGGGATGGATAAAGAAAATTGGCTGATAGCAATTTCATCGGAGCAGTATTGTATATCCTTTGAAGGAAGAATAAAAGAGCAAAGTGCAATGCTCAACTTTACAGAGTAGTCATTCCATTCAGTTATATCAAGAAAATGCATTGGACCAGAGATAGAATCTAATGCGAGTGAAGGCCTGGTGTTATCCCTTTGACGATGAAATTCCTGAATCATAAATGCAGGCCAACAGATGCAGTTTGCAAATTTATGCACCCGTCCACTTTCACATAAAAATTGCAAATTGTTGACATTGCCAAATCTGAACATCAGTCAAGGACCCAATATGGGAAAAATACAGAAGCAGTATATGATATCAAAGTTTAAATACAATACTAAATTTTTCATTTTCATTGTACGTCGGATGTGATAACTAGTACATCTGTCTGTCCCCATAATATCACTAGACTCTTACTTCAATTAAAGGTTGGCACAGCGTATTGATATTCTGGAAGTTGCAAAAGATATTATAATTGCCTATGATAAGTAGTTTAGAGCACAGGATACACTGCCTCACTCAAAATTTCCAAATATAGTATCTGGAGCCGAAGAATTTCACCCCTATAAAAAGCACAGTAATGTCAGAACAAAAAGTGGGAATGGAACATAGAAGGTGAAAGTGAGCACCATAAACCTGAATTATTAACATAGCAGCTTGTCAATGTAATATATCATTGCTTGTTGCAAAATTTTCGCATTTCACACATTACAGAGCTTGCAAAAATGCCTAAAAGTTGATAAACTAATTGGTAGATAGAATTTTCTAAAACTAAACAAACACCAGCCTAAACAGTAAGTCCAATGTAAGAAATACAATTAAATGTTCCACACTTTCAACCATTCTGCTCTATAAATTTGCCAAAAAAAACAGATATTAAATTAGAAAAATTAAAATCGTAGATGAATAAAATAAATTGAAATTGAAATTCCAAAAATGGAAATGCCAAACTTAAAATTTTAGGATAAATTGTAGTTGGCATTTCAGGTTTGGATCTGTAGCTTTTACATTCAAATTATTCTCGTGTCAAATTCAAATTTAGTGCCATTTTCAGACGTTAACTTCAATGTAAATTTCAAACCAATTTTTGCTAAAGCATCATTGCAGTTTGAAATACAATTTTAACTTTGATCTGGAAAATTCTTGGGTCAATAATTACTTTTCACCATATCCAGAATATTTGCGATTCTGGGCACAATAATAGAGAAAGGAAAGGAAAGCATAAAATGATAAACAGAAGTACTCCATGGTGCTGACATGTACACCTTTCATCTCTTGAGATAGATGAATGCTTCGAAACTGAAAATTTACTAGAAGGAAGTCCTAGTCCATCCAGTAGAACTTCCAGCCCATGAATGCTTCTGAAATGATTCTGCGCACGCGTACCAGATATAGTCGATCGCAGAGCGCACAAAGTAATAAAATGAAGTGAGAGATCAGCCCACTGCTCTTTCAAATTCAGTCTTTGAATGACCCGTAAGAGTTCTGCAGTAACACTTCTATAATTATAAAATAACAAAAATTATAGAAATTCAAGAATAGCCGATATGATGACATCGTAAATTACAGATGGATGCACTGGCAAACATCTTCGCATATGCACTGCTTGTTGTCCATGCTGCTTATGATTATGAGGTTATTGGGACAAAGAATGACAACAGAATTATGATTTCCTCTTCATAGCTCACACCCATTAAATGATATCATTTGTTGGTGTGTTAATAACAACAAATTTTAAATTTTTGCATCTTATCTTTTTAAGAGTATGGCTTCCACACGCTTGATAGCGCGTTAAGACTCCTCGTGCTACCATGTGCATAGCCGTCGGATGGCCTCGTACATGGCGGTAGGCCTGATGGAAACCAGCAAAGCCAGCTCAGTGGGCCCATCTATCAATTAACCACAACTCACATGTCCATTAGCAACCGAAGTGGGACTTTACGTGGTTGTACTTTTTTGTTTTGTTACCTTCAAATTACCATATCTATTTAACAATTGTTCAATTTGTGTTTCACTCAAGCCATTGTGATATATACGACACGCTTGACAAAACAACACCCATATTGTATATGTTTTAGAGACATAATAAGAAGTTGAATTTTACAGCATATAGTTGTCAGCCCCACCAAACAGTTGCCTCCAGAACAAATCGTTCATAGTTAGTTGCTTCAAGTAATATATAGTTGATAGCAAGTAACATGTGGATTTGCTACATAGTAACATCTAAAGTTGCTAGCAAGTAACGCATATAGAGCTACCACTAGTAATTGCCTACATGAATGAATATATGGTAGTTTGTACCCTGTTTATCAGTGAGTTGTTACCAGATTTTTATTGAAGTTGCCAGATAGTTTTTTCCTTAAAGGTGTGAGTTACTACCTAATTTCTAGCAAAGTTGCTCACTAGGTTTTTCCTTCAAGGTGTAAGTGGCTACCCTCATTTTTCAGTGATTTTCTACCTAGCATTCTTTTGAATGTGCAAGCTGCTCCATGTTTATCAGTGAGTTGCAACCATATTCTTAGTAAGTTGCTACCTGATTTTTCCTATGAGTTGCTACCGATTTCATTGAAGTTGTTATCTAGTTTTCCTGTGAGTTGCTGCAAGATTTGAGTTTTCCTGTGAGTGGCTACTCTATTTTCATTGAAGTTGTTTCTCTAGTTTTTCTGTGGGTTCCTAGCCGATTGTCATTGAAGTTGCTACGTAGTTGTCCTATGAGTTGCTACCCGATTTGAGTTTTCTTGCAAGTTTCTAGCCGTTGCATCAGGGAGATTTGCAAGGTAGTAACATATAGAGTTGCTAGTAAGTAATTTTAGACCTATCACTATTAGTCGCCAGAATAAATCGTTGATAGTTGCTATCAAGTACTATAAAGTTGCTAGCATGTAACATTTAGAGTCATTATCAATATAAGATTACTGGCAAGTTACCATGCCTTAACGATTTGATCGTGTAGCTGTGGAAGGTAGACAGCTTTGAAACTGGTTTGCGCCCAGGTACTGTGGTTGCAATTGTGAATAAAAGGAGGATGTGGAGGAGACAGGGAAGAGACAAAGGGGATTGGGAAGATAGAGATTAATTCTTGCTTGCCTCTATTCAATTACACAATCCGCTTAGAGGGTATCCTTGTTAAGTTTAGAGGATGAATGGTTCAGTGTATTGAACAACCCAATAGGGCAATATATAGAGTACAAACAAGGAAAACCCTAGAGAAGAAAAAGACTATCCTACCCTTACATGAGAATGACTACAATACCCTTAACACCCCCCCCCCCCCCCTTCAAATGCAAGGCATATGCAATAGCTTTGCATTTGGAGGTGTTACAAATGCAGCTTGCTATTACGCAAGGGCCCAATGGGCTAAAGTACATGTACAGTGGAAGAGGTAAAAAGGCAAATAACACCCTATACATATGGTTACTCTAACACCCCCTCAAACTCATGGTGGGTCTACAACACTGAGTTTGGAGAGATGTAAACAATGTTGTGCTTTAGTTTGGGCCTTGGTGAAGAAGTCGGCAAGCTGAAGCGCGGAAGGCACATGATGAAGAGTAACCACTTGATCTTGTACCTGGGAGCGAACGTAGCGAGCATCGACGCCGATGTGTTTGGTGAGCTCATGCTTCACCGGATCACGAAAGCACATCGATGGCGCCAAGGTCTTTTGAGCAGACAACGTGAGGAGTAGAAACAACCACACCTGTGTCGACCAAAAGCCACCGGCCAAGTCACCTCAAGAATATCGAGGCGAAGCGACGGAGCTCACCTCGGTGCTAGAGCGAGAAACAATGGCTCGACGCTTCGCCTTCCAAGAGATCAAGGAAGATCCAAGGAAGACACAAGAGGTCGAGACGGACTTGCGATCGGCGGGATCGCTAGCCTGTAGCATCTCGAGTAAGCCCGGTCAGAGACAATCGAGCTGGGAAGAACAGCGACGGCCACCGTATTACACGAAGGTAGCGAAGAACCCGAAGGAGGTGACCGTAGTGCACATCAGTGGGAGAGGTCAGAATCGACTAAGAATGTGCACTGCAGGAGACACATCCGGACGAGTGAAGCCAAGGTAGATAAGACTCCCAACCGGTGTGATGGAGCGAGTGGGATCGACTAGAGGAACCCCATCGGGCTCAAGTCAAGGTGAAGCTCCATCGAGTGTCGCAGATCTTGTCGCTGCCAAGAAGGCAAGCACGAGCAAGAAGCTCTGGATGTACTTACGCCGAGAGAGGTAGGAACTGTGAGGCATGGACTCAACCTCAATTCCCAAGAAGTACCAAGAGGCCCAAATCGACATCCAAATCGCCATCGAGACGCGCCTTAACAAAGGCAATAAAGTGAGAATCATCTCCGATGATGAGCATGTCATCAACGTGAGGAGGAGAAGGGTCCGACCACGAGGAGAGGTGTGGACAAAAGAGCAAGGTCATGCCGACCGGGAACAAAACCAGAAGTAGTAATAACAGAGGCAAAGCGCCAAACCAAGCACGAGGGCCCGCTGAGGCCGTAGAGAGAGCGACGAAGGCGACAGACGTGACCATCAGAACATCAGAGCTGGAGGTGGGTGCATGTAGACCTCCTCACGCAACTCGCCGTGAAGAAAGGCATTCTTCGCATCGAGCTGGGAGATGGTCCACCGACGAGCAGAAGCAACAGCCACAAGGGAGAGGACAGTTGTCTTGTGGGCAACTGGAGAGTACGTCTCGCCATAATCACGGCCGTGCTCCTGCTGAAAACCACGAGCGACAAGACGCGCCTTGTGCCGCTCAAGAGAACCGTCTGAGCGAGTCTTGATCTTATAGACCCACTTGCAAGTGATCGGGGTGACGGTGGAGGGACAGGGAACAAGATCCCAAGTACCAGTGCGCTCAAGGGCAGCAAGCTCCTCAGCCATCGCAAGCTGCCACTCAGGATGAGTAACAGCATCACGGTAAGAGGCAGGCTCAGAGGAGGTGACGACAGAAGCAGAGAACCCGTATCGGTCAGGATAGGAAATCGTGCTTCTATCACGAAGAGTGTACCGTGGGGAAGAAGTGGCAGGATCCAAAGCAAGAGGAGGAGCCGAAGAGGGAGAAGGATCCGAGGAGGAGGAAGGAGTCCGACGAGAGTAGTGAAAACGAACAGGAGGTCAAACAGGAAGAAGTGAAGGTGTCTGAGAAAGAGAGGGTGGTAGAGGAGGAACCGAAGTAGGTGCAGGAGGAGAAAGAACAACAGGAGGAGAGGAAGGTATGGTGGGAGGTGGAGAGGGTGGTGGAGGGGGTAAAGAGGAAGAAGAAGGGACAGTGAAGCGGGCAGGTAGACTGAGAAAGGAGAGAGACTCAAGTAAGGAGGAGGTGTCGAAGGAGGAGTCAAAGGAACGGGACTCATCAAAGAAGGGACGAGACTCGTCGAACGTGACATCCCAAGAGACCTGAATCCTACGACCAAGAGGATCCCAACAGCGAAACCCCTTACGCCGAGTCATAGTTATGAAAGCGCATCGCACCGATCGAAAGGGATCGACTTTGTGCGCCACGAGGTCAAGAAGAACATAGACAACACACCCAAAGGTGCGAAGGTGATCAGATCTTGAGGGTTCGCCATAGAGACGCTCAACTGGAGTGGCACCCTGAAGAGCAGTGGACGGCTGAATGTTGATGAGATAGACAGCCGTAGAGACAGCCTCCGCCCAGAAATGGGGAGGAACAGAGGCAGCGAGCATCAATGCTCGAGCAGTCTCAAGAAGGTGACGGTGTTTGCGCTCTGCGACTCCATTCTACGCATGAGCACCGGTGCATGAGTACTGAGGAAGGGTGCCCTGATCAAGAAGAAACTGACGGAGAGCAATAGACAGGTACTCACCAGCAGAGTCAGCGCGAAACACCCGAATGGGTGAGTCGAACTGAGTATTAACCATGATCGAGAAAGCCTGATAGGCAGCTAATACCTGATCACGAGACTTAAGAAAGTAAATCCAGGTGAATCGAGAATAATCATCAATGAAAATGATATACCAACGATGACCCCCTTTCGAAACGAAGGGGGCCGGTCCCCATACATCTGAGTGTACTAAATCAAAAGGACGACTCGATACAGAATCACTACTAGGATATGGAAGCTGTAGCTGTTTGCCAAGCTTACAGCCCTGATAGGGGAGGGAGGTATCACGAGAGACCTTCCCAAGAACACCACGACTCATCAATGAAGATAGACGGGACTTTGACATGTGACCCAAACAATGATGCCACTGAGCAAAATCAAGGAGGTGGTAGTGGCGAAGACAAGGGCATCTGGAGCAAGAGACGATCGGCCGAGGAGGTAGACGTGGAAGCGGAAGCGAAGGAAGACGGTTACCGAGTTCCACAAGCGTGGGGAGTCACGGTCCGCCGCCGTAACCAACTAGCGTCCCTGTGCTGCGAGCCTGAATAGAGCAAGAGTCAGCTTCCAGAGTAATACGAAAACCAAGGTCAGAGAGCTGACCAGCAGAGATCAGCTGCATAGTAAGATAGGGCACATGAGAAAGCAGAAGGAACACAAAAGGAAGACGTGTGTAGAGTGCCCTGTCCAGCAACTGAGAGAAGTGTTCCATCAGCCGTCCTCACGGACACAGGAGTGACCAGAGACCTCAAGGAACCCAGGTGAGTCGGATCTGGTGTCATATGGAAAGAAGCTCCAGAATCAAGATACCGATACCGAGGCAAGCAGAGGGAGCCTGACCGTGTGGGCGAAGAGGCGTGGGAACCCGAGTCCAAGCGAAGCTCCATGCGGTCAAGACGCTGAGTCAAGGCCGAACTAAAAAGGAAATCCAAAATCCATGTCTTCATGATGTTGTCGGCGCAGCACTCCGAGAAAATATGCCAAACTCACGAAGAACTCAACCATCTAGGTCAACCATCGGTGACGATGCATGAAGGAGGAGGATGGTGCGATCATAGCCTTGAATGGCATCATCACGAAAAGGAGAACGTGATGCGTCGCGGGAGGGGAGGCACGACGGCCGAAGGACCAAGGAGCAACGACCAAGAAGTCGAGGCCAAGCCTTTTTGGAGATAAAGACTATCTACAACCTGCAAGGATCTCCGACAATGCTAGCAATGTCAGTAGAGGAGGACAACCAAGAGGATGAGTTTGAAAGTGGAGCGATGAAATTGGCAAAATAGACAAAGTGGTCAGATCAAGCTGACGAGGAAGGAGCTAGAGGCATGGCAGCGCCGATCACAACTTTGGATGGCATCATCACGCTGAGAGGGACGTGATGCGTCATGATGAGATCATGACGCCCAAGAAGATCAAGGTGCGATCGTGGCGGTACCGCCATGGGAAAAGGAACAATTGATTCGACGCGAATGGTGGACTCACACCAGACGATTTAACCGAGACAATGGAGGTACGGATTTGGATGGACACAAGCGTAAGACGCGACAACTAAGACCATAAAGAAGAAATAATGCAAGGATACAAGCAAAGAGCAACAAGATACAAGCAAAGAATGGTAGCGGCAAGGTGATAGCAAAAGGCAAAGCCATGGATAGATGTCTCCAAGAGCAAGCTCAAGTATGATGATGGTGACGCCAACAAAGACAAGCACCAATGGAAAATAGAGGACCGAAGGATGGCGAAGAGTAGTTAGCAAAGATAGGACTGACGATGGCGATGCGAGAGATGTCAAGGTATGTAAGAAGCCGGGATGACCGAAAATGGCAAAAGAGATGCTGAATCGGTGGTTGAGGAGAAGGACCGGCTTGTGAGAGACCTAATGGAAGGTGGGTGATAGACTGCATAGACATGCTCTTGCTCAAGAATGGCAAATGGGTTGCTATGGTGAAGGCTAAGGTGATGGTCATGACCATGAGAGTGGGATAGAAGCTCGAGCTTGAATGTGGCAACAAGTACTAGGGCAACAAGGATCAGCAAGACCTCAAAACATTTACCCCTTAGCAGCAGGGCTCCAAGAAGTCCAACAGTGTGGATTCAACATGACACAACACTCGTGTGGGGGCTAGATCATGGAGATGGCTGATAGAGAATGGAGAGAAGTTGCCAAGGTGGGTTGATGACCGCATCATGGAGCAGAGGGGGTGCCACAGAAGATAGAGCTTGGTGCAGTAGAAGACAATGGCAGTGGCGATGGAGCTCGTTGCAGGCTAGCCGAGGCGGAACCACGACCTGACCCGGACATCCAAAGGCGGCACGCGGCCGCGACGAGCCGACGACGAGGGATGTAGGGGTTCTGCACTTGGAGATGGCCGGCGTTTGGGAGGACGTCGCCATCTGCCCGAGACCGAGCCGGAGCGGATCCCGCCGAGCTCGGGCTCGGGAGCGCCGGATCTGGCGTGGAGGCAGCGACGTAGGCCACAAGGGCAAGAGCTCGTCACGATGGTCCACTGGCTCCCCAGTGAGCGCCCACCACGTCTTTTCGACGAAAGGCTCCTCCAGCCAATAGCGCCCGACGCTTTGTACACTGCGGAGGTTGAGGTTGCAAAGATGCGCGGGAGGAGGCGAGATTGATGTTTGCACATGACACCGCCTCCGGCAAGAGGAGGAGGCGGATGAGGAGGAGAGCGAGGCGGGAGTGGGTGGTGTAGGCGGGCGCTTGGAGGGCGGATGAAGAAGTCGGCGATGGTTTTGGGGGGCGGCGGGAGGGGACGACGCCATGGGGGTTCTGGTTTTGGGGATTTGGGGGAAGAGACTGGCGGCGCCGGATCCGCGCGGGAGGAGACCGGTGGCGCCGAATCCATGCTGTGCTCGACGAAGAAGGAGAGTAGAGGAAGGCTACTTGCTGCTACGCTTGCTGTGCTTGATGAAGACGAGAAGGAAGAAGCAGAGGAGCTTCTTCTTGGCTACTGTTGCTGTTGATTGCACGAAGAAGGAGGCTTCGGAAGGAAACCGGAAGCCAAGCCAGGGGCCTTGCCCCCGGGCGAAGCAGCGGTGAAGATGGTGGTGGGCTCTAGGGCTTAACTCGGTGCTCTGATACCATGTTAAGTTTAGAGGATGAATGGTTCAGTGTATTGAACAACCCAATAGGGCAATATATAGAGTACAAATAAAGAAAACCCTAGAGAAGGAAAAGACTATCCTACCCTTACATGAGAATGACTACAATACCCTTAACAATCCTAACATCATTGACCACAGATAGACTCAGACACAATTTTCCTAAACAGACCCTAATTGAACTAAGACTCTTTGAACTTCCTAACTTAAAAGGCAAGCTAAAGGATTCCAACTCTAAGTTGTGCCATCCTGTTCCTATGCGTTGGCACCAGAGGATATCAGTATATCACCCTACAACATTGACACTAATACCAAGTCCTACCATGACACAAACAGAATGTAAATCGGACCATCAGTTAATTGTCAAGAGTACAATATGAACAAGTGCAGCTAAACATTATTGCTTCTTTAATACATCTCAAGCATGCTTGTTACGGCGCTGCTGGCTGAACACCGTGGGTGCTCGCCTCGCCTTGGAGATCTAGGCAGGCGCCTAGAACAGCGCGGCGTCCACGGCAAAGCTCTAGGCGGCCGACTTGGCCAGCTGGCTAGGGTAGGGTCAGATAATTTGCAGGGGTTGGCTTCGTGGGGGAGATTTCAGAATATGACACTTTAAAATTCACATTTCAGGATTTGACACTCTGGCCCACAGTCATTGACTCAGATGGCCCCATATATCATACACACAGCCAAAGAGGCACATGAATTGAGTGTCATATTTTGAAATATTTCGCTTCGTGGAGACGCTTCGTGGTCGCTCGGCAGAGGACGACGTGACGACCTCAAGTGCTCCTTCAACCCTAGCCACACCGCCTCGATCACACGGCCACCCACGACAGGAGCTCCTCCTCCTCAGACTCCTGCGGCGAGGCTCTCCCCTACCTCCTCCACTCCCTACGCCAGCCGGCGAGGAGCTCCCCTGCCTCCTCCACTTCCTGGCCACCGAGAAGCTCCCCTCCCCTCCCTCCTCCACTCCCTAAGGCGAGGAGCTCCCCTACCTCCTCCAATCCCTATGCCTAGGAGCTCCCCTCCCTCCTCCACTCCCTGCGCCTGTGCCGGTGAGCTCCCCTAAGTCCCCTGCTTCTTCCTCCGCCCTCTACTCTATATTGTGTTGTTGATCTACTCTGGCTGCCCTCTGCCTTCCGGTCTGTACTACTGCTGTTGATCTCGTATTAATGTCACTTGCCGTACCTCGCCTTGAGGACACCATGGCGTCCGCCTTTACGCCTAGGCGTTCTGGCGCTTGGCACTTGCTATGGTCGCCAGGTACGCCTTGACAACCACGATCTCAAGGCAGAGGAATAAAGAGAAAGACTGCCAAGCTTATGAGAGAAAAAGGGAAGCGCCAGGCGTGGAGAGTGGAGACGTGAGGAGAGAAAAAAGGTTAGTGAGGGTGGTTATGCGGAACGACTACACACTACTGGTCGTGTGTTAGTCGCGCCTTTTTTAATTACCTAAATTTATTACTACTTGGTACTTCATGGTCAAAAGACTGAACTAGAAGTGTGGTTTCTTCTACCAAAACAAAGCTAACTTGAATAATCACTGAAGATTGCAGGCAATGTCCAGGTCCTTTTCTGTTCTCGAGATCCTTTCACACATCAGGATTTTCTCACATGCATGCTCTCTTTAGTTTCAAAATTCCTAAATAGAGATCATCGATGACAAGTAATTAGCATAAGCCTTCTAATAACCTACCTTTAATCATCATCTTTGATACTTCTCACGATCTGTTGCCCCACTTGCCCGTAAAATAAAAACCATGAAATGAACTTGATTTACCAGTCACCTTAGTGAATGTTTTGAGTGAACAGAACTTATTTGACAATCTAGTAAAGTAAAAAACTACTGCACTAATGTAACATTGTAAAGAATTGAGTGCCGCAATCACAAATATGCTGTATTATAGTACTGATTTCAATAAACAGCTAAAAGGGCAACTTTACCTACTAACAGATTGACACCACCAGCTTCCATCACAAGAACAATAGCCTTTTGCTGCCAATGTCGAAGTGCGTCAGGAATGGTGCTTTCTGGAGTACTTGGAATAGATTTAGCCAAATCACTGCTTGATGGGGCATGCTTAGTGGTATTGACAAAATGGGGAATCCTTGCAATAGTTGGATCCAACTTCATGAAGTTTGAAATTATTGTGATTACGCATATGAGTATCTTTACCATCATCCTGGTATTTTTTACTGCTTGACCTGAAGATTGGTCATCTACAGCAAGCAAACTGTTTAAGGTTTTGAGTTGAACAACTGCAGCTGAATATTCCAAAGATGAAAAAAGTCAGGCAGATAATAATTCGCCAGAATAAGACTCAAGGAAACATAATTAAGCTAACAAAAAACAATGCCACCATCGGAACATCTAGTAAGGAAAAAAAGAAATAACCATTGAACTTAGAACAAGTAAAAAAGACCGGAAAAAGAATCCAGCACCCACAGAGAATATTTCTTAGAATGAGTGACCAGCACCTCAAGAAAATTCCTACCTTTCAATAGAGAAATAACCTTCTGCACACCACCATAATAGCTAAATACTCTACAGTTATGCACAGAGCGAGTCAGAATTGTTAAGCACTCCAAAACATGCAATCTTTCAGTGCTTAATCCCAGGGTTTCTAGTTGCTCTGAATGGTCCGGAGAAGATTCTGGACTGCTGCCACCTAATAATGCAATATACGAACAAATATGATCTCATTTATCACAGTAGATGACAAAAGCAAAATCAGTATCATAAAAAAAAATCAACAACCCTCACTTCCGCATCCACAATTGAGCATTCTAGGCCAAATACTGTGCTGTTGGCAAATAAATGTTGATGCCCTTCTGTATGGAATCACATTGATTAATGCTAAATTTGGTATTGCGCTGGCATTCAAAAGCAACTTTTCCTATTTTGGATATAATAACTACTGTAAACCATATTTTTAGAGATATAGCAACAAAATCTTATTGGAATCAGTAAAGGTTCCCATACCTAAATAAATCCCACAACGGAACACAACACAGCACAACACAACAACTGCAAACTAGCCCTAAGTGCACTGACTCGACAAAATAAGCCAAAGGTGTTCGACAAATGGAATAAAGCTGAATAGTTGCTACTTGCTAGTTCACTCCCGCACATCAATGACCTTAGACTGCATCCTCCTAATTTAACTAGATTAAAGGCATGTGATAAAAAATAAGGGAAATTTAATTTCTGCCACTAAGCGAAGCTTTATTCTTCCTTTTGCCACTGAAAAATGCACTCTCTTGTTTCTGCCAAGGGTCCGTTACCACCCTCCATCTCTCTCTATCTGCCATGGCTGTCAAATTCTGTCTGTTACTGCATAAAAGGCCATTCTACCCGCCTATTTTCTAGCACTGGAAAGAATAAGAGGGGAAAAAAAGGAAAAATAGTGCTGCCTGCTGCTGAAAAGACCATTCTACTGCCACCACCACTGCCGACTTCACAAGGCTCACTATCAGTCATTGACTCACTAAATTGTTGTGGTCCCACTATCACTCACCTATGAGTACTTTGCTTTTACTTATTAACAAGTCAACTGCAAGTGACCTGACAGAGTGGCAAAAACGTAAGAGTGCATTTTTCAGTGGCAAAACAAATAATAGGGCTTTGCATAGTGGAAAAAGCAAAAAACAAAATCAGGAAGTTACAATCTTGTCTCGACAGTCGACACATAATTCCAAACTTCTACAATCTTTTTTCCTTGACACTGATATGGTCATTTGGTACAACTATTATCAAACTCATATATTGGAAGTCCAAAAAACATTGATGCCCATCTTTTAGCATGGTGAGGGTAATATTGCTCAGTACCGTTGCAAAGATCACAGAGTTGGAAAATACCATCCAATGTGTCACTGACAAGTGCACCCAAGTCCCATATGTCATTCTCACAACCGACGGTATTTTCCAACTCTTGTAATCTTTACAATGGTACTGAACTAAATAATTCTAGTTATGTACTTTTGAATCCCATGTTCAACAGAACATTTCAGATACTTTTATGAACATAGAACAGTAGGTGGTGAGCTTACATAATACCATAAACCACATGCAAAGTAGAATTCAGAAACATGAAAATTCTGGGTGAAAAATATCACATGGAAGAAAAACTGCTGGTGTATCTTGCGATAGAGATTCATCAATACAGTAGTCCACTTACTCTCAGTGATAGTTGATGTTATTAGAGAAATTTCCTGAATCAGAATAAGAATGACCTGAGAAGGATGCCCACGAGAGCATCCTATGACTGTTTCATCAGATCCTAATTCTTGATCAATGAACTGCTCAATATGATGTGGTCCCCAATCTCTGAATGTTTGTACAAATTTTAAGACAAAAAATTGCAGGGATTTCTCCTTTTCAGCCTGCATACAAAAAGACACAATATATAGTACTGCATAACTAGATAATACCGACAGAATTGCTAATGGAATAATTAAATAAACAACTGGTTAACTTATCATAGAGCACAAAGAAATACAGTTATGGCTAATTCTTGACACAAATCCAACTTTATTTAGCAAACATTCTTGTTAACACTTGTAAAGCTATGAGTTTTATATATTTAGGAGAACAAAGTTGTACATTGTAACAACACATGTGTACATACCTATCATCATTTTAGGAGTGGTTCTAACTCGTGAACTAGCCTTGAAAGTTGAATAAGTAAAATATATTGTTTTGTAAAGCATTCAACTTTGTTGCACTCAAGCCAACAATAAGCAAAGCGGGCAAAATGCTTACTAAGAAAGAAGTAAAGCACAGCCAAATCTAATATTAAATTTCGCTTTTGGCTTTGAAAGATAGGTTTGTGTCTTCATACTTTTTGTGTCTTTGGCATCTCTCGTACATTATGCTTGGACAGGAAATTACTCAGTCATGTCATGGATAATAATCATAACAGAAAGTAAATTAAGCATGGCTAGTCCTCTAATCCTCTTACCTTAATCGAAGTATGGACACATCTAAGAGAAGTTTGAGATTAGAGTTTTTTTTTCTCTAGTGTAAGATCCTAATTCTAAGCAAAGTTGTTAAAAAGGAAGCTAGCAAGTTTTCAGGGAAATACCTTATCATGGGCTTTCTCGTACGTCTGCCAAAGTGTATTTAAGACTCCCTCATCCGTGCTATCACTAAAACCAGATGACAAATAATGAGGAGAAACTTTTTTTTGTGAGAAATGAGGAGAAACATTTATGCCGATGTAGCACATAAATGCCATAGTACAAAAAAAATGTCTTAAATACCATTTACAAATAATATGGTAGAATGTCATATGTTACGCTTGATGTGCCTGTCTAACCAAAATATTTTGCAATTGCTTAAGTGACTAGGATTTACTATGTTATTCCATGCAATGCCATTGTAGGCATATATTCTCCTTTCATAGTTTCATCTACCTATCCTACTCATCAAATAAGGAGTTGATGGAGTTGAAACCAAGCAATGCACCTAAATCCTGTTGTTTTTTTGTGTTATCTGGGGAGAAGGCCCATTGGTCGGGGTTCCTGGAAACCAGAGAACCGAAGCTTCATTTAATGATTTTGTATCATGTATTAACATAGAGACTTTCTTTATGGTAGCCACGGTTGCACGCGTCAACATAAATCATATGTATAACCATTTTGAAAAAATGCACACAGTAGATTGATTTTTCAGGGAATGGGCCATAGCAAGTTAAAACAACCCCGAATACTAATCGCCACATAGCAGCTCGTAAATAAGTCTGATAGCTGGAAACTGAGACAAAATCCCAGTACCACTCTGAAACCACACTGAGTTGCTTCCAACACATCGGCGTCCAAATACGCATTCCTCACAGTACATGAACACGCACAGGCAATTGATGTGACAACAGAGAGCGAGCGAGCGAGACATCGCACCAAAATTTACAAACCACGGCATGGCACGCGGCGCCCCGTGCCCGGAGATTAGGGCATGGGCAACTGGGTATATATGCACAATAATGGAGCCCTCGCGCGCCAGACAAACAAAACAAGCCGCATTTCCCAATGCAGAGGTCGAATGAACGGATGTGATCAAACGTATGTACCTGAAGACGACGCGTGGGGTGGGAGCGTCGTCGAGGTCGGCGGCGGGGAAGGAGCAGTCACCACCGCCGCCGGAGCAGGAGGAGGCAGGCGCCGACTCCGACGAGGCAGCGCCACCCGGAGCGGCGGGGGGCGGCGACTTGCGGAGGAGATCGGCGACGCCCCGCACAATGTTCATCGCCTCCGACCCGAGCCTACCAACGCATCACCGCCGGCGACGAGAAAAACCCAATGGATTCGATTCCAATCCGCAACGCGATCTCGATTTGTGGGGGTGGGGGAGGGCGTGGGGAATTTGCGAGAGATGAAACTTTCTGTGCGCATGCGACGCGTGCGTCGAGCTCGCCTATGTTTAGACCCGCGAAATGGAGGGAGGTATTGGAATTTGGGAAACGAAGGAAAAGTTCAGGGGGTGTTTTGGAGAAGTTCCCATCAATCCGTCACCTATTTCAAGCTGTCCGCTTCTCCTTCGTGTTTGCGGTCTCCCTACGTTTACGCGAAACAAACGAGAAGGCGTATTAATTGAACCATTTAACGTACTCCCGTTCATCTATATGTAAGCATGTAACAATAGATATCGACGTATCATCAATCGATGTACGAAGAATTCACCGGCAACAGTTTAACTACAATTGCTAAACAAATCGAATAGCACAAATAGAATGCTATGAGTACAGATATCTCAAGTTTGTCAAGAGGATCGGAGCTCAGCAATGTGAACACCCCATGTATCCTCTGTTCTCATCTGATTCCCAGAAAGTTTCAGCCACCCCTTCGTGGCACGAAACTGACCCAATTCAGGTTCAGAGAGGCCTAGTCCGGCGGCCAGAAGCCCGTCCGCAGAGGAGCGCGTTCTTCGGGATCGGGTTCTCGTCCCGCCATGAGTTCGCCGGCGAGTAGACTCGGAGGTAGAACTGCTGGCCGAGGTACTGCCTGGCCCAGCTCTCCGACCTGACGTTCCACATCCCCACATTGTCCAGAGGCATGTAAATCGCAGTCCATGACTGGGGATACACCTGAAAAGTAGACCATGGACGAGCAGAAGGTCAGATGGATCGCCATTAGGTTATACCCTTAGATCAAGCGCAGGCACAGGTGTTTTGATGTAATGACATGAAAAGAACATAGAGCTACTTGTAACTTCAGATAGATAAGTGGGATCACAGTGGTCCACAACGAGCATCTCCATTTATAATACCTGCAGTGTGTACCGAGCAATCGCATCTCTAAGGTTGTAACTCTGACGACTTGCCGGTGTCCATTGTCCTCCATCCATCCTGTTCATCCAGAAATGGTTACATACTCACCTTCAGTCATCGATATGAATCGGTAGACTAAAACAAGTCCATAATTTGAAAGGATAGCATTAGCAAACACACCCGACGACCCAGAATGCGTAACCGTCAATGTGCCATGACTGTACAAAGTTCTCGCTGTTCTCAAAGATGACCTCAACGTAGTCCCGCATGTTGGCTGCCATGACGGCTGTCTGAAGGTAGGCACCACCTCCGGTTGGGTTGTCGGGAATGCTTCCCAGAGTAAACACGCCCTGAATGTTGTAGAAATCGGCAACCTTGAGAGGAGTATCGCTTGGGATGAAGGAGACACTGTTGACTGCATATCTCAGCTTGCCGTTGATGTTAGCCCGTGAGTTGGCAAGTCTGATCGTTCTTGTGGTGTTGACGAGACCATAATGGTATGAGCCTTGAGGGTTCGGCCTTGGTCCACTTGCTGTTAGATTCCACCTGTTTAGAATAAAGTAACAAAAGGAATCAAAGAGTTACCGAACAAATAATCTTTCAGTATTTGAGAATGATACATGTAACATCAGTTATTCAGTTATCTCATCACATATAATCATTGAAAGTAATGTTGTTCAAGTATGATAAAATAACTGAACGGGTGAAAATATTTTCAACTGAAACATGGTAGTTAATAGAATGTTCCAACAATATGTGGAAAGGAAAATGTGAGATGATGTGGAGGTCACCCCATGGGGTGTGATGAGTTTTGGGCTTTGTTGTGCAAGAGTCAAGGGCGGATCTAGGAAAATTAGTTGGCCGCCGGATAAGGGCCATCGCGCCACCCAACCTTTGCACCTACGGCTTGCTTTCCGCTTTAGCGGTGGTCCGTCGACCCGATGAGCACTAGAGCTAGGGTCCTCATCTCTAATCATGCCGGGCCATCAATTCACCGATGAAGCGGGGTATAAGAGACTAACACGAAGACGCCGGATCACCTGGACGTTCACTTAGATAAACCTTTCAATATGCCAATGAGGGAAACCGTCCGCCCGCCAAGAGTTGTTGAAGTTTGAGTTGTGTTTTTTTAGTGTTTGCAGCTTTCAGTATGGTTGTTAGGTGGTAAGGGTGGTCTGATCGGCTATGGGCGGCAGCATTATCGATCGCGACGCCGGCCTCAAGGCCTCGGCTTATGTACGCCTTTTCGCTTGAGTTGGCTATTCACCAAGGTTAGATCCTGCAAATTCTCTTGATTGATTCTGTAAAAACACATTGGGTGATTAGCAATTAATTACAAGAATAATCGAAATTTTGCTAGTGGTTGGTCGGGTCCGTAATTAGTGACCTAGGAAGAACCGTGGTAGCCAACAATATGTCGAAAAGGAAAATGTGAGATCATTGAGCATGTTTTGAGTTGTGTTTTTTTAGTGGCGACTTTCAAAGATGGTTGTCGTGGTAAGGGTGGTCCTGAAACCGCCTTTGGTTGGCTAAGGTTAGTGCGGACCGGAGTTGAGTTTGCCGCGGTGTGGTAGCCGCTTGCTTGCATTGGGTTCTCAGGCACGATCAAACCAGCCTTTGGTTGGCGGTCGGACTGGAGTGTCCCAGCATGCTGTCCTGTTCCCAAGGTTGAGTTTGAGTCGGTTAGACCAGCCAATGGTTGGCGTTCTGACCGCCATGGGGAGATCGGTTAGACCAACTGTTGCAGCCAAAGAACAGCGAGAGGTGTTTGTGGGTGGTTTGACCGTTTGAGTGTGTGCATGGCAAAGGGGCCATGAGTTGGTTGTGTTGTGTTGCATGATGTATTGCTTTGACTAACGTGAGTCAAGTACATGGAACTTATGCTCGGAAAAGTTGCTTGGTCTCTGGATGTGCAGGTGGCTTAGAGAACGTTAGCGGTCAATAGCAAGTGACCGGGACTAAGACGGGAGAGCTTAGGCCCGTGCGGTCGGATAAGTCCAGGTAAGGCTACATGGCTCGAGCGAGAAGCATAGAAAAGACTCAGGATCATGAAGAGGCGATTTGGTGCATGTGGTGTGCCAACTGACTTGGGTTAGTGTTCTAAATAAGGCTATTAAGGCCTTGTAAACGGTCGTTAAAACGGTAAAGGTCTCTTGCCAGTTACGTTTATGGACATTTCAAGATTTTTAAGTTTTATCGGGCCGTTTATTCAGTTTAACGGTCGTTAACGTTTAATAAACCCGTTTTATTAGACCGTTTATTTGAGTAAAGTTGGAAGATTGCCCTATAACATGAAATATTATGACATACATGAAATAAATGTTAGCTTTACATTTCATTGCCACTTGAGCTTTTCATTCATTCAATTATGATTCTTTAATTACATTTGCATCATGTCATATTTTTTCTTCCTGCCACCACTATGGACAATTGTTGATAACCTGGTAGTTCTATTCTATATGCATGAAAGAAAATGAACTAGATGATTATTTTGTTACTGTAAACATGTACATATTTCTCTGAATTTTAAATAGTAAAACCATTTACAATGCCACTTACCGTATAAACACTAAAAGGTGAGGTGAACTTTCATTAACCATTTACCGTTATTTAGAACATTGTTATGGTTTGAAACCGATTTTGGTGCAACAGAGCTTTAAGAGCATAAAGGTCCCAACTTTCATAAGTTCTTTCAAGATCTTTGGTTGGAATAGGTGCTTTAAGACCATGATATAGGCTTGGTCCAAGTTTCAAGTCATCTAGAGCTTCCATATGAAAGTTGTGTGGTTTATAGTTTTGCTCTGGCTGAATTTTTAGTGCTGATATGAAGATTTGGTAGTAGCACCTAGGGCTAGTAGAAACGATCAAAGCTCGCGAGCTGCTCAAACTCGACTTGTAAAATAAATGGGCCGAGTTGAGCCGCCTTCCTAACTAGGTATCTTAATGAGCTGTGTTAGAATAGGAGATATTTCCGGTCCTCTGCTGTACCGATTGGGATTAGAATCGGTGTCCTAATGTAATACGTAAAGTAATCCGTGTACTGTAGCAAAACAGACAACACTCAAAGTACTATATAAATGAACCTCTCATAACGCTTTTGATTATGCGATCGAGTCTTTCAATTATCTCTCATACTTTTACATGGTATCGTGAGCCAATTCAAGATCCGTCTGCTTCGCATCAAGCAAGCAGCGTTGTCGCCCTCATGTCGATTGGATCTATGGACTCCAATGGCACGAAGCCACGAGACGTAATTCCTCGGCAAATATTCTCATACTCGAATTTTGCCCAGTTCATTAGTAGAGAAACTTGGTAGCGACAATTACCTCCTGGAAGGCACAAATCATGCCGCTTTTGGTCACCATGGCTTTCTCGGCTATATCAATGGGACAATTCCTCATGAAGTTAATCACCATTATAGCGGAAATGGTGCAACGATAGCACCAAATCTGAATATCGCAGACCGGATGCAAGCGAGGACCGAGACGGTCATGGGTGCCATAAACTCATCCCTATCAAGGGATGTTCTCTGTCAGTGATTTTACTCTCCACTCATGAAGTATGGAGTACTTTGAAAAAATTATTTGTCAGGCGGTCTAGTGTCGGCATGGTTGAAGTGCGATGCAACTCTCTCATCTACAAAAGAAAGACAGCTTCTGCAACAGATTATTTCCATAAGGCAAAAGCCCTTGTCGACACTCTGCTTCTTTGCTTAGAAGCCACTTCTAGACGAAGAGGTAATTGCCTATCTTCTTGCTGGCCTCGACAGCGAATACGATTCCTTGGTAACCACAGTCACCGCAAGAATGACGCTGAGTGAACCATTGTCACTTAGCGAATTTTACAAGAATCTTGTAAGCTATGAGGCGCGGCTCGAGGCTCGAACACGTGGCCTACAGATTGAAGGAGGAGTCTCAGCTAACTTTACTAGTCGAGGCAATAATGGAGGTCGTGGTAGCCAGAATAATTATCGTGGTGGTGGACGCAATGGAAGTGGTGGCCGCAATCGGGGACGAAGCCAAGGCAACAGGGGATTCACTCAGCAAAACAACAACAATTCAAGTAATGGCAGGCGACCTGTATGTCAGATCTATTCAACAACAATTCAAGTTTCACCCTGATTTCTTTGTTGTCAAGGATCGGGCAACCAAGATTCCGCTTCTTAAAGGCCGAAGTATAGAAGGGCTGTATCCCATACCATCAATTCAGTATCAAGCATTAAATAAAAGAGCATATTATGCCTCACCTTCACAAGAACAGTGGCATACTCGCCTAGGGCATCCTGCATCAGCCGTAGTCAATAAAATTATTCACCATATAGGTTACCTTTGTCCAATAAAGAGTCCGTGAACCTCAAGATGTAATGTATGTCAAATGGCTAAAAGCCATCAATTACCTTTTCCTAATTCCACTTCATTTGCTTCAAGACCCTTGAACTCGTGTACTCAGATGTGTGGGGTCCCGCCTTCCATCCTCCAAAGGATTCAAATACTACGTCGGTTTTGTTGACTCCTTTAGCAAGTTCACATGGATCTACTTGTTAAAACACAAGTCCGATGCTCAATGTGCCTTCATCCAATTTCAAAAACAAGTAGAGAGGTCCATCAACAAGAAAATCATTTACTTCAGAGTGACCGGGAGGAGTACCAACGACTTAATTCCTTTTTAAACAAATAGAGTCATTCATCGTGTTTCTTGTCCGCATACACATCAACAAAATGGTGCGGCCGAAATAAAACATCGACACATTGTCGAGACTGGCTTAGCGTTGTTGGCTCATTCATCGCCTCTACGATTTTGGGATGAAGCATTTTAACCGCTTGCTATCTCATAAATCGTCTTCCTCCCCGCACCATCCACAACTCCACACCCATTCGGCCGCCTCTACAAAGTTGAACCAAATTATAAAGACCTCCGATTTTGGTCAGTGTTTCATCGCTAACTTACGTCCTTACAACAGTCGGAAGCTTCAGTATCGATCAGCGCAATGCGTCTTCCTTGGGTATAGCCTGATGCATAAGGGGTTCAAGTGTTATCATATCCCAACTGGTCGTTTGTACATCTCCCGAGATGTCGCATTTGATGAGCATGTTTTTCCTTTTGAATCCACTAAACAAGCCCCCATACCAAAATCCTTAGTCCCAGAAACTGCCCTGCTCCCTTGGCCTCCGAAACCTCCACTTCCTGTTGAGCATAACCAGTCTGAAGTTTTGACTAATACTGAACACACTAATACTGCTCTTGATCGGAATGATGATGTGCAGGACACAGGACATACAACAGATAGTGGTGATACTCAGCCGATGGAAGTTGCTACACCTATCGTGCCAGATGATGAAGTGGATCCTTCTCCCACAACTTCGGCTTTTCCACAGCACAGTTTAGCCTCTCCAACCAGACCAGTAACACGGCTGCAAAACAGAATTCGCAAGCCCAAGGAAGTTCATGATGGTACCATCCGCTATGATCCCCGGCGTAAAATTTGCTGCTCTTGTTGTCGATCCACAGGAACCTGTTTCTCATATTGATGCCCTTCAGCAGCCTCAATGGAAACGTGCCATGACTGAAGAGTATGATGCGCTTATACAGAACAATACATGGCACCTGGTTCCACCTGCACCCGGCCGTAATGTTGTCGATTGCAAATGGGTTTTCAGAGTCAAACATCATGCTGATGGTTCCATCGAGCGCTTCAAAGCTCGGCTCGTTGCAAAGGGCTTTCACCAACGACCAGGTATTGACTATGATGACACGTTTAGCCCGGTTGTCAAACCGGCAACAGTACGTCTTGTTTTGTCTGTTGCTGTCTCTCAAGGTTGGTGCATTCGCCAAGCTGATGTGAAAAATGCTTTCCTACATGGTGATCTCAAGTGAAGATGTCTATATTCGCCACCTCCGGTTTTGAAGATGTTTCAAGCCTCGGTATGTCTGCAAACTCAACAAAAGCACCGTATGGATCAAACAAGCTCCACGTGCATGGTATCATAAGCTTAGCTCCAAGTTGCGTGCTCTCGGTTTTGTTGGCTCCAAGGTCGACATTGCCATTTATTCTTCGCCAACCAGGGCTCACCATGCACATCCTTATTTATGTTGATGATCTGCTTATTGTCGGTTCCTTCGAACATGCGATCCACGCGCCTTCTTCACCAAATTCATCATCAGACTTTGCTATCATGGATCCGGCCCTCTTCACTTCTTTCTTGGAATTGAAGCAAAGCCCGATCCAGTGGGATCATTCTATCACAAAAGTAGACATCAAGGATCTCATTACGTCGCACTAATATGACCTTGTGTAAGCCACCACCACACCTATGTCGAGCTCGGAAAAGCTGTCCAAAACAATGGGCAATCCTCTACCAGAGGCTGAAATTACAAAGCATCTGAGTACAATTGAGCTCTTCAATATCTCACTATCACTCGACCGACATTAATGATTCAACAACAAGGTATGCCAAGATTTGCAATCACCAATGATATACATTGGGGAGCAATAAGAGGATTCTGCGCTATCTACAAAGACACCCAAAGCGGATGGTTCGAAAATATATCGCAATAGCTCTATGCTAATCTGGTTTCTCGGACGATTGATTGGGTGCATAGATGACCGCCGCCAACCGAGGATTCGCTATCTTCCCGGAGCAAACCTTGTGTCATGGAGCGCGAGAAAACAAGCTACCGTCTCGATCCAAAGATCGAGTCGAGAATATAAGGCGCTTGCCAATGCCACCGCGGAGATAAGAGGCGATTTGGTGCATGTGGTGTGCCAACTGACTTGGGTTAGTGTTCTAAATAAGGCTATTAAGGCCTTGTCAACGGTCGTTAAAACGGCAAAGGTCCCCTGCCAGTTACGTTTATGGACATTTCAAGATTTGTAAGTTTTATTGGCCCGTTTATTCAGTTTAATGGTCGTTAACGTTTAACAAACCCGTTTTATTGGACCGTTTATTTGAGTAAAGTTGCAAAATTGCCATATAACATGAAATATTATGACATACATGAAATAAATGTTAGCTTTGCATTTCATTGCCACTTGAGCTTTTCATTCATTCAATTATGATTCTTTAATTACATTCGCATCATGTCATCTTTTTTCTTCCTGTCACCACTATGGACATTTGTTGATAGCCCGGTAGTTCTATTCTATATGCATGAAAGAAAATGAACTAGATGATTATTTTGTTACCGTAAACATGTACATATTTCTCTAAATTTTAAATAGTAAAACCATTTACAAGGCCGCTTACGGAAGTGGTGGCAATCGGGACGGCCAAGGCAACAGGGATTCACTCGGCAAAACAACAACAATTCAAGTAATGGCAGGCGACCAGTATGTCGGATCTATTCAACAACAATTCAAGTTTCACCCCGATTTCTTTGTTGTCAAGGATCGAACAACCAAGATTCCGCTTCTTAAAGGCGAAGTATAGAAGAAATCATATCCATACCATCAATTCAAGATCAAGCATTAAATAAAAGAGCATATTATGCCTCACCTTCACAAAACGTTGGCATACTCTTTAGGGCATCCTGCATCAGTAGTCAATAAAATTATTGATCATATAGGTTACCTTTGTCCAATAAAGAGTCTCAGAACCTCAAGATGTAATGCATGTCAAATGGCTAAAAGCCATCAATTACCTTTTCCTAATTCCACTTCATTTGCTTCAAGACCCTTGAACTTCGTGTACTCGGATGTGGGGGTCCTCGCCTTCCATCCTCCAAAGGATTCAAATACTACGCCGTTTTGTTGACTCTTTAGCAAGTTCACATGGATCTACTTGTTAAAACACAAGTCTGATGCTCAACAGGCCTTCATCCAATTTCAAAAACAAGTAGAGAGGTCCATCAACAAGAAAATCATTTACTTCCAGAGTGACTGGGGAGGGGAGTACCAACGACTTAATTCCTTTTTTAAACAGCTAGGAGTCATTCATCGTGTTTCTTGTCCGCATACACATCAACAAAACGGTGCGGCCGAGCGAAAACATCGACACATTGTCGAGACTGGCTTAGCGTTGTTGGCTCATTCATCAGTTCCTCTACGATTTTGGGATGAAGCATTTTTAACCGCTTGCTATCTCATAAATCGTCTTCCCTCCCGCACCATCCACAACTCCACACCCATTCAGCGCCTCTACAAAGTTGAACCAAATTATAAAGACCTCCGGATTTTCGGCTGTGCCTACTGGCCTAACTTACGTCCATACAACAGTCGAAAACTTCAGTACCGATCAGCTCAATGTGTCTTCCTTGGGTACAGCCTGATGCATAAAGGGTTCAAGTGCTATCATATCCCAACTGGTCGCATGTACATCTCCCGAGATGTCACATTTGATGAACATGTCTTTCCTTTTGAATCCACTAAACAAGCCCCCATACCAAAATCCTTAGTCCCAGAAACTGCCCTGCTCCCTTGGCCTCCGAAACCTCCACTTCCTGTTGAGCATAACCAGTCTGAAGTTTTGACTAATACTGAACACACTAATACTGCTCTTGATCGGAATGATGATGTGCAGGACACAGGACATACAACAGATAGTGGTGATACTCAGCCGATGGAAGTTGCTACACCTATCGTGCCAGATGATGAAGTGGATCCTTCTCCCACAACTTCGGCTTTTCCACAGCACAGTTTAGCCTCTCCAACCAGACCAGTAACACGGCTGCAAAACAGAATTCGCAAGCCCAAGGAAGTTCATGATGGTACCATCCGCTATGATCCCCGAAGCAGAAAATTTGCTGCTCTTGTTGTCGATCCACAGGAACCTGTTTCTCATATTGATGCCCTTCATGACCTCAATGAAACGTGCCATGATAGAAGAGTATGATGCGCTTATACTGAGAACAATACATGGCTTTGGTTCCACCCGCACCCGGCCGTAATGTTGTCGATTGCAAATGGGTTTTCAGAGTCAAACATCATGCTGATGGTTCCATCGAGCGCTTCAAAGCTCGGCTCGTTGCAAAGGGCTTTCACCAACGACCAGGTATTGACTATGATGACACGTTTAGCCCGGTTGTCAAACCGGCAACAGTACGTCTTGTTTTGTCTGTTGCTGTCTCTCAAGGTTGGTGCATTCGCCAAGCTGATGTGAAAAATGCTTTCCTACATGGTGATCTCAGTGAAGATGTCTATATTCGCCAGCCTCCTGGTTTTGAAGATGTTTCGAAGCCTCAGTATGTCTGCAAACTCAACAAAGCACTGTATGGACTGAAACAAGCTCCACGTGCATGGTATCATAAGCTTAGCTCCAAGTTGCAGGCTCTCGGTTTTGTTGGCTCCAAGGCTGATACTTCGCCATTTATTCTTCGCCAACCAGGGCTCACCATGCACATCCTTATTTATGTTGATGATCTGTTTATTGTCAGTTCCTCTGAACATGCAGTCACGCGCCTTCTTCACCAGCTTCATCAGGACTTTGCTATCAAGGATCTGGGCCCTCTTCACTTCTTTCTTGGAATTGAAGTAAAGCCCGATCCAGGGGGGATCATTCTATCACAGCAGCAGTACATCAAGGATCTGTTACGTCGCACTAATATGACCTTGTGTAAGCCAGTCACCACACCTATGTCGAGCTCGGAAAAGCTGTCCAAAACAATGGGCAATCCTCTACCAGAGGCTGAAATTACAAAGCATCGAGTCTGATCGAGCTCTTCAATATCTCACTATCACTCGACCGACATTGCGTATTCATCAACAAGGTATGCCAAGATTTGCAATCACCATGATATACATTGGGGAAGCGGTCAAGAGGATTCTCGCTATCTACAAAGATGCCCAGGCGGATGGTGCGAAAATATATCGCAATAGCTCTATGCTAATCAGTGGTTTCTCGGACGCTGATTGGGCTGGGTGCATAGATGACCGGCGCTCAACTGGAGGATTCGCTATCTTCCTGGGAGCAAACCTTGTGTCATGGAGCGCGAGAAAACAAGCTACTGTCTCTCGATCCAGCACTGAGTCAGAATATAAGGCGCTTGCCAATGCCACCGCGGAGATCATTTGGATGCAGTCGGTTCTGAAAGAACTTGGGATTTTACAGAAACGAGCGCCAATTCTATGGTGTGACAACTTGGGAGCAACATATTTATCAGCCAATCCAGTCTTTCATGCGAGAACAAAGCACATCGAAATCGATTTTCACTTTGTTCGAGAGCGAGTAGCACAGAAGGCATTAGACATCCAATTCATCAGCACGCATGACCAACTTGCTGACATCCTCACTAAAGCACTGCCGATTGATACATTCAGAAGACTCAAATTCAATCTCAACTTGAGTCCAGGCAAGTTGTGATTGAGGGGGGATGTTAGAATAGGAGATATTTCCGGTCCTCTGCTGTACCGATTGGGATTAGAATCGGTGTCCTAATGTAATACGTAAAGTAATCCGTGTACTGTAGCAAAACAGACAACGCTCAAAGTACTATATAAATGAACCTCTGCGCAACGTTTTGATTGCGCATCAGAGTCTTTCAATTATCTCTGTTACTTTTACAAGCTGAACCTGAGTTAACTCATGAGCCACTCGTTAGCTCGTTAAGGCTCGGTGATTAAATATTCACCATGATGATTTTTGATGTGAAAGACTTTTAGTTAGCTGAGTATTTAAATTAATGTATGTACATGTAACCATGCTAGGTTTGACTGGAATTGTTAAGATTGCGAATCGGCTCGTGACTATTTACCTATATTTTACTTGTAACTAGATATTTACCTACGGATTTATTTCTACTGTCCTCCTGTTGCATGCAAGTGTTAAAGTGTGGCATATGCTCACGACGTGGCTTAGCTTAGCTCCTAACTAATTACCCTAGCTCACATGGCTTAGCTTAGCTCAGCTCATCATGGCTCACGTGGAGTTTTTTATCGAGCCGAGCCAAGTTGATTTTTCAGCTCATTAGCTTAACGAGCCTAGCCGAGCTACTTTTTTGGTTGAGCTTGCACGAGCCGAGCCAAGCCGACTCGATAGCCAACCCTAGTATCACCAACTAAATTTCGGTAGTACCACACCCCTACGATAGGACCGCATTTTACATGGTGGTAAGACCACACTAAGGGCTGAAGTTGTGTTTTGCTTAGTTTTTCTTGGAGATTTCATTGTAGGTGCATAGGCTCTATTATTCATAGCTAGTAGAGCAAAAGAATTGAGAATTTAATAAGGGAAAAGATTTAGAAAAGGATTTCAATTGTCTCGGCTCCTATTCATCCCTCCTCTAGTCGCTGGTCTCGATCCTACATAAAATTGTCCCTGGCATCCATGAGTGGAGCTATACCAATCTTCTTCTGTCAATAATGTTGTATAGATCTCCTCAAGAGACCATTTAACCTGGGATCTAGTGTAGGAACAGATATTTTGCAGGACTTCCTAAAATTCTGAAAAAGGCTTCAGTTGATAGAGCAATAACATAACTGAGTGATATACTAATGTATCATGGACAATCTTACCGAATTGATCTAGCCTGGTTGAGAGACCAATCAATCTCTATTGTAGGACCTGGGGGAGGTGGTACTGCTGCAGGGGCTCCATTTGAGTTGCTGTAATGGAGGATGGCAGTGTTGGTGAGCACGGGTTGGTGAAGCGTGTCGAGACCACGATGGTGTAATCCTGGGGTGGCTGATCAGCTGTCACAAGGAACGAGTAGGACTGGCCTAGATGGACATCGATCGATGTGTATGTGTTCTGCATGGTGTGTGATCCCTCCACCTCAACCAGGAGGAATGAATGACCCTGAATCCTTATGTTCACTGACGTTGAGATGCCCACATTCGATACCCGAAAACGGTATGTTTTCCCTGGCAAGATTACATCCAGCAAGTTTAGTGCAACTCTGTCTTATAAAAAAAATCAAGTACATGTCAGGTATTTTGTTCTGATTTATTCTGATAAATTTACCTTGGTCTACTGTAAATCTGTTGCCATTCCAGCCTTGCCCATTTATAAGAAGCCCATCGGGGAATGGCAGGTCATTACCACTGTCCAATATGCCTTGCAAATCCTGTAAAACTTTACTTTTAGTTTCGATGATGCACCAAAATGAACATGAAGCTGCAAAGGAAATTTCCATTGTTTTCTCTTAACAGTGTGCTTTAGATACATTAAGATATAAGCTTACAGTGTGATTGAGTTTGAACCAGTCACCAGTCAGTATGGTGAAATCACCAGCAGGGGGATCAAACGGAACCGGGATCCTCGGGCGGCTAAGGACCCTGATGCCACCATACCCACCAGCCGCCTTATGGAATGCAAGGGAAGGGAAGTAGTAGTAACTCCCAATTTGATCCTTGAATTGCATGATGTAAGTGAAATTGCCTCCTGGGGGGATCGGGCAGGTTGTACCGTACACGCCATCTTGCCATGAGCTCCTCCTCTGCTGAATTCCTTGCCTACAATGTATGAACCATCAAATATCAGTCATAGACACAGCTATTTATTTCCATGCTCCCAATCGTGTTCATGGCATGCAAAATTAACACTGTTAGTCTCAAACAAAGGTTCCAGATCAAGTAACCATGAGATCGATGCAGTTACCATTCAGTATGGTCAATTGGTTAATGCATTGCTCATATCGAAGTGCGTGTGTTCTGTTTACTTATTTCTCTCTTAACCATTCACATATGGCAGGAGCGCATCTTATGTACATGTCGCTTTCTTATACGAGAAGTGCTCCAACACGCAAATGAGTGTCTCAAGGTGGCAAGAAGTACACTCTTGCTGCACTTCAAGGCAGAAGAAGCCACAAAAACGCAGCAATCTGCACATGCTCAATGCTGAAACATATCAGGCCCCACTGACACAATTAGGCATTAGTTGTGCATTTGCTCTTTTTATCATTGATCTGTGAGGAAAGCGCAAGCACAAGGAAAAGAAAGGGGGAAAACAATAAAAGGATAAAAAGTGAGCGTGGATATTAGAACAGTATCAGATTCCGTTAGTTAAACAAATAAAAGGAAGCGATAAACATTGAGACTTTTTATCATCGAGATACCAAATATAAATTTAGTACCGACAGGTATCAAAATTTCGAAGGATGAAGCTACCAAGAGGTAAACAGATTAAAGGTAACTTGGTGGTACATCATGGTCTCTCTCAAGCACCGTAAAATCTCTAATAAACATTATCCTTGGACAGCTCACTCTCACAGTGACATCACAAACTCTGCAAGGTACTTACCAAATCAAGATTTCACACGAGCCTACTTCAACGAAGGAAATTTAACTATCCACTTGCAATTTTGAGTGTTGGCATGTTCTTCTGTATGTCCAAATTTTAACAACTCAACAACCAGTTCTACTCCCAACAGCGACGTAGCATGTGGGAAGAAATTGATATTACCCGGGAATCTCAGTAACATATCCAGCAAAAAGAAAACATAAGGAAAAACAGCCGATACATTTGAAGATTTACAGCATGATCTAGATCATGCAATACATCTAAAAACATACAACGTGGACAGAAGCACTAAAATGAGCCGACCAACACCACCATGACCATGCCAGCAAGAATGCAACATTCAGAGAGAGACATGCCAAGCTTGAACTGAAGAGCCAAGTTATGTGAGAAACCGAGAGAAAACAGTAGAAGAGAAAGGGAAAAATACCACGACAGGAGGAAGGGGGCAGGCAGGTTGTTGAACACATTGATGACGATGTTGTCGTTGGTCACAGCGTCGATCTGAGGCCCCGGGAACTGCCCGTTGATCAGTATCCCCTGCATCAGGCGGCCATTAGCGATTGCAACTCGGTCAATCACCTCCTCTGACAGTAAAAGGCACACGCAGGCAGCTCATACCAAGAACAGAGCAAGAACAAACGACACATTAATGTGCATGCATACCTGCTGCTTGACACCGAGAGGGTAGATGTCGCCAAAGGTGATGTTCCAGGTGTAGAACCTGTAGGGGTCATCTCCTCTAACCAGGAGGAGAGAGGATGCGAGGAGGAGGAGGCGGCAGAGAGAAATGGAGGAGGAGGAGGCCACCATTCTCCTCATCTCACTCCTACCAGTACAACTGCTATCACTGAACTCTCTCCTGGCTCTTTTATCACTTCACCTCAATGACCTCAGAAGACAAGCTCACTGTACCCAGAAGAGTGTGAAGTGATGTAGCACAGTAGCAGTGCAGGAATCTGATGAGGAGGGGAGAGAATATTAATGAGGTGCAGATTTTGCAGTGATGACGATTTGTTGGACGGATGCGTACATACGCCTGCTAGATTGGATGGTGATACTCGTAATTTAAGGAGGCGGGTAGTGGACCTAGTGGTTCCGCAATCCGCACGGCTTAAATCTTGGAGTACGCAGGTTGCAGAGTTGGGTACTTGGGTGGCTAACTCTCGGTATACAGTGAATTTAATCTTGAAACTTTATATATAGGTAAAATAATCTATAAAGTATATCTATAATTTTTTTCAGAATTTTTCATGACTTTTATTAATTGGTGTGTACACGAAAAACCTTATACACAGGATATGTTGCTATTTATAAAAGCTAACAAAGTTATGAAAGTACTTCTTGAGGTAAATCTATACATAAGATTTTCATATATCCAATAAAATATTTAAAAAGATGTAACGTTCCTTCTTTTGAGCTACTTTAAACTTTCCTTATTGTCCAATATTTTGTGAATTTAAAATTTCCCTCAAGTGTAAGCAGAGCAAATTGAAACAAATTTTGAAGTTAAAATGAGTTCAACCTAATTTATTTGGGTTCCAAAAGTTTAGAAGTATTTTTGAGAATTTTCTAGATTTTTTCCACACTTATTTGCAATTTATTTTAGCCTTTTTTTATTTTTTTCTGGAATTCTTAATTTCAAAAACCTTTTTAATCCTCAAAATCCGCGTGGACCGACTTTTTTTGAGCAGGCCTGTTTTCTTTCCACTTCCAGCTTGCTTGCGCTGGCCCGAGTGCTCCTGAGCCAGCTCAACTCCCTTCGTGTTTCGCCAACCCATCTCCACCTCTCCCTCGGCTCGGTTCGCTGACAGGTGGGGCCCACCTACCAGCCTTAGCCGCTTCGTCTCCATACTGACCCGTCGTTGCAAAGGGCTCTCGCAACTGCCGCCACAGAATCCACGTCTGTTCAAGCCGCATCCGAGCCAATTTCCCTGGACATCCGCAACTAGTTAATGCGTCGCCCTTTCCCCTCTCGTTTCTCGAGTTTTGCCGCACGGAGTCGTTGCCAAAACCTAGCCCTAGCAAACGTATTGCACCGCCATGCCGAGAAGCTCCTCTGCTGATGGTGAGCCTCCGTCGCGGCCATTGGCCTCATCGGGTCCCCCCGTATCGCCCGCTTTGTTTTTCCCTAGATCTGAGCAATCTCACCACATGTTTGCGCCCGACTGTTCTAATCTTTTCCATCTCCGTTGTAAACGTTGTTGCCGAAGCTTCGCCAAACAAACAAGTGGTAGAACCGGTAGCACTCAATGAAGGCAAATCTTCCTTAACGATGTTGATCCAAAATTTCTAAAATGATTATGTTGTTTTAAATTATTGCATGCTTACTTTTATATAATGTATTTTAAATTTAGTCATAGCATTTAGTTAAATTTCATAATTGTTATGACCTCTTTGGTATCGAACATTATGTACCTTTGTCACTCTAGCTGGTATTAACTATTGTATTTGGTGATGAATATTAGAGTAACATCATACAGTAGAAAGCGTAGTCTAGCTTAATCATTTCGGTATTATGTTATTATAAAAATCATTATAAACATTGTTTAAACTCATTTGTGAAGTTACGGCAACATATACATAGTCAAGGCCTTATTGTGATCATCCTAATCTCACTCTACCAATAGGTGCATAGTAAAAGCCTTATTGTGATTATCCTAGTCTCACTCTACAAGACTAGAGTGTTTGTGGACAGTAAAGGTTGATCACATTTTGTGAGTAAAGCTGCACACATTCTGTAGAGTTAAAACTACTTAAGTAATCGTGCCTACAGTTAAGGGCGGGCAAAGTGCGCTTTCACATTGTAGAATTTTCTAGTTTTATTTAAAATAGAAATAGTGGCTTGGGAAATCCGTGAGTGAATGAAACTTTTGGGTTATGGTTTGGCAGTTGGAGTCAGTCAGGTGGATAAAACCTATTTTAATTGTCTTATTAAAATTCAATTATTGCAACTACATTTAGTTAAATGATGCTTTGTGAGATTACTATTGTATTTAAAGTTGAAACATTACTTTATACTAAATGAGTCATATTAAGCATTTAATTGTTTAGCCTTATATATAGTTGTCATGCATTATGTTTCTAAGACTTACCGAATACATTTTGTACTCACTCTTACAACATCCCAACTTTCCATAGAGAAGTGCGCAGAAGTAAAAGGTGACTATGAATCCATTGCTTGTGGTTACGATGAAGACAATCCGCATTACTAGGAGGCGTACCTCAATCGATTGTCAGTTGGGTAAATGGATGGGCTTATCCTGCTGCTTTATATTTCGTTTCCACTGCTACTTTATTGGACTTTAAGTTTATGTGTTTGTTTATTTGTAATGGTTGGAAATGAGATAGATACCTTTTACTTAAATTACTAATAATTTGATTCGTGATTTGGATGTGTTATTATCATTATTTCCGCTATATGCACTAGCTTTTCCTAAACTAGTGCGGTTGTACACAGAGTTTAGATTTGGAAATCCGGTCCCGACAGAGATGGTATCAGAGTCATATTGATTGTAAGTTATGATCCAGTTAGAATGGCAAGCCTTAAGAACTATATTAAAATAAGGAGTTATAAAAAAATTAAGTTTTTACTCTCTTGCTTTTGTTTTCTTTGTTTTAAATCATTTTGCTGATCTTCTTCTTCTTATTTCAAAATCTGTAGGTGCCGTTCATCAAATCTTGCGCCGAAAAGGACGGTGGATTCTATGAGCAGCTGTGGTTGATGCTTTAGGAACTTGAACACATTCATCGACTAGAGTACCGTGGAATCATGGTCGAGAATGATGGTCGTGAGTATTGGAGGGTCAAGATCATTATCTTCTCCCAAGAGCCACCAGAGGGAGATAGATCTTATCGCTTCGTGGTGGATAGAGATACTTACAAGCTGGGATGTCAGGAGGCTGCTAAAGAGGCGATTGCTTGTTTTGGGTTCATCTATCACCATAAGCTTCAACACACAACTTATCATTACTTTTCTGCTTACGAGGAGTACGAGTCGTTCGATCAGTTCAGGAGGCTAGCTGATGATGAGAAAGACACCATTGTGGTTCACAATACAGGCCTATCTAGTCGGGTTATCAAAGCTAGTACCCGTATCAAACGATGCAGGGCCAAGATGGGTAGGAAAAAGGGGAAGAATAAACACCCAATTCAGTAGTTTGTTAATGAAGGGCGTTTTTTGGAATAGCAATGGGTTAGCTGACCCAAAGAAGTTTAAGTTCTTATCGGATCTAACTACGGAGAAAAATTTAGATTTTCTAGCCTTATCGGAAACTGGTAGGAAGGAGTGCTCACAGAGTTTCCTTAAAAATCTTTGTGCTGGTAAGGATTTTTTGTGGCATTGTAAACCTCCTATTGGTAGATCTGGTGGCATGTTAGTAGGAGTCAATTTGATGACTTTCGATATAGGGGAAATTGTGGAGGGGGACTATTTTGTGAAACTTAGACTACGAAACAAAAGTGATGGTTTTCAATGGTTATTGGTATCTGTTTATGGACCGGCACAACAGGCGAATAAACAAGCTTTTCTGACTGAGTTAGTTCAACTATGTTCTAAAGACTCTTTACCTATGATTATAGGTGGGGACTTTAATATCATAAGGGGACCTCATGAAAAGAATAATGCTCACTATAATGACAGATGGCCTTTTTTGTTTAATGCCATAATTGATGCTTTTAATCTTAGGGAGTTAGACCTGTCAGGTAGACAGTTTACTTGGGCGAATAATCTGGACCATCCAACCTTTGAGAAATTGGATAGAGTGTTAGTTAGTACGGAGTGGGAAATTAAATTTCCTTACTCTACTTTACTCGCTCTAACACGAGAAATATCTGATCATACCCCTTTATTTCTTAACAATGGCGACTCGTCTACGTCCAATTGTTCTCCACTATTCAAGTTTGAACTTTGCTGGCTCGTACGTGAAGGGTTTTTTGAAATGGTTAAGAATATTTGGGAAAATCCAGTTTTTGGGTGTTCAGCTATTGACCGTTGGCAGACTAAGATTAGGCGTCTGCGTCAACATTTGAGGGGTTGGGCAAAAAATGTCAGTGGTATCTATAAAAGGGAGAAAAACCAATTACTGGACATTCTTGATGGCTTAGATAAGCAAGCTGAGTCTAGGTTACTATCGCCTGAGGAGTTAAATTTCAAACACAACCTTAATGAGAGGCTTTCTAATTTGTTGCGGGAAGAGGAGATTAAGTGGTACCAGCGAGCGAAAGTTAAGTATTTGCTTGAAGGTGATGCCAATACCAAGTTCTTTCATTTGGTGGCTAATGGCAAGCACCGCAAATCTCGTATTTTCCAGTTGGAACATGAGGGAGGGCAGATTAGTGGTGATACTGCGCTAAACAGGTATATTACCAACTATTATAAGAATTTGTTTGGTCATCCTAATAATGTTTCGCTAACGCTGGATGAAACAAGGATAGGGGATATTCCACAAGTTTCTCTTCTAGAAAATGAAATTCTGACTTCCAGCTTTCAAGAGGAGGTTAGAAAGGCTATCTTCCAGATGGAACATAATAAGGCACCTGGGCCAGATGGATTCCCACCAGAGTTTTATCAAGTCTTTTGGTATGTTATCAAAGAGGATTTGATGGCTCTTTTTGAGGAATTCCATAATGGCACGCTTCATCTACATAGATTGAATTTTGGGGTAATTACTTTAGTGCCAAAAACTAGTGATGCAAAACATATTCAACAGTTCAGACCTATATGTTTGTTGAATGTTAGTTTTAAGATCTTTACTAAAGTGGCTACTAATAGAATATCGCTTGTGGCTCAAAAAGTTATTAGACCTTCTCAAACAGCGTTTCTATCTGGGAGGAACATAATGGAGGGTGCAGTTATTCTCCATGAGACTTTGCATGAAATGCATAAGAAAAAGCGGAGTGGAGTTATTTTTAAAATTGACTTTAAGAAAGCCTATGACAAAGTTAGATGGGATTTTCTTCAGCAAGCGTTACGTATGAAAGGTTTTTCTCCCACTTGGTGCAATTGGATTAAATCTTTTGTCCAAGGGGGAAATGTTGGAGTTAAGGTAAATAATCAGATGGGGTTGTACTTTCAAACTTGGAAAGGGCTTCGGCAGGGTGATCTGCTTTCTCCAATACTTTTTAATATAGTGGTGGATATGTTGGCTATCCTGTTAGCCAGAGCAAAAGAGGATGGTCAAATTGGGGGGTGATTCCTCATCTGGTAGATGATGGTTTATCTATTCTCCAATTTGCTGATGACACTGTAATTTTTATGGACCATGATTTGGAGATGGCAAGGAATATGAAGCTTTTACTATGTGCTTTTGAACAACTTTCAGGCCTCAAAATAAATTTTCACAAAAGTGAAATTTTTTGTTTCGGTCATGCAAAAGACCATCAGACAGATTATTCCAATTTGTTTGGGTGTAAGTTAGGTTCTTTCCCGTTTAGATATTTAGGGTTACCAATGCACTATAGGAAGTTGAGTAATTCTGACTGGAGAGTGGTGGTCGAAAGATTTGAGAAAAGATTAAGTGGTTTGAAAGGTAAGATGTCATTCTCATCGGGGGGTCGGTCTTGATTAATTCAGTCTTATCTAGTCTACCGATGTTTATGATGTCTTTTTTTGAGGTCCCGAGGGGTGTTCTGAAAAAAATAGATTTTTATAGATCCTGTTTTTTTTGACAAAATGATCAGCACAAAAAGAAATATAGGCTCGCGAGATGGGAAGTCTTATGCCAACCTAAAGATCAAGGTGGGTTAGGAATTCTCAATCTTGATTTTCAAAATAAAAGCCTATTGAGTAAGTGGCTGTTTAAGTTGTGTAATGAGTATGGAATTTGGCAACAACTGCTGAGAAACAAATATTTGAAAGGCAAAACTTTAAGTCAGGTAGAAAGGAAACCAGGTGATTCTCATTTTTGGAGCAGTCTCATGGGGGTAAAATCTCAATTCCTAAGCCTCGGTTCCTATATCTTAAAAGATGGGACCCAAGTAAGGTTTTGAGAAGATATTTGGTTGGGGAATCTACCATTAAAATCTCAATACCCTTCTTTGTTTAATATCGTCCGAAAGAAACATGCCACAGTAGCTGAAGTACTTGGTTTACCCTCTCTTAATGTGGCTTTCAGACGAGCGTTGGTGGGGACTAAACTAATCGCCTGGGGTAATTTAGTTGCACGAACGATTAATATTACCTTACAGGAAGGGGCTGATTTTTTCAAGTGGCATCTTCATTCTAATGGGATTTTCTCGGTAAAATCCATGTACAATTTCTTGGTTAAGAATGGCATTAAAGTATCACAGGAGATTTGGCACACTAGGTTACCTTTAAAGATTAAATTTTTTTTATGGTACATAAAAAGGGTGTCTTATTGACTAAAGATAACTGCTCGTCAGAATTGGCATGGGGATAAGTCCTGTTGTTATTGCAAAGACAACCAAACTATCCAACATCTTTTCATCAATTGTTGTTATGCCAAATTTATGTGGCGCTTAGTTTACATGACTTTGGGGATTGCCCTCCCGTCAATATTCATCATCTATTTGATGGGTGGTCAAACAAGGGGGTCACCAGATTCTCAGATTACTATCGGGGGTTGCCGGAATTTGTTGGGTCTTATGGTTAACCAGGAATGACACTGTTTTTGACAAACTCATACCTAAATCCTTTTTGCAGGTATTGTTCGAGGAGCGACCGCTTCGTACATGGGCCAAATTACAAGAAAATGAATCAATTAAAGAGGGTCTTCGATGTTTGTCGTCTCATTGGAGACCGTAGCTTTGCGCTTATTTGCTTCGTTTGGTTGGCCTTTTGTACGCTCGGATCGGTTATTCTGTTTGAGGATTTGGTTTTGTCAACTTGTTAATTCCTTGTCAGTTTGTAATAAGTGTGGTCTGATTCTCTCTAAGAGAGATGAAGCCGGATTTTTGATCCATTATCTAAAAAAAAGTCAGGTTATCATTTTATTGCGATATCTTTACTACTTCTAATTATAAGTTGATGATGGTTGTCCATTCTCTTTCAGAATATTTGATCTATTGGATCTGGCACGAACGACTGAGATATTTTCAAAATATGCTTCACTTGATGTATGTATAAAAGAAATTATACTTTATTGTATAACTTAAAGATCCTTTCTACTCATATGTATTAACTTTTTTTTTTTAGAATTCCGTTGAACAGACATCCTACTAGTTTTACCATGTACGGCAGACTTACCGAAGATCAGAACACGTCGTAGACTCGTAGAGCAAAACGCTGCGCGCACCCACCAGGCTACCACCCCTCCCCGAAGTAGACGCGCCATTGCCATGCCATCCCATCGTATACCCCGCGCGGAAAAGAGAATGAGACCCTCACCTTTGCGACGCCATCAGCAGCTAAAATTTTTTCAAAGCGGCGAATCCGATGGCACGAGCCCATGATCAGTACTAGTAACAACAAGTACTAAAGCACGAGCTTTCAATGACGTGCTAGCACGAGCTTTGAGCTCTCGTCCGGCCGCGCCGGCGATTCCAAGTTTCCAACCGATCGATCGATCGCACTGGTCGCCGCCGCACTCAGGCATACGGAATCAGATGAGTAGATCTGCCAGCGCGTCCCGCGTCTGACGTCGACAGACACGCCTGCAAGCTACTGTGCAAACGGCAGAGGCGTCAGCCTCACGTGGGCACACATGCACATGCTCTGCATCTGCTGCCACTCCCGGCGGGACGTCTTCTCTGCCTCACTAACCCCACATGGCCAGCTTTGCTGCAACTTATTTCTAGTTGCAACCGTTTTTTTTTTACCTTTTAACTTTCTTTGGAACAATACGGTAAATATAGTCTTTATCTCAATCGTGAAACACCATATATCACTTACCAGATCGCAGATTTTCTACTGTCACGGCAGAGTGTCATTGAGGCACTACCACGCGGGCTTACGCGCCAATGCCTCAACGGTACTCTACCGTGACGGCAGACGATACGCGTCCCACTTACCATACTCTCTTATAGTGGTAGATCCTCGACATCGTAACGGTTTCGTCCATCGTGGCAGCTCTCTGTAAACACAGTAGGTGGCAGCCCCGCTTTTCTATTAAGACCGTATATTGTAGCAGGTACACATTAAGCTTAGACACCATAACACTCTATCCTACCGAGCTCGGGTACCACAGTAGCTTGTCTACGGTAGTTGCGACGGCGATGAATCGTCGCTGACAGAAAAGCGTAGTAGGTGATACGTGTTGTCTCCTAATATTTTAGAAGGCTAGATATATAATTTTGTTAAGAAGAAAGTTAAGACGGAAAAAATGTGAGAGGGGGACAGGCCAAAGCTTCCCTCGTTTGGTTTCTGCTCGAGCAAATTTGTCGCGAGTGCATCATCGAGTCGTCGCCCACCTGACCTGCTGGCTGTGTAGATGAAAAGGCTCGATACCTCGCTTTGCTTGTACGTGACAATGCATACATGGGCGCGTCAGCAGCGCGTGGCCTACTGCTTTTAGGAACAGTGTTGTCGCTTGGGAATTTCTTGTTTCTGGAGCGGCCGCGACCGACGGGCACGCATTCTGCACCGACAAAATTGGTGTTCTGTCGAGCTTCCTTCGCCGACAGGAGACAGGGTTTGGTTAGGTCTGGAGTTTTTTTTCCTCTTAAAATGGCGCGGAATCGAACGGAACGGAACGGGCCGACACTTGAGGAGTAAAAAAGTTCAGCGGTGCAGTCCAGAGTAGCACGGCATCAGTAAAAAATGGGGATCAAAGGCATGCATAGCAATTTTCTACGTCATTAGAGTGCGGAACATGAATCGCAGAAAAGGAAAAAAAAATAAAAAGAATAATGATCGCATGGATCCCGTGCTTGTGCACTGTATCGTACTATCGTGAGATTTCCATTTTTCGATGGCAGGCAAAAGAGAAACGGGCTGCCACATTTACTCTGGGCAGTCCAAGCCTACATGAATACTCACTTTATCTATGTTTACGGCCCATCTTTCTTTAATGATTTTGTGCATAAATGTAGGATATATTTTATATTCCAATACAAAAATTAGTATGATGTTCTCTTTATATCCCTAATAAATATCCAAATTTACTTGATATTTCCTCTATACATTAATTAAATATAATACTTAAAGATAATAATTAGATATAGTATAGTTATTTTTAATATCTTTTGATCTATATACTAAGACAAAATAAGTACCGTAAACTTGGATGGAGGAAATATACAGGAATTACGTTGTTCAATGGCCATGCTCAACTTTACAGTATGCCCAAGAGCCCAGGACATACTCACGGCCCAATCCTACCAGGTGAAACACAAGGCCGGAGTAAATGATCTCCATCTAGAGAGGCCCATGAAGCCCACGCTTTCTAGGTTTTTCTCCTTTTCCACGCAGCAATCGATAAACGATAAGCTGCGCTGCGCCGCCGCCGCCTCTGATCCTCCTCTTCTACTATAGCCGCCGTGGAGGCTATAAATGGATTCCTAACCCAACGTTCTTCCCCCCACCTGCTAGGGTTCCAAGCGCCAGCCGCCATCGGTCTTGCCTCAGCCGCGCTCTCGCTTCCTCTCTTCTCATCCACGCTCTTGCTTCCTCTCTTCTCCTCCACGATTTCTTTCTTTCGTTTCCCGTGCTCTCTTTGCCGCTGTTCTTGGTTCTGGTGCTATTTTTTTGTTGGATTCGTCCTCTCTTGTTCTTGTTAAGGTGGGAGCGCCGATATCGCCATGGTGCTACCTTCTTTGCAAGAAGGGGACAGATCGACGCCTCAAGAAATCGTTTCAGTTGCCATGACTCCAGTAGGCAATATGATTGTTGCTTGAGCACAGTTCAATCTTTTGATGCGAATCCGTTTCCTTCTTTTTTTCTTTGATTTTGTAAATCCTTCTTCGCCTTTTCGAGTTCATATTGGATTCTGCACGGTGCTAACCCCGGGCTTGTCGGATTTACTGCTCTGAAGAAGGAAGCCCCAATGCCTGTGCTAGATCCACCATGCCATTCAGTGTTGCAGGCCATGACACATCTTGTGATTAGTCTGTGTCAAAGCAATGGATACATGCATAACTCGTCTCTTCTCTGTGTTCTTGGTCCTCCGTTATTTGCATTGGCATTGATGGCTGTGATCAGATCTTACCCGCGCTTCTGATCTAACCCGTGAAGCAAAGGGAAAAATAATGGTTGAATTTCTTAATATGAGCCATTCACTTGTCAATATTTCCCTTTTAGATTTATCTTACGTTGATGTGGTTCGGCATGACAGTGATGATACAACTTCAGCTTACAATGCCAGTTCTGCTTCTGAGAATTCATGACAGAGAAAGCTGATCTAGATCTGAGCCTTGTAGTGGCACATCATAACTAATTGTATCCATAATGTAGATCGGTATCATTGTATTTTCGTTAGCTCCGCATCTGAGTCGCCAGTGATGAGTCGCCCAATGTCTAGAGGTGCAGATGGCTCCAAGTTCCTGTTTATCAGGAAGAACCTACTTGGAGTCGCTGCATTCATATGACATCAACGGGCAAGTCTGAGGTTCTCCATAAATTGACAATTTTTAGTAGCTTTTGTATCTTCTGTTTTATACAAGTGACCAGATTTCAACCGCATGGTTGTGTGATGGTGCCGAGTTTAACTATCTTCCCGCAAGTACATCTGATTTGCTCGGAGGCTGAAGAACTCGGAGATTGTGTGTTGTCATCAGCTTCGTCTCTTTTGTTTCTGTGAGATGGGAGTTAAATAACAGCACAAAATTCGACGCTGTAGCAGCATCAGACAGGATTCAGCCGAGAGGCAATTTTGATTTCTTGAGACAACGGCTGTGGCTGCGACGATGATGGATGGAACATTCTCTCCAATGAATCAGAACTTAAAAGTGTGGTAATCACTAATTGAAATGAAATGTATAACCCCTGGATTTGAGAAGCAATTAAAATCCAATCAAACGATCGTACTTAATGGTGTAAATTTGTTGGTAATTTCTTTGAAATCATCTGATTGCACTTCGTCTAATGTGAAAGACTGAAAGCTGCCAAATTCCAATGACTCACACGGCTGGACGAGTACTAACAAACATTTGGATTGAACGTAGGAAATCGGGGAAGCATGAGAAATCCTGAAGGAAAAGTAAAAAACAAGACTTTGGTTCCTTCACGTAAAAAACGCAGGAATTTGGAGATGGATTGTGTTGCGATGCACAAGGGAAATGTTCATGAGGTCCATCCATGAGGTTGGATCTTTTTGTTTTCCTCCAAAATTCCTCTAGAATAGGATATTTCATAGGAATTTTATAGGAATCCTGAGACAGAAATTCTATGAGGTTGGACCTCATGCCCGTTTTTCTGCAAATTTCCTCTAGAATGATGTATTGCATAGGATTTTAATGGTAGTCCTGATAGGAAAATTTCTATGAGGTTAGACCATATGTTTGTTTTGCTCCAAAATTCATCTAGAACGAGGCATTCCATAGGAATCCTCCTTGTACCAAAATGTCACGTACACTTTACATATGATTCAATTCTTACAAAATTCCTCTCAAAATCCTTAGTTCCAAACCCCCCTGAATACTTGTATCCAATTCGGCAAAGGAATCCAAAGCCAATTTAGTCCAACAGCCCATGAACAGTCCAGTGCAAAGGCTTCAATTTTCAGCGGGGTGAGAGCCCTGTTTGGAATTGAGGTGGCCCGTGAATTCTTTGGAATTCTAAATCACAGGAATTGCTCAATTACGATATTTGGATGCTTCGTAGGAAAAAGATTTAGCAGAGAGAAAGACGTAAACTGAAAATTTCCATGAGGTCCAACCTCTAAATTTCCTCCAAAATTTCATGTATTGAACCCTTCCTTAGGAATCTCGTAGGAATTTTTGGGACACAGGAAAATTTTCCACATGATTTCAATCGTCCAAAACTCACTTTTCCTCCATTCCAAACAAGCCTAGAATGGAAACAAAACCATGGTACCTACAACTTATAAACAACATAAACTGATCGTTTGTACAGTTTTTTTTTTGCCGGCGATTTTCTCCGTGGCTGCTAATTCCAAGGGCTTTCATTTTGCATTTGCAGGAGGAATGCGGTTAGTGTGGATTCTACCGACATTGAGTTTGATCAACTGAATTACGATAAGTCTAAATAGCTTATGACAGCTGATTAGATATTTGATAAAGATGGACTTTCTTAAAGAAAGTGATGCGTAACAAGATCGGAGAAAATCAAACCAGATTAGCGTAATCGAAGATGATCAAGAAATGGTGATGCACAACTTTATCGATCAGAATTGAATTACAAGGGAGATTCTAAATTACAAAGCTACTTCTAATTGACAAGAAAGTAAATAAAAAGTAACTGCGAGTTATTTGATTGGTTGGATTATGTTTGTTTTGATCGCTCTTGATCATCTTTTATAAAAAGTAATTGCGGGTTTTTCGGTTTTTGGATTTTGAAAACCAAACCGAAACCGAACTGATCTAAGAACCGAACCACATCGGTTCGGTTAATTTTGTTTTCGGTTTAATCGAATTTAGCTGAAGCACTGGGTACTCGCCAGATGTGCAGAAAGGTTTGTTGCCTTGTTGATCTACGTTTTGGCCTAGATGCAGAAGATTTGGATGGAAAAGTTGCAGGAAACTTACTATTAGCAATGTCAAGTTCTCTAGCTCTACAAGACACCAAATTTCAAAGCAACTAAGCAAGTAGGAATAACTGTTTACTAGTCTGTCCGTAAAACCTATGCCGCGATTGCAAAAATGTGTTGGCCACCAAGCAGGACTTGCAGAGAACAAAAGAGCAGGGCAAGAAAAATGCTAGCCGCAAGCAATCACATATGAAGTTCGGGGTAACATCGTAGCACAAACCCATCCAAGAACAACGAATTCCTATTACATGGCATAAAAAAAATCAGTCTAGATCCTAGAAGTGCCGTGGTTAGTCTATAAAGCATCCAATTCCCAGTTGAACTGAAGACAACCATCCCACAGCTAGAATCTCAGGGCCAAGGCCACAAGGATTGTAAACCTCAGCAACATTAAATAATCTACGTCAAAGCTGAAATTTTCTTCTGCTTTACAATCAACTGAGTTGTAACAACTAGTAGAAATTACCGCAGACCAACACGGAACAAACAAAAATATTGGTAGCTAACCAAAGCACCCAACCCAATCCAATCTAAGCGTGCGTGATGCGGACAGGGCACAAGAACTTGGTTCTTGCCTTCTTGGGCGGAACCTAACCTAATCTCCCTGGGACAAAGGGAAGAGAGACCAAGTCGAGACTAGATCGGGGAGGAGCAGGACCACGAGCGCGCCAATGCTCACCTCGCCGAGAAATCTCCTCCGATTCAGCCCGCACCCCTCCCCCCCCGGTAGTGCAGATCTGGTGCATGGACTAGCTCCAGATGCGGCTGCGATCATTCGCCTCTGCGCCAGGCGCTAGTATCCACAGTCGCGTCCACCTCTGGTGACCAAGGATCATGATTCGTGGAGACCAAGGATTGTGGAGCAAGCGCAAGGAGGGATTGAAGGGATCAAGGGAGCCAGGAGGGGAGGGGATTGGGGATGAGTTGTTATGGGGAATGGGGATGACTAGATGGGAATCACGGGAGGGCAACTGGTGAACTAGGCAAGTGAAATGAATCTTGGTTCTTCGGTCTATTCGGTGTACACGAGTTAAAAGCCAAACCGAAATGTGAAAACCGAATAGCACCAAAATAAAAACCGAACCGAAAATCAAAATATTCGGTTAAATCGATTCGTTCAGTTTTTCGGTTTTGGTTTAAAAGTGTCCACCCTTACCTACTGCCACTGTCATGCAACCCCGCTAAAGCTCATATTCAATCCTCATTATTACCATACCGTCTGCCGCCCACCATCCCTCTTTCGATCCTTTGAGCGGTAACTCACCACTGCTGACTGTTGCCAGAGAAGAGGACATGCATGCTCAATAGACTTCCCCTCTGATCCTGGTGTTGTGGCACGCATGATCGCCTTGCAACTATAGCACCGGTGAACGATTGGACACAGCGGCAGGTGCCAAGCACGCGCGCAGTTTATTTGGCCCTATTTGGGGATTAAAGACAGCTTCGGTTTTCGAAAAGCTAATAAACCTCCTAAATAAGCTAATTTTTAAGCGGCTTTTGGTTTAAACTAGAAGTTATATATAACTAGTAAAAACTAAAATCAGGTAGGATATACTTTTACAACTTATTGTAAAGAGAAATTAGCTACTCCCTTCATTTTTTTTATAAGGCTTATTTTTTGAATGGTCTTATTTACAAATGTAAGATTTGCATGTAGATTTAATGAGATATTTCTTTCTAATCTTTATTTATTTTCTCTCATCCATATGTATTTATTCATTACCACCCACACAAAGTATAGAGGAGTATTTGTCATAAGACTTCTTGTAAAAAGCTACATCTGATTATTTTTTTAGCACAGAAAAAAAAAAGGCTTTTCACAAAACTACAGCTTCCAAACGGTTACCTCGCTTCTTATGAGATCGGATAATTAACGCGCCGGCCGCCGGGTCGCGCAGCGCGTATGCAGGATGCAGCCATGGGCGAGCCTTTCCGCCGCGTGCATTGATTTTCCCGGCGCGCGAACCGCCCGAGTTGCGTAGCATTTCTACCCTAACCGTTTTCTCCGGTTCATGATTTATCACATGCATTCACGCGGTTGCCCGTTTGCCACGCCTGGTCCTGAGGCTGCGCACCACAATGCGACGCGAGATTCATCACGTCCACCGCCGCCAGCCATGCCATGCCATGCCAGGTGGTTCCAGCCTGCGCCGCCGGCGCCGGCATTGCTCTTGCCCCTCGACGTATCAAGGCCGGTTTTCGTCTCATTGAGTCCATAAGCAGAGTTAACAAAATCGTTTTGTACTGAAAATCGAGACCCCACTGGTACCGATTTATCATGAAAATTGAATAAAAATCACTAAAAATCGAAAGGTTTCGAAATCAAACGGTTTGGAATTTTTAAAAAAATCAAAAATCGATTTTTTTGATAACGGTCTATTTTCATCGAAAATATGAATTGAAAATTTCTTACAGATGATTTTTTGAGCATTTTCATTGATTTTCACCAATTTTCGACGTGTTTATATGACATAAATTTTTTTATTTTTTTAAATTTAACCTATTTACCGATCGTTTAGGATTTTGAATCAGCTTGATATGGTCGATTTTTGTGATTTTCGATCAATTTTCGTCGATTTTGTTAACCCTGTCCATAAGCGCCCGCCCATCATACTAAGCTGTAGAACCAGTCGGATGCCGCCACATCACTGGCCCATGAACACCAAATGCTCACAGCCTCACATTTCAAAAATCAAGAGAAATTTTACAGTGTATCGTACCAGTAGTATATGATAGATAGTAAAATTAAATATAGTTATCGATTTGTTAAGATTAATCCTACTAATACTACCAGAGGAAGTATATATAAATACTAGCTAATTTGAACTATTTGATTGAAAATAATGAATCATATTGAATTTAGTGTATTGTAAAAGAGCTCAAAATCAAATTCGATGGGATACATATCGACAAAGTTGTGCTCGCGCCAACTAGCACCGCAGGTTTGCAACACCTACAGCGGTTGTACACGTGAACTTATTTACGAACAAGCACTTTTACAATATACTAAATTCAATATGTATTGTTTATTCTTTTTTATTTAATGGACCATATTAGTTAGTATTCTATTTATTTAAACTCTCTTCGATAGTAGAATAGTAGAAACAATTTCAATACATCAATAGTTAGATCTGATTTTCACTATCTATCACACATTATAAGTACTAGATAGAGAGGCGTGCGATGCTGCGCCTGGCAAAAAAATTCGGCCCAAATTTTTCTGCAAAAAATGCAATTCCATTTTTCTTAGCGGTGTTTTTTTAAATTGACTGGCTAGGAGCCATCGGTGAATTTGCATAACGTGATTCCAATCTTTTGTGTCGAAAGAACCGGCACTCGTGTTGAATTTGCAGAACTACAGAGTCTTTTTTGCAAAATAACTGGTAAAAGGACTTGTTCGCGATTTTGGAATCTTTCGGGTCAAAAGAACCAGCATCCGGGGCGATTTTGTGGAATTATGGGGTCTTTTTTGCAAAATAGCCAGTGAAAGGACCTGTTTGCAATTTTAGAATTTATGGGGTCCTTTTTACAAAACACCGGTGGAAGGACCTACTGGTGAGTTCGGAATTCTGGGGTCCTCTTTGCAAAACACTAGCGGAAGGACCTACTGATAATTTTGGAATTCTAGGGGGTCCTTTTTGCAAAATACTGATGGAAAGACCTACTGGCGATTTTGGAATTTTCAGAGGGTCTTTTTGCAAAAAACCGAGCTAGAGGCCTCCAGAGCACTAGAATTCTTCGCGGTGGAAGGACCTACTGGTAATTTCGGAATTCTAGGGTCCTCTTTGCAAAACATTGGTGGAAGGACCTACTGGTAATTTCGAATTCGGTCCTTTTGCAAAATAATGGAAGGACCTCACCGGTGATTTCGAATTCTCGGAGGGTCTTTTCAAAAAAAATCGAGCCGAGGCCTCAGAGCGATAGAATTCTTTTTGCGCTTAATATTATACTAGCGATTGCCACGCGCCACGCCAGCGTCGTCTGTAAATTTCAGAGCGCGTGCATTACGTGTCGTACGAAATTTGGGAAGTTCGATCATGATGTTTGCTTCGCTAAATTTTGTTCGACGGATATTTTTGTAAAAAAATTGGGTGATATCGGTTTTCTTGTTTTTTTTTAAAATGGTCTGCTAAAAGTTGTCGGCGAATCTTTAGATTGCTAGGAACCGTCGGTGAATCTGTGTTTTTTTCAAGAAAAACGTAGAGGAATCTAAACATATTCTTCTTTTTCTTTTGCATAATTCCCGCGTAATTTTGATTTTCTTATTTTTTTTAAAAAAAATAGGTTGGTAGAAGCTATCGGCGAATCTTTGGATTGCTAGAGATGTCGGTGAATCGGTGGTTTTTTTAGAAAAACGCAAAGGGACCTAAATATATTTTTATTTTTTTTTTGCATAATTCCGGTTTATTGTGTTTCTTTTTAAAAAATAGATCGCTAGAACCCATCGACGAATTCGTGGACTGTTATAAACGGTTCGCAAATCTGCGGTTCCTGTTTTTTTTGGAGAAAACAAACATTTTTTTGTTTTTTTACGTAATTCCGATCTTCCTGCTTTCTTAAAAAAAAGGTCGCTAGGACCCGTCGGCGAACCTGTGAATCGCTATAAATCGTCGATGATTCAGTGTTTTTTGTTTTTGGAAGAAAATCGTGGAAGGATATAAATGTAATCTTGTTTGTATGTTTATTTTTTGTGTTAGGACCCGTCAGCGAACCTATGGGATGTTATAGACCTTCGATGAATATGTGTTTTTTAGAAAACCACGGCTAACCAGAATAACACGCTACGCTGCGTCGTGTATGACGATGCAACGTGAAAAATTTGAGAAATTTGGTTGTATTTTCGGTTTTTGTATTTTTTTTAAAATGAGTCAATAGGACTTGTCGGCGAATTCATGGACTATTATAAACTTTCGACGAATCTGTGTTTTTTTAGAAAACCGCGAATAGGACCCATCGGCAAATTTATGGGTTACTATAAACCTTCGACGAATCTGTGTTTTTTTAAGAAAACCGTTGCTTTTTTTTTACGCATTTCGAAAAATTTGGTTATATTTTCGATTTTCGTATTTGTTTTAACAAATGGGTCGTTAGGACCCGTCTACGAATCTATGGGTTGCTATGAACCTTCGACGAATCTATGTTTTTTTTGAGAAAACTGTGGTTACCACCCGTTGGCGAATCCGTGGGTTGCTATAAACCTTCGACGAATCTGTGTTTTTTTAACTGTAGAGGGATATAAAGTAATTTATTTTTTTTCGGGTCTGTTTCACTAAAAAACACCAGGAAGCAAATCCATGGGTTGTTATAAAATTTTGACGAATCTGTGTTTTTTTAACTGTAGTGGGACATAAAGTAATTTTTTCCGAGGTTCGTTCAGCTAAAAAACACCAGGAGGGCATAAATGTATACCGCGGAGGGACTTAAATATAATTTTGATATTTTTTAGGTCTATTTTATTAAATAACCTATGAAAGGATTTAAACACAATTTTTTATTTTCCAGAGAGCCTCTACGCGAGGGAGGACAGCTGGCATCAATCACAAGCCGACATTCTCTAGCTCTTTAATATATACTAGGGTGGGTAGCGCGCAATGCCGCGCCTTATAGAATGAGATAGGCGATAGATAGTAAGGCGGTGGATGGGTGTGTTCGATTAATAATGACAAAGATATAAGGATTAGCGACGTATGCTACATAAAACAAATATAAAGGCAATTCTATGCATATCTTTTTAAAAGTTGCACAAATATGAAAGTATGAATGAAGGGTAGATAGTGATTTCTTACTTTTCGCTTGTTCCAATATTTGTACAAGAAAAACACTGAAACACTGCTAAAACAACAATCACTCTAACGCTGGTAAGAAAGCACAAACAACATGCTTTTAGAGAGAGATTGGCCTACATGAAAACACAGTTACACCATCGTTCGAGCATATCAACAGTTTGAAACCAGAAAATATTCTTTGTTTTGCTTCGTGTATAGTAACTACATTTACTACAGAAAGTTACTGGCTTCAGAGAGGTTGAAACCAAATGCATTGATCAATTTGACTTTGTCACTTCTTCCACGGTGAAATTGATCAACGCTATACGATAGCTTTAATCTGGCTAGGTTTTTTATTAGATACTCGCTTCTTCTGCTGCAATAGATAGTGCCATACCGAAGCAGAAGAAGCTGTTAGCAAGGGACTCATAATTGATCAATTTCACTCTTAGCGGTGGAGGCCTGCGGTGAAAAGAACCAGAAGAAGTGAGTATCTAATAAAGAACATAGGCAGATTAAAACTGTCTTGCACACAAAGAAATGCATTTACCTCTCACAATTGTAGGCAAGGGAAGGCTTTGGTAAACACCTCTTTTCTTCATCTGTACTCCTGATGCTTCCAGTTGCTAGAGCATCATCCATCTGCAGGTACAAGATTCAGCTATGAAACCATGCGAGTAACATGAAGTAGTAAATCCGCACTTTGTTTACAGTTTATACTTCAGAAAGGCAAGGAACAGGGAATAATTATGTCTCAAGGTAAAACAATGGGATAACTGTAAGGGATCATACAGGAAGCTATAACAAGCAAAGCTCTTTTGTCATTTAAGCACTACATTTCGGTGACAGATTAAAAGCAAATGAAATTATCAGTGGAACTGGAAAATCGATCAGGTAAGCTGGACCACAGAACTGCACCCTCGCAAGTGAAATGCTAAAATTAATTATCTGAACACTCAGAGAAGTATTGCCTACTGTAGTAGTGTAGCGCTTGGTAAGTCTCAAAAGAGCACAAATTGGTAAGCTTGAGTAACAGCTCATCTCCTTATCATATGTGGGTAAGAAATTAAGACTGGAATTGAACATTCTTTTTTGCTAACGCATAGCTGATGCAAAAGTAACGACTTACCATAAATGACAAGAGCCATGTGAGAATGCTGCAGCACAAAGGCATGTGTCATAGAGTAACAAATTAACAATGAAAGACCACCCGTATCGCTGAAACAGTAAACTACACTCTGCTATCGGTGCAAGTTCTCCCATCTCATTGTTAAATAAAAAAAGTTCTACTGACTACTTGACTTCCAAGGAATCACAAAAGCAACAAACATGATTCATGTACACTCATATAGAAGAAGAAGAATATTTCCAAAGGAACATTGATTTGAATACCAGTAATTAAACAATCTAAACTGTAAAATAACTGAAAATGACAAACAACTAACGTGTAGAAGTCCATGTTCAGACCTAGGAGCTGAAAATGCATGAATCAGTTAGATATCCCAAAAGACTGAAAGAATGCTCAGTGAAAAAAATTCCCAAGAGAGATCAATAAGAGAAAGCACATCACACTCACATACTGAGCTAGTTTGTGCGCATACCTTGCTACAGACCACATTGGATTCCAAGATTCTGGATGAACCGCAAAAACACAGTGATAATGAGAACTATTTCAAACCGAATTGAATACAAAAATAATTAAGATCTGATTCAGTATGGCACCTACAATCACTCATTGATAGGCATATTCTTTTGTGAGGGGCAAATCTGCCGCTGGGGGTTGTAAAAGGATCGAGATGTCGCCTAGAGGGGGGGTGAATAGGCGTTTACAAATTTTAAATCGCAGTGAAATTTAAACTTCGGATACTCCGAAATTTACTTCGGACTGTCCGAGCGGCTCGGATAGTCCGAACTGGTTCGAGCACAAGAACCCTAGAAAGTAGATCTAGCTAATTTCGAGGGTGATTCTAGAACCAAGAGATATATCTTAGCTAAGTAAACTTACAGAAGATTAAATCCCACCAAGATTTACTACAAGAAGCTATCAACCACTTCAATCCCCAAAAGATTAAGCTAAGCACAAGAGGGGAACAAACAAGAAATCCAAGAACCAAAGAGACGCAACAATTTTTCCCCGAAGTTCAGATCCTTGAGGGGATCCTACGTCTCCGTTGAGGCGGCACCAAGCCGGGGTCTCTTTCAACCCTAATCCTCTAGGTGTTGCACAAAGTACTCACCTACTTTTTCTTGAATCCTTTCCTTGCGGAGGTGGATTGGACCTTCACAAACTTCCGGCGGCGTCCCACACGAAGATTAGGAGCTCACCGGCGACTCCTAGCCGTCTAGGAGTCCTCAACCTCCAAGAGTAAAAGATGAACCAATAAATCCGCGAGAGAATGATTTTTGTGCTCAAGATGAATCAAAGTCACTAGATCTATCAATCTCTCCACTCACTCAACCTCAAAAGATTCACAACTCAAAGGATTTAGAGGGAGTGAGGGATTGAGCTCTAGAGGCTTGCAATGGCTGTGTTTGAGTGGAGTTAACGCTCTAGTGGCTGGTAGGTGGGGATATGAGGCTTTTATAACCTCTCAAAAACTAGCCGTTTTGAGTTGTCCCGAGTCTGTTCGGATAGTCCGAACAGAATGCATTCAGGGCAACCGAGAATCTCAGTTCGGATAGTCCGAATGCTTCGGATACTCCGAAATATCTTCGGACACTCTGAACACAATTAAACGCAACCTAACCGAGGGGGCCAACTCGGATACTCCGAACCCACGTTCGGACATTCCGAACCAAAATGTACTCGACCAACAGAGAGGGTTAGCTCGGATACTCCGAAGATACCTTCGAACATTCCGAACCTAAATTTGCCTGAGCAACCAAGGGGATTAGCTCGGACATTCCGAACCAAGATTAGGATATTCCGAACTGTTTTGAACAATTTGCCCCTAAGACTTTACATGTTAACTCATTTTGAGAGACTAGAATTTATCATTGAGCACATTAAGTCATTCTAAAGCTATTTCTTGCCATATCCCTCTTTATAGTACGATAATCATTAAACTCAAACAAAATTAAAAAATGCGTATACAACCGTCGAGTTTAACCGATGCCTTTTCTCCTTCGATTTGAGGGTCTTCTTTTCTTAAGCGACTTTCCTATGAGCGTAATCATCTGTTCACAATACTCATAAAGCTCATTAGTCACTTAATCTTGTTGTCATTAATCACCAAAATCATTAAGGGGCCTAGATGCACTTTCAGGTTGTCATGCTGAACAACAAAAGTACAAAGCAAATCTGAACCTAGAAGTAGAAACCAAAGCTTTAAAGCGATCATCCATTCTAGATCTACAAAATCTTCTAATTCAGGTTTTCCCTTACATCCCAATAAGAAACAGAATATCATCAAAACACAACCCTTGCTAAAACAATTAACATTACTGACACAGATGTTCCGGTACCTGGTATTTGGAGGTTTAAAAGGGTTGAGGTGGAAATTTGAGTTTACCATAGTAATATCCACTCTCAGGGGAAAAAATGAAACGTGAAAACATTGCTAAAGATTAAGTAACGGAGTAAAATACTAACTGATGTGGAATAGAATGCAGAAGACAACAGTTTAGAATCTGTATCATCTTGACTTCAAAGGGTGTGATTGCACTTCCTTCAAGTACGAAATCTGGCATATAAAGGAAAAAACACATAAATAAGTACTGGATATGATTGAAAGAAAGCGTCAAAAATAGGCTAACATTGAAATAAGAATGCCAATAATGCATTGGACAAACAATCCGATGACCAAAACAGATTAGACCTACAGAAACCTCGAAAGTAAAGAAATGCACACGAAAGAAACATTCAGTCGTGGCATTAAGCAGGTTGGTGTTCTGGAGAATTAGTCAATAGTGCTATATTGAAACACGTATTTTCCATTTCAATAGAACTTACCAAGAACCTGCAACATGTATTAATCTATCAGGTAGGTTGATCCGTATGATTAGCAGGAACAACTAGTACGGAACCAGCTATTATAACTGCGGTTAAAATGCAAACCCTGGTGGCAACCAAAACAAGAAATTACTAAACAAATGGGAAGTACTTTACCCGCCTGTTTGGTTGGAGGGAATTGACCGAAGGGAATGGGAATTGAGAGAGATGGGTTATAAAATCCTTTGTTTGGTTGGTGGGAATTGGAGAAGGGAATGGGAGTTTACAACTTAAACGTAGGGAATTCAATTCCCTGCCTCCCCCCTGGGAATTGAAGTCTCGCTTAATTCCCTTGCCCATTCCCATTACCCAACGATGCCAAACAGGCCATAACTTTTCTACCAGCCGGTAAACATTGTTTTATTTATACATCCAATGATCTTGGCTTCGAGGATCTCGTGTTGATTGGTGGAGACAGTGGCCGGGTGTAAGTTCAACCTTCATTAGTTATGGTTTTGGTGTTAATGACAAATCTAATCTTGTGTTAATGACAAATCCAATATTGAGTTTATCCTTGACAAATGGATTAGGTTTTGACATAGGGGTTGATTAGAGCGAATTGTTTAGTGAGCGATCGAATTTTGTAAACGGCCTCTAGCGATCCTCGACCCTACACCGGTGGAGGAGAGAGTAAGGCAGAGAGGTCGGCAGAGAGCCAGATCTTGGCCTCGGGGATCTCGTGTTGCTCCAAGAGCTTGGCGATGGTGGCCAGCTCGTCCAGGGAGCACGGTCTCGACGTTTCCAACTTTGCCTTGGAGTCCTCCCCAAGCGCCTCGCCGAGGCGCGAGGGGAGGGCCGAGTATAGATGAGTGGAGGTCGAGTCCCTCGTTGTCATCGTTGAAGGCGGTGACGGAGTGGAGGTCGTCGGGGTGGAGCGGGAGAAGAGGACCCATGAGAGCTCATCGTTATCATCATTGAAGGCGGTGACGGAGTGGAGGCCGTCAGGGCGAAGCAGGACGATTACGCGCAGGAAGCGGCAGAAGAAAGCAGCAAGGCGGAGGCAAACACAGTAGGATGCAATGCGGGTAACCAATGGAGGAATCGGAGGCAGGGGAATGAAACGATGGACCGAAGCGCAAGAACCGAGGTGAGCACGGCTAGAGCGAGGCGAGGGAACCCGCAACGAAGAACAAATGCAAGAACGAGGGGAGGAGGGGCGAGGGGACAAACCGAGAAGCGGCGTTGCCGAGGGCCACGGTCGCGATTGGAAGAAGACGGCAACAAGGATGACCCGAGGCGGAGCTGAGCGGCGGGCGAAGACGGAGGCCGCGATGTGGAGCAAACAAGACAGGCGCAATAACCAAGACGGCCATCGAGGCTTCTCGAAGAAGCAACGGAACCCACGAAACGGAGGCCAGGCGACGCTACCAGGTATAAAGCACGATAGAGCGGAGACAGCAGGCCGGGGAACGGGACGCTCGGCGCGGCACGGAACGGAACGGAGAGCAGACGCGAACGGGCTCCAGCGTGCGGAACGCGGAGAGGCTTCCGAATCCAGGCGCTTTAATATAGAGTGTATGTCTCTGCTGTACACTCCCCACGCCACCAACTCTCACCATAATTTGGTGCGCGCCTGCGTGCCGCGCACCGCATCGATCCGCACGTGAAGAAAGCTCGCAGGAAGGCGCAGCGCAGCGGCGGTGCACGGCGCGCGAATCCATCCACGATCCAATTAACTACTGTACGCAACTACGACCTGGCATTCTGTACTCTACCAGCACCACACTCTGTCTGAATCTGACGCCGCCGCCTTCACTCTACGGCTCTACCTGTCGCCCGCGACGCTCAAATACGTCCAAACCGAAGAATCCAACAGCCATGGCGGCAGCCCATCGCTTTACAGTTAAGTAACTTCAATTACCGCTGCTTTTTTCAGTTCAATTCGCAGCAGCGAGGCGAGGCGAGGCGGTGTGTGTATCCTGTACTGTCGGTCGCCTCCGCCCGCCCACATGGGACGCATGCGGGAAGGTGGAGGGCTCGGGAGTTTAAGAATCAAGAACCTCGCTTTCCTCTTCTCCAGTCCAGTCCCCCTCCTTCGCAGTCCATACATGTCCTGCCGCGGCAGCTGGGAGTAGGAGGAGGTGGGTGGTGAACCGGTGATAGTGCAGCGGCGGCCATGAGCTGGAGGAGAGGAGGTGCGGGTGGGGATGGAGGCGTGGCCAGGAGATGGGTCCTGCTGCTCTGCGTCGGGAGCTTCTGCCTTGGCTTGCTCTTCACCAATAGGTATGCAGTAATTGGTTGCTGAGCATTCAGGGAGGACTGTTTGTGCTGGCTCTTCAAGCCAAGGCTCAGGATTTTTGCGGCCCATTCTGCAGAATTCTGTGGATGTTTGGTTTGGGATGGGTCCTGGGGCAAGATCTGCGGTCTTTGTTGTTCTAGTTCCTGCATTTTGGAGGAGGAAATGTAGGATGCGAGTGATTGGATTGGGCATTTTCCATGAATCTGGTTTCAGTTTTTTCTTCTTCTTCTTTTTTTTCTTCCCTTGCTTTGGAGGTTCTTGACTTTAGGTGCTATAGCGTTGCTAATCTGTGCGCTATGGTGCTTGAACTGCGGTGTTCAAGGCTTCACGATTTCAGGCTTTTGTGTGCTTCTTCTTATGTTCGGTCATGCTGTTAGCCATATGGGACTGGGTGTTGTTAAGGCTGCAAAATTGTAACTGTATTGTTTACACGAGTTGCTAATGACTTAATGGGTCAACCGTTCTGAATTCTGGACGGTTGAATTAGCTACTGTGATCTACTCGGGCTTTGTTAGGCCATACACTTCTCTGTAATTCAACCTCAAGACACTGTAGATTAGTAGTTTCACCAAACGTATATGCACTCCTTGATCGGGGCTCCTCTCTACAGTATGTGGACATTGCCTGAGGCAAGTGAGGTTGCTAAACCAAATGAAAGAAGAGAGGAAGAGATTGAGCTTACTGCCGGAGACTGTAATTCTGCAAAGGTACTTAAATATTTTAATATCTTCCTCCAAGGAATTCCTCATGAGAGTATTGCCATCTTTTAAATAAAACTTAATGCTTCTTATAGCAATGAACGAATTACAAGATTGTATCTGTGAGGCCATGGTCCTACAATATCTTTGTATACTGTTTGTTTTGCAACCCTACTGATGCACTACGGTATCATGTAGCAAACTTATGTTGATGCAAATTTCATGTCTTTGTGTCACCAGGTTCAAGAAAAACATTACTATAAAGATATATTACAGGTCGCAGATACTCATCATGCTGTACAGTATGTGATGGACACATGCGTTTTGTCCCTTTCACCCTTTGATGTATTCGAGGAAAGCATCAAGACAGTTGTTTCTAATTAGAGTTGAAATGGCTCCTCCTGCAGGACTTTGGATAATACAATAGCAAACTTGGAGACAGAACTTTCAGCCGCAAGAACTCTGCAAGAATCATTTCTCAATGGTTCTCCAGTTTCAGAAGAGAACAAGGCTTCTGGGTCTATTGGAAGGCGGAAGTACTTTATGGTGATAGGCATCAATACTGCTTTCAGCAGCCGTAAAAGAAGGGATTCTATCCGCTACACCTGGATGCCTCAAGGTTTTTCACACTGAATTGTTCTAATAGTTCTTCATTTGTTCTGGATTATATGGGATATTAACAGTGAGCCAATAATGAAAAACAGGAGAGAAGAGGAAAAAGTTGGAAGAAGAGAAGGGGATTGTAATTCGTTTTGTTATCGGTCACAGGTGTGCAATCTCTCTCTCTCTCTCTCCCTCTACATGTGCTGCAGATAGATTCCACATGCCATCATTTTTTTCTCTCTATTGACCTGAATAGACCTTTGATTGCATGCATGTCCTATATTTGGGCCTTGGAATGTGAAAATTTATACAACACATTAATCCAACAGGTTATGATAAAGACTAGGCAGGTAGGTTCAAGGATATACCAGTCCATTATACCTGATTTATGTAATTAAGAATCAATCTCCACTCTTGAGTTTTTTTTGTTGGGGGGGATCATTTGTAACTATTGTTGGAACGTTGTTGGTGTTAGGTTAACAATCGCCTAGTCTTTTTTTTTTTTTTTTATTTGTTTTGATTTATACAAGCTTGTGATCGTTATCTATGCTGTGAATTGTTTGCAGTGCTATTTCAGGTGGAATTGTGGATAGAGCAATTGAGGCCGAGGATAGGAAACATGGAGACTTAATGAGGCTTGTAAGATTCATTTTATCTGGTTAATTAACTAACAATTAGCCAATTAGTATCTGCTCCATTACCTTCTGGTCTCATACACTTTTAAATTTATCGTACATGCTTTTGTTGTGCCAAATTTCAGTTATTTCCACTTTTTTCAGGATCATGTTGAAGGATACCTTGAATTATCTGGCAAAACCAAGACATACTTTGCTACAGCTGTTGCTTTATGGGATGCTGACTTCTATGCGAAGGTTGATGATGACGTGCATGTTAATATAGGTAAATTTGTTTGTTGACCATATTCATTTTACAGTATCATTTAGTGTGATTATCATGTATATTTCTAAAGCTCTTATTCTATTCCTTTGTGTTCATTATTGCAAGGTGCCAGGTACTTACAGGTTGATCTGAATTTTACTTTGATGCAATCTAGTCTGTTGATTCCATAGGAACCGACAAAAGTTTTGTTAAGTCTGGGTCTTGTTCAGCAACATTTTATTTCTAACATGAAAGTTTTACATCTGCAGCGACACTTGGACATATTTTATCCAAACATGTTTTGAGGCCAAGGGTATACATTGGATGCATGAAGTCTGGCCCTGTCCTTTCTGACAAGTAAAAGAAAATTAGTGTGTTCAGCTCCTTGTTTCTTCGTCAGGCTTTCCTAATTGTTAAGCCATAAGATGCAAACGTTGCTTTGCAGGGATGTCAGGTACTACGAACCTGAGCATTGGAAATTTGGGGATGTGGGAAACAAGTATTTCCGACATGCCACCGGTCAACTATATGCTATTTCGAAAGATTTGGCAACCTACATATCTACGAACAAGTGAGACAGCATCCGAGCTACTTTTTTTTTTTGGAACTGTTAAACTGATTTTGCTCTTATTTCATGATTGTTAGTACTAAAACCGTTTCTGTGAATTCAATCATTGGCAGGCACGTGTTGCATAAGTATATCAACGAAGATGTTTCTTTGGGAGCTTGGTTGTTAGGCTTAGATGTTGAGCATATTGATGACCGCCGACTTTGCTGCGGTACTCCACCCGGTAAGCTTCTGTTATTTTGTTTTCTCAATGAGTTCAGAACTTCAGATTGATTGCCCAAATTACTTGAGAATTTACATTACTTGCTCCAAAGTTACATTTGATTAAAAAAGGTGGTAAAAAACAAACTGCCTATAAAGTGTAAGTTAATGTCCTTTTGCACAAGCGGGTCCAAACTGCGTGTATGTTAAATTGTTAATCGATCACAGATTGCGAATGGAAAGCTCAGGCAGGGAACACCTGTGCGGCGTCATTCGATTGGAAATGCAGTGGCATATGCAACTCTGCGGAGAACATCTGGGGTGTGCACAATAGGTGCGGAGAAAGCGAAAAGACTCTCTGGACTGCTTCTTTCTAAGCAAAAGCTATAGGAAGATGGAGATGTTAAGAAGTCGCTCTGTAGTCTGTTGTGTAGTATATTACATCGAGTATGTCGTACATTGTGCAGGAAATTTGTCTAATTCATTTTTAGGCTTGTAGCTAGTTAGCTACGGTTTGTGATTTGGGCCGGGGTACCGACGAAGCAGACCGTGATTTTGCTCGGAGTCTGCCGGTGCCGGTTGAGGGGGTGTACACGGGCTGATCGATTCTTTTCACATGTTTGAGTGGTCATTTTGTAAGGATCGATTTTTTAATCGTGGTTAATGACCAAGATATACGAGAGCTATGTTATTCTTCATTCTACTACGTTTCGATGAGTTGTTCTGTGTAAGCTTTACAAAAATATCTTCTACATGTGTAAGCAGCAGAAAATCTACATGCTATTGCCATACTTCACTGAAATTGTAGAGCACCATGAAGCCTCGAGGCAACGCTTATGTTTGACTTTGATTGGTCCAGCTTTGGCTGTTACCTTTTAAGCAATACAAAAGCAAATAGCTCTAAATGTAGAATATTAACTTTCGATTATAAACGCTAACGATACTGCTTATATGCTACATAATTATATATTTTAAAAATTGTCATCGGTCAATCAAAGTCAACAATGTAAGTAAACCTAGAGAGTATAACTAAGGTTCTGCTTTGTTTAGACTCAGACTTTTTGGTTTATAGCTTAAAGTTAGTTTTTTGGTTTGAACAGCTTAAAAGCTAACGGATTTTGTACGTGATAGAGGTAGGTAATTTTACCAACTTTAGTATTATTAGTCTAAAGTCAATCATCAATAAGCCAAAAAAGCCTATCTCCAATGACTTTTAGTTATACGGAGGCTTACGGCTTGTGAAAAGCCTATATAAAAAGCTACCATTTATTTAGATTTTTAAATTAGTAAAAAAAAATCCAAACAAATAGAGCCTAACAAACACAAGGCGCCCTCGTGTGTGTATCCAAAGCTTATAGGCTTATGGCCCCGATCTAGAACGTACGAGTTTCAAATGAATTCCATAGAATTTTGTAAGGGCCAGTGTGATCTCTGCAGGAAATAGGCGTATTCCAAATTAGACCTATCCATGTTAACCCACCCTTTGTTTTTCCTCTCTAGAAAACCTCTAAACCCAACCTTACCCATAGAAGTGACCTCGACTTGACTCCAACACCAAACAAATATCCATTTTGCCGGCGTCGCACAGGCACCGCCGCCATCTCCCCTCCTCCGTCGCCGCCGCCCGTCGCAGCCATCTCCACATCTTCTCCGCAGCGCGCAACATCCTAATCTTTTTTGTTTGGATTAATTCCTCGTATAGCACTGAAATTTAGAAAAAATTTATAAATGTATCACTGATATGTGGGGTCAGGACCCAAATACCAGTGACATAATTGAGTGGCATATAAGAAATAATACTAACTTTGAGTGGTATATAAAAAATGGGAAGCAATTGGACATTCGATCCCAAATTGCTTTTTCTCGACGATCGGTGCAACATTTTTTTCCCCATGTGTGCAACATTTTTTTTTGTGTGCACATTTCTACTGTTATCAAGCTTTTTTGTTGCACACGGTGATTACAAATGTTGCACGCATGAGAAGAAAATGTTGCAGCGATTCGGGTCAACATTTCTATTGTTATCGAAAGAAAATGTTGCACATATAAAAAGAAAATATTGCATGTATGAAAAAAAAATGGTTGCAGACATTCGAAAAAAATCGGACGCCGGATCACACCTCATTACGATAAGAAATTGCACCCTTTTTTTTGGTTCCTGAGAGGGCGCAAAAACCAACCTGAGAGAGGACGCGCAAACAACACCAGGCCGAGCTTAGTTAACAGAAACATGGGTAAATTAGCTACCTCTAATGGGGCCGTACGGCATGTACTTTTTGAAGAAAAAAAGAGAGAGATGTTCCCGGACGTAATGCCGACGTTCATCCGGCCCGCACGTGACGACTTTACGTAATCCCACCCTGTTGGAGTTAAAAGGGCGTGCTGTTTACGGCATCACGCGGGAGATACGGAAAGTACACCGACCGAAGGACTCATCTGCAATTTACAACGTTTTAGAAGGTCAGATGCCAAGGTCTTGATCCCCGTAGGCCCTTACGCCGTAGAAACCCCCCTTCGCCGACCGGCGAGGAAGAGGAGCATGAGATGGCGGCGCGGGGCGTAAGGTGCTGATGAAGGTGTCGAGAGTCTAGAATCATGAAAATGACGGAAGTGAATGGTGGTATTTATGAGGGTTAAACCCGGTGGAATTTTTTTGGATCAATAATGGCAAAAAGTGACGTGTTGACATATTTTATGATGTAATAAATGGAACAGTTACCAAGGTAGCAATGAAGATAACATGAAAATCATGATTAAAGTCGATAAAGAAGATTTTTGGAAGATTAACATCTCTCAAAAATAGATCCATATGTTAGCACCAAAATTTGGCAAGTAGGCCAATGATGAAATTGGCTAGTTCTGGTCGATATTAGTTAAAAAGGGAAAGTTAAGTTAAAAATTGGAATTCAAGTCGATATTAATTCAAGAAATAGAGACCGATATGGTTCATAGTTTGTGACAGATCAAAGAGGGATACGATTGGCCTACACGCTATAAAAAAAAAGAACATGGGTTGAACTAAAGACATCAACCAATCCAAATCAATCAAACAACTTGCATATACCTTTATTTACTTTTTGTTGATTAAGAGTTGTATTTTGTAACTTGGATCTTCTTGTAATTCATTCTTCATATGTAAAGTTGTGCGTCGTCGATTGTTGATCACTTTCGATTACACCAATTTGCCCAGGTTTGTTTTTCTTCAATCTTGCTGCGCATCATCTTTTTCGAAAAAATTGCCTTTGCCAAATCATCTAATCAGATGTGATAAGCTGGTCAGATTTATCATTACATACAGTTTAATCAGCTACAATAGCTGTTTAGATCAGATCTATATTGAAAACTTAATCGGCTAATATAGTTGTTTCGATTATAATTTTTCTCGTCGATTGTATGGTCAAATCGGCTAGCACGCTACGGACTAAGATTAAACCCAGCGTTTACATGTGTTTGAGCCGATCAAATCATTCATCAAATTTTCGACGCCAACACATACCATTCTGCCATGGTCTGCTCAGCCAGCCATGCCATGCTAGGCTAGCTCGACAGTGAGCCCAAGTGTAGCCCATTGGAACATCATGTCACCTTTGTGACGTGCTTGTCTAGGTCCAATTTATTTGGACTATTGTTGCAAAGGAGAGGAAACAAGCAGAAAATGAGAGCGGTTACCTACCCGCATGGTTGCTAGGACGGAGTGCAGCTCAGCCAAAGGTGAGAAAGACTCTAGTGTTGGGGAAAAAGCAAACATGGTGCCAGGACGGTAGCGATGTGGTGCAAGAAGGACGGATTTGGCTACTCTAAGGTGGTGAGGATCATTGAAATCTAGCTACATCGTCGTCGTCGTCTTTCTCAGGACAGCCGACGAAGCTGGTGGTGCAACGTAATATCTCGATTTGTTAATGTGAAGGCATATGTGGAGTGACGGTAGAATTAATCCTGCATTGTTTGTCTAAAGTGAGTTATAATAGTATATAATGTATGTTAGGTCGAAACATAGTATATTCGGGTTAAGAAGCGAGGACGAAAGTGTAAGTGGGGTGCTATGTATGTGTGGGTGTCCCACTCTGAGTTAGGCACTGAGCGAATTTTAGACCAAGATATTACAGATGATATCAGAGCATCAACCTTCGCTATACAAGCGGGTGTGGGACATGAGCTCGAGGAGGAAGGAGGGGTTGAAGAGGATGAGAGGAGATGATAGAGACGCGAGGAAACGACAATTATGCTCGATGGGTGATGGGAGGAGGCGAAAGGGGGAAATAGTATTTGTTGATGGGTCAGGCTACTGAGGTATGATAGTTGATGATAGATTGAGTTGTTGATGGGTTGGGTTACTGAGGTAAGAAAGATGATAGACCGAGCGGTAGATATAATGAATTTTTATGAAAGTGTTTATGTCGGGTCACCCAGCGTGTCGAGTATTCAAACTCAGTACGGCTCGAAGACATCCGTACCATATTGTGCTGTGTTTTAGACCGCACCGAGGTCTAGTCCAGAAAAGCAAGCCCCGTTAGACCATCTCCAACCGATTCGAGTGGCTTCATTCCTTCTCACCTCTGAAGGATTCCTTCCTGATTCCTTCCTTCCCAAAGAATGCACTCCAACCGATTCCCTTCCCATTCCCTTCCCTTCCCGTAAATACCTAACTTTTCCTCCTCCTCTCATCCAACCCACCATTCTACATATTGAGGGGTTGCATTCATCGAGTTAGTCACCCACAACCCATTGCCAACTTAAAAATGAGTGAGTCCAATTCTTCCTCAAGTGATGAACTAGGCTTTATCGATGATGAGGACACCCTTCTCTTCGCAATCGCAGAGGAGGAGGAGCTAGCAGCGCGAGGTACGAACCGCCGACGGGATCGGTTCAGACATGCGGTGATCAACCGAGGTCACGCCAAGGGGCGGCTCGGCTTTATGGTGATTACTTCGCTTCTTCCCGTGTACGCCACGCATTTTTCAAAGCGGAGGTAACAAACCAAGAGTTGCAGCACGATGAATAATGTACTTGTAAGGTTTCACTGTCTAAGTCGCTCGCATACGCAGTGTTTGGATGAGCCGGTCCTATTTTTGCGATAACGAATCTTTGTCGAAGGACACGACGCTTGGTTCCAAAGAAAGAAGGGATCGGACCGAAGCTTGGTTTGCATCCTCTTCGAAGTAACAAAGCAGCTCTCCGTCGGCTAGCGACGACGTTCTCCGCCGACGTGGGACGAGTACCTCCAGATATGGAAAGCACGGCCCTTGTAGCTCTCAAGAAGTTCGTGAAGGCGGTGGTGGAGGTTTTCGGGAGGAGTACCTCCGATCTCCTAACGCGAAGACATTGCTAGACTCCTTGTCACAGAGCATGGGGTTTCCGGTATGCTTGGTAGCATCGATCGCATGCATTGGACCCGAAGAACTATCCAAAGCATGGCAAGGGCATTCACCGCATACTCACAAGCCTTCCATAGTCCTCGAGGCGTTGCTTCGCATTTACTTGTGGATTTGGCATGTTTTTTCTGTATGCCGTGAAGCATGAACGATATTAATGTGTTACACCGGTCTAACATATTTTCTAGGAAAATGATGGTACAGCCCCGTGATAAACTACATCGCTCAACGCACTGCATTTATTATGGGATACTACCTCGCGGATGGCATTTACCCCGAGTGGGTACCTTTGTTAAGGCGATTTCACCGATGGGAAACAAGAGGATCTACTTCTCGCAGATGCAGTCCGCCGCAAGGAAGGATGTCGAGAGAGCATTTGGAGTGCTCCAGGGTAGGTTTGCCATTGTCAGGGGCCCCGGGCGATGTTGGCACCAGAGTACGTTAAGGCATATAATGACTGCATGTATCATTTTGCATAACATGATCGTGGAGGATGAGAGGAATGGGCCACTACAGGAAATTAACTTCGATTATATGGGAACTCCCGTCGTTACCGGGACGTCACCCAACGGGTCGGTCTTGCACTGCATACAAGCAACTCAAAGGTGGAGGGATCGCCAACTTCACCATCAGTTGCAGGCGGATCTGGTCGAACACGTTTGGTCACGGCACGGGGGATAATGTAAGTGTAAGCTATGTTTCATTGTGACAGTGTTGTGTATCAATGTAAGGTTCAATAAATAAGTGAACTTGGTTGTACGTGAAATGAAATGGAAAGCTCAAAACAGGATAACCGACAATGCAGACATTACAAATCCGGTAAGTCTGCAACACAACTAGATAGTTCAAACATTAACTGAAAGATCGATAAAGTCGCCTAGAGGGGGGGGTGAATAGGCGTTAACAAAAATTAAATCTAATAAGCAGCGGAAACACCGGACTATCCGATATTGATATCGGACTGTCCGATTTGTATCGGACTATCCGATATGCAAAGTCGGACTATCCGATCAGAGCGCAGAAAACCCTAAAAAGTAGATCTGAGAAATTAGAGAGGCTAGATTTCTACCAAAAGAAATTTCTGAGCTAAGGCAACTATCAAGGTGTTAGATCAACCACTTTCTACCACGAGTAGCTACCAAGAACTTGAATCCCCAAAAGATTTAACCCAATCACAAAAGGACAAGAGAAAACTCACAAACCAAGAGAGGCAAGGATTTTTTCCCGATGTTCGGATCTTTGGGAGATCCCACGCTCCGCTGAGGAGGCACAAAGCCTGGGTCCCTCTCGACCACGATCCTCCCAAGTTGCACAAAGCACTCGCGGTTTCACTTCTTGATTCCTTTCCTTGCGGAGGTGGAATCGACCTTCTCAAACTCCCAGCCTTCCCACACTTAGATCGGGAGCTCACCGGTGACTCCTAGCCGCCTAGGAGACCCCAATCTCCAAGAGTAATAAATGGAGTGTAGATCCGCTCTTGAAAATCACCCTAGTGCTCACAAGAACTTTAACGGTTTGCAACAAAGTACTAGAAGGCACTTGGCTCAACTCTCTCAACAAATTTCACAAAGACAAATTCAAGAGAGAGCAAGATTAGACCAAGAAAATAGCAAGAGGAGAGTTAATGCACAGTACACTGGGTTGGTGAGAGTAAATGAGGGAGAGAAGGGGGTATTTATAGCCAAGACACAAAATATAGCCGCTTACGCTTTGTGTCGACCCCACATCGGACTATCCGATGTCCAACATCGGACTATCCGATCAGAGCAAATCTCCAGGTCAACTCCACTCGAAAATTCAAATTTTGCTGAGAAAAAGGCATACATCGGACTATCCGATTTCACACATCGGATGTTCCGATGTTTCCAGAGAGATCCAGAGCGAAAAACAAACTACAAAAATATTTCTAAGTCCACATCGGACTATCCGATATATGACATCGGACTATCCGACTTTTCCCGAGAGTTCCAGTCCAAGGACTTAGAAAAATTTTCAAACAACATCGGACATTCCGATATGAAGCATCGGACTATCCGATGTTTCCCGAGAGATCCAGGGAAAAGACTTAGAAAATTTTTCAAACAACATCGGACATTCCGATATGAGGCATCGGACTATCCGACTTTTCCCGAGAGTTCTCGACAGCACCCACACTCACATCGAGAATCCGACATTATCGGACTATCCGATATATACATCGGATGTTCCGATATTATCAGAACGAAATGAAAACAGGGTGAGCGTCGTGTTAGAAGACTTCGAAAACTTGTTTTGTAAAAGATGTTCTTCTGAGCACTAGGATCATTTCTAAGACATCTACATCCCATCCCTCTTAATAGTACGGCGTTCCTATTGACTCAATAAAATGGAAAAGTCTACGCTTAGTTGACGCCGTTCTTCTTTTCACTTTTGAGGGTCACCATTGTCCGTAGATGCATTTCTTTTGGGACCAATACTGCTCATACACTTATTTAAGTTATTAGTCCTTAATCGCTTGTCATTAATCATCCAAAACATAATTAGGGGCCTAGATGCACTTTCAATCTCCCCTTTGGTGATTGATGACAACACGATTAAGACAAGGTTAAAATAATTGAATAATTGAGTAATGATATTGAGAATGCCCAAGATATGTTGAGCTCCCCAAATGTGTGCATTAGAGTTTCAAATAGAGTTAAATGCACAATTTAGAGGTGAAATTCATGAGGAGCTCCCCAACATCTTGACATTCAAGTGAGCGGTCAACAAGGAATTAAAGCATTAGAACTGAGGTATATGATATATTAACGCAAAAGTAATACTAACATCCATAACATCCATAGAGTTTAATACAACCAAACATAGCCAAGTAAACTTTAGCACAACCAAAAACACAACCAAAAGCAAAGCAATAGTGTTCAAGAGTCGTATATCTTGAGACTCCAGAGACAAATATCTTTTCTCTCCCCCTTTGGCATCAAGGCACCAAAAAGGGAGAAAAGAACAGCAGAAGGATCAATCTTCCTCGCTTTCGGAGTCCGCCGCGGACGCGACGGGATCATCATCAGAAGAGTCATCAATAGCCGGTGAGCCGAAGGGATCCGCAGTGGAGTCCTCGCTGCCACTGGAACAAGGAAGGCTGAGATGACGTTGGATGGACTTGAGCCGCTTCGCATTCTTCTTCGCCATCTTCACAAGATATTTCAACACTTTCGCTGCGTGGTGGAGGGAGATGACTGAGAAGAAACAGCAGGAGCAGCTGAGCCAGAGCGAGTCGACATTGCAGGACCAGTGGCTGGAGGAGCTTGAGGAGGAGCAGTCTTAATGGGTCTGATCTGCAGTCCAAGGTGCTTAACATCACATTCAAACTTCGCCTTGGAGACGCCCAAAATTGCCCTCATGATGTAAGGAGCAAAACCACAGCTGCGCTTAGGATCCAAAGAGTTTGCATGAATCTCGTTCCACAAGTAAAGCGACACCATAAAAGGTCGACCACCGGCAAAGATGCGATGCGTGATGTCACGAGTGTAAGACAAGATGTGGGATGCGCCACCTTCCTTGGGAGCAATGGTCTTGCGAAGAAGTCTGCAGGCGGCGCAATCATAGGCTTCAAGTTCTTGGTATTGCTGTGCTCAAAGACGTAATCTTCAATGTATAGATCATTAAGATTCTCTCGCAATCGTGAACGCTTATTATGAAGATCATCCTTGTCCATAGCGCCTTCGCTCTAAATCCCGTAGTGTACCAAAACGACCAACGGACATCCTGTATTGCTCTCCTTCGGTCATCCAAGTCATAGTGTCATTGGAGACATGGAGGGTGGCGTAGAATTGGGCAATAACTTCAGTATTCCAATCTTGCTTCATGCCCATGATTCTCTTGATCCCGAGCCTCTCACGCTTCAATAACTTCATCAAAGATAGGATCTTGACAAGACTCCATATACTCCCAATCCACCCATCGCATACTTACGATCGGATTCTTGCGAGGAGAATGACAGGTTTCATAAAAATCTGCTTTGAAGAAAGTCCAAAACGCAAATCGAGGAAAAGCGCTTTCCGATATAAGGGTCGATGTGCTCTAGCTTTGGCGACCATCCCCGACTTGCCCTTGTAATTGACAACCGTCTGCTGATGATCGAATTGCGAGTAGGCTTGGACATCAATGGATAAAGAACATCTTCTTCTTCTTAGGAGCCGGACCTTTACCCTTGTCATCGCTAGCTGGAGCACTAGATGAAGAACCTTTGCCTTTGCGGATGGAGTAGGAGGAGGGCGACGGGCAGGAGGAGCATCATCTTGTCGAGGCTCAGAAATTGTAATGCCCTTCTGCTTAGGATGTGTGACAACTTTCTTCTTCGGCCATCGCCAAAGAAGTGGAGCAGAACAAACCGCAACCTCAGAGGAGAATCAAATATCCGGAGGATTTCCACGATTTGTCATGCCTTGGTTCGGACATTCGCTGGAGTTTTCCTCTTGAACCGCCCTTGCTCGCTTGGTATGGAGAGCCCTCTTCGCTTTCTCCTTTGTCATCGCCAATAGACCATTGAACGGATCTCAAGAAACCGAGATAGAAGTTGAAGCGACGATTGAAGGAATGAAAACGAATCACCCACCTTTTGTAGTTGAAATATCGGATAGTCCGATATTTTGGCCTGACAATCCGATGTTAAGGTCTGACAACCGATGCCCTCGATCGGATAATCCGATATTTATGAAAAGATGCAAAAGCAGATTTCATTAAAGATTGACCACGATTTCGCAACAAATTGTGGGATATGATCCTAAGGACAAAAGGAATGCATCTACCAAGAAGATTTTAAAAAATCCAAAGGAGATGAGAAACCCTAGATCTATGAGGGGTTAGGGTTACCTTAAGATCAAAACCGAGAGGAAGGTGAATGGGGATGAAGATCTCCACCAAGAGAGATGAGATCCACTGAGGGAGACCCTTGAAGAGGAGGAAGATCTCCATACCCCAAATTCACGGAGAGGAGGAGAACACGATGAGTTTGGAGAGAATGACCGAATGAGAGAGGAAAACCCTTCGGCTTTTTTTAAACTTCCCCACATCGGATAGTCCGATAATGACCTCTGACAATCGATGTGTGCAATCATCCAGATATCGGACATTGATCCGATCTACATCGGATAATCCGATATGTGCATGTTTACAGAAATCGGATAGTCCGATCAGGAAACCGATAGTCCGATCCGAGTAAAAATTCCAAGGACAATGAGAGTTGAGATTGAGGAACAAGATGGAATGACTTGAACACTTTTGCCGTCTCTCCACTTATGATCAGCGAACACAGAGGCAGTAGGAGCTATGATCACGAGTGGTTTGACAAAAACCAAGAATTAAAGCTTTAAAGAAGTAAATAAGCTTTTTGAAGAACATTTTGGTTAAGACTAGCAAGCAAGGCAAGTATGCAATCTTTTAAGCCAAGTTCCGAGAATCTAAAATGTTTAGCCCGCTTCTTAATTCGCAGAATCTCTTTTCATCAAGAGGCTTGGTGAAAATATCGGCTAATTGGTCATTTGTGCTCACATGTTGAATTTCAATATCTCCTTTAGAGGAATGATCTCTTAGGAAATGATGGCGAATATCGATATGTTTTGTTCGGGAGTGTTGGACAGGATTATTGGCAATTTTTATGGCACTCTCATTGTCACACAAAAGTGGAACATGGTTATAGGTTAGGCCATAGTCATTTAGTGTTTGTCTCATCCAAAGCAATTGGGCGCAACAACTTCTCAGGCAATGTATTCGCTTTACCGTGGGATGTACTATGGAGTTTTGTTTCTTGGAGGACCAAGAAACAAGGGATCTACCTAGGAATTGACAAGTACCGAGGTACTCTTCCTATCCACCTTACAACCGCATAATCCGCATCGAATAGCCGATTAGTCCACATGACTAACCTTTAGGATACCAAAGGTCAAGTGAGGAGTGTGCACTAAATATCTTAGGATTCTTTTTACGGCCACCATGTGGCACTCTTTGGGAGCGGCTTGAAATCTTGCACACATGCAAACACTAAGCATGATATCGGCCTAGATGCACAAAGGTAAAGTAGGGAACCGATCATCGAACGATATACCTTTTGGATGACCGGTTTACCTTCTTTGTCGAGGTCTAGATGCCCGTTAGCTTGCATCGGCGTCTTGATCGACTTGCTTCTCCATTCCGAATTTCTTGAGCATGTCCTTGATGTACTTTGTTTGGCATATGAAAGTTCCTTCCTTGAGTTGTTTGACTTGAAAACCGAGGAAGAACTTCAACTCTCCCATCATGGACATCTCGAACCTTTTAGTCATGATTCTACTAAAATCCTTGCATAAGTGTTCATTAGTAGATCCAAATATAATATCATCGATATAAATTTGTGAGATAAATAAATCATTATCAATATTTTTAGTAAAGAGTGTGGATCGGCCTTTCCGACTACAAACCCTTGACCGAGAAGGAAATCTCGGAGACATTCAAACCATGCTCTCGGTGCTTGCTTGAGTCCGTAGAGAGCTTTGTGTAGGAAGTAGACGTGATCGGATGACTTGGATCTTCGGCCGTGGTTGCTCAACATAGACCATCTCGGAGAGGGGTCCATTTAGGAAGGCGCTTTTCACGTCCATTTGGTACAACTTAAAATCGTGGTGAGTAGCAAAGGCAAGTAAAATTCGAATTGATTCGAGCCTAGCTACTGGAGCATAAGTTTCATCGAAATCCGCACCTTCGATTTGAGTGTACCCTTGAGCTACCAACCGAGCTTTGTTCCTAGTTACGATCCTGCTCATCTTGCTTGTTCCAAATACCCACTTGGTTCCAATAACATTTTGCTTGGGTCTTTCGACGAGCTTCCACACTTGGTTTCTCTCAAAGTTATTTAGCTCTTCTTGCATTGCCATCACCCAATCCGGGTCTTGAAGAGCTTCCTCCACCTTTAGAGGTTCAAGAGACGAAACAAAGGAATAAAATTCACAAAAATTAGCAACACGTGATCTAGTGGTTACTCCCTTGTTGATATCACCAAGAATGTTGTCGACGGGGTGGTCTCGTTGAATATTCTCGATGAACTCTTGGATGAGGAACAGCTATGCTTGACTTCGAATTGGTTCCTCATTGTCTCGGGCGGGTTTGATCCATCTTGAGCTTGAATCGAAGATGATGAAGCTTCATCCAACAATGCGCCTCGAGTTGGAGTCCTAGAGGCTTCTTCTTGCTCAAGAGGTCTTACCTCTCCAATCGCCAACCTCTTGATGGCTTCGCATGGAGGTTCCTCACCATCAAACACAAAGACGATCAACTTGCTCTACTTGAGAGCCGTTAGTTTCATCGAAGTTACATCACGCGAGATTTCAACTACACCGGTGGTGTTGTTGAAGACTTCAGATGCATATGCATTGGATCCATAACCGAGTAAGAAACCCTCATCTACTTTAGGAGCAAATTTAGAAGACTTAGCCTTTTTGTTAAGAATATAGCATTTGCTACCAAAGACTCAAAGTAGGAGACATTTGGTTTCTTGTCGGTGAGGAGCTCGTATGCCGTCTTTTTCAACAATTTGTGAAGATAAAGACGGTTTGAGCTGTGGCACGCAGTGTTGATGGCCTCCGCCCAAAAGATGTCAGAGACTTTGTATTCGTCGAGCATCGTCGCGCCCATCTCGATGAGAGTTCGATTCTTCCGCTCGGCTACCCCATTCGTTGAGGAGAATAGGAGCCGAAAACTCATGCTTGATGCCTTCTTCATCGAAAACTCTTCAACACCGGTATTCTTGAATTCGGTGCCATTGTCGCCTCAATTTTCTTGATCTTTACTTCAAACTCATTTTGAGCTCTTCTCATAAATTTCTTTAGAGATCCTTGAGCTTCACTTTTATCATGCAAAAGAACACCCAAGTAATCGAGAAAATCATCTACAATAACTAAGCCATACTTATTTCCTCCGATGCTTATGTAGGTGATCGTCGAATAAATCCATGTGTAACATCTCCAATGGCCTTGTGGTGGTCATCACGTTCTTTATGGATGAGATGCTCCAACTTGCTTCCCGACTTGACATGCGCCGCAAATCCTATCTTTCTCGAAAACAATATCGCTTAGACCAAGGATGTGATTGCCTTTAATGAGTTTGTGGAGGTTCTCATACCAACATGGGCGAGCCGCGATGCCATAGCCAACCCATGCTAGATTTAGCCATTAAGCATGTTTCAAGATTAACTCTATCCGTAGAAAAATCTATAAGATAGAGATTTCCTTCAAACGACCCTTGACGGCTATTGAATCATCATCCCTCTTAATGACATCCACACCCTTATCGCTAAACACACAATTGTAGCCCGCTTCACACAATTGAGAAACGGACAATAAATTGTAACTTAGCGACTCGACAAGTAAAACATTATTAATATGGAAGTCATTGGTAATTAGGATTTTACCTAACCCTACCACTTCGCCTTTTCCATTATCGCCAAAGATAATACTCTCGGCTATTTGATCCATTGGCTTCTAAATATGCGAACATTGCCCTTTCTCCGGTCATGTGATGCGTGCATCCGCTGTCCAAAATCCAACTTGTTCCACCGGAGATGTAGGCCTACAAAAAGAAATTTAGTTTTTGCCTTTTGGTACCCAAACTTGTTTAGGTCCGCGCAAGTTAGCAACAAGAGATTTGGGAACCCAAATAGATCGTGATATTAGAAGCATTTTTGGGCTTACCCTCAATATGATGAGCAACTACACGAAAGGGTTAGTCTTCTTAAGTACATATGATGCAAAGAATGTAGAATGAGTTTTGTACTTAGAGTTTTCATTGCTCTTAACAAATTGTATGGGCTTATTTAAGGGAGCAACGACAATATTGCTCTTTTTCCCTTTAGGTGGAATATATCCAAGCCCATACTTCATATTGTTACCTTGTCGCTACCTAGAACTCCTCTAGTCCCTTACTTGCCTTGTAGGACTTTTGAAGTCCATCTTCGAGCATTCCCTTGAGCTTCTCATTCTCATATGCTAACACTTGCAATGTCTCAAGGTTAGTGGCATGAGTATCAATATTAACGCCATAGCATCTAGCGCATCCATTGCTCAAGACGGCAAAGAAGAATTGGAGCTAATGGTTGAGGTAATCGGAGGGTTATTCTTGAGATCAACAAGCGCCAACTCAAGAGCCTTGCAAGCATCCTTTGCCTTTGCAAGTTCCTCTTCAAGTGAAGCCTTGGTGATCTCGAGACTAGTCACCTCTGATTTTGTTGAATTTAGATTTTCAACTAACTCTTCATTTTTCTTCTTTTCAAAAGACAAGCCCTTCTCTAGCTCACGATTCTTCTCCTTTCGAGAATGAGCAAATCCTCTTGAGCCTCAAGAATAGCTTCCTTTTGTTCAACCACTTCCTCCAATTTTTCAATGTCTTTTAGAAGCAAATTTAGTTTTTGAATGTCAAGGTTCTTCATAGACTTAAGCACGGTGTCTATATCATCATCATCGCTATCGCTATTATGCTCATCTAGACAATCATTAGCAATAGAGGAGTGGTGGCAAATGATGATACCTTGTGCCCCTTAGCCATAAGGCATATTGGAGCAACTTCATCGTCATCGCTTAAATTGTCGAAGAGGCCCTTCGACGTTGTTGAGGTAGATGGTGCGGCGATGGCGGCGGCGGCGATTCCACCTTCATTGTCGAATTTGACTGAGTCGAGTCTGAGTCGAGTCGTGTCGAGTTCCACTCCTTTCCAATGTAAGCACGACCCTTGCCCTTATACTTTTGCTCCTCTCCTTGTCCTTGCCTCGGTACTTGTCTTCCTTGTGTGACTTGCCTTCCTTGTCTTCTTTATATGGACACTTTCGGCAATGAAATGGCCGGTTTTTTGCATTCATAGCACCTTCTTGAGGAGTGCCTCCTTTGATTTTCTTCTAAAGTTCTTTGATCGTCCACCTTGATGAAATTCTTCTTCTTGAAGAACTTGTTGAACCTTCTCACAAATAGAGCCATATCTTCATTTGTCAATGGACCACAAGACTCTTCGTCTTTGCTCGTGCTTTCCTCAACTTGGCGCACAACTTTGGCGACCTTCAAAGCAATACCCTTCTTCTTCCGGACTTAAGTTCTTCTACCACTTCACCTCTTTTACCATCATCTCATCCATCATGAGCCGCCAATTACATCATGAGGTGTCATTGTGTCAAAGTTTGGCGGTCTCGGATTAGTTGCACAAGGTTGCGTTGGTAGGGGTGATCACATCGAAGAATGATCTTTACCACCGCCTTTGTCGACAGATCGGTGCAACCAAGACCCTTTGCTTGATTCACAAGCACCATCAAGCGGTCGAACATCTTGGTGTATGATTCACCATCTTCCAATGTGAATCGGCTTAGCTCACCGATAATGCGCTCAATCTTAGATTCCTTCACACTTGATATTCCTTCGTGGGAAACCATCAATCTATCCCAAATTGCCTTGGCTTCCTCGAGACCATCTACTCGGTTGAATTCAGAGTCACTTAGAGCATTGAACAAAGCATTGACCGCTAGGTCATTGAAATGTTGGTCTTTATCTTCGCAGCGTGAGGTTGTCCGGATCCACGGTGTGAAACCTGTTTGCACAATCTTCCAAATAGACGGGTGAAGTGACCTCAAGTGCATTTTCATCTTATGTTTCTACGCCGCGTAGTGAGTGCCATCGAAGTGAGGCGCTCAACGAAGGCACTAAACATACGATGAAGAGTCGAGAATTATAATTAAGTGGAATACCCACCCTAATGTCGCCATTGCATTCGAGGTGCTAGTAAGGTCTTCGACATTTGTCCTGTCAGACGCGACATATTGATTCTCCAAGCGGTTAAGCCCAACTAAGGAGATTAGGCTCTGATACCAATTGAAAGATCGATAAAGTCGCCTAGAGGGGGTGAATAGGCGTTAACAAAAATTAAATCTAATAAGCAGCGGAAACACCGGACTATCCGATATTGATATCGGACTGTCCGATTTGTATCGGACTATCCGATATGCAAAGTCGGACTATCCGATCGAGCCTTGAAAACCCTAAAAAGTAGATCCAAAAATTAGAGAGGCTAGATTTCTACCAAAAGAAATTTACGAGCTAAGGCAACTATCAAGGTGTTAGATCAACCACTTTCTACCATGAGTAGCTACCAAGAACTTGAATCCCCAAAAGATTTAACCCAATCACAAAGGACAAGAGAAAACTCACAAACCAAGAGAGGCGTGATTTTTTCCCGATGTTCTGGATCTTTGGGGAGATCCTCGCTCCGCTGAGGAGGCACAAAGCCCGGTCCTCTCGACCACGATCCTCCTGTGTTGCACAAAGCACTCGCGGTTTCACTTCTTGATTCCTTTCCTTGCAGAGGTGGAATCGGACCTTCTCAAACTCTCAGCTTCCCACACTTAGATCGGGAGCTCACCGGTGACTCCTAGCCGCCTAGGAGACCCCAATCTCAAGAGTAATAAATGGAGTGTAGATCCGCTCTTGAAAATCACCCTAGTGCTCACAAGAACTTTAACGGTTTGCAACAAAGCACTAGAAGGCACTTGCTCAACTCTCTCAACAAATTTCACAAAGACAAATTCAAGAGAGAGCAAGATTAGACCAAGAAAATAGCAAGAGGAGAGTTAATGCACAAGATTACCTTTGGGTTGGTGAGAGTAAATGGGGAGAGAAGGGGGTATTTATAGCCAAGACACAAAATATAGCCGTTCTGCCTTGTGTCAGACCCCCACATCGGACTATCCGATGTCCAACATCGAACTATCCGATCAGAGCAAATCTCCAGATCAACTCCACTCGAAAATTCAAATTTTGCTGAGAAAAAGCATACATCGGACTATCCGATTTCACACATCGGATGTTCCGATGTTTCCAGAGAGATCCAGAGCGAAAAACAAACTTCAAAAATATTTCTAAGTCCACATCGGACTATCCGATATATGACATCGGACTATCCGACTTTTCCCGAGAGTTCCAGTCCAAGGACTTAGAAAAATTTTCAATTTACATCGGACATTCCGATTTTAACATCGGACTATCCGATGTTTCCCGAGAGATCCAGGGAAAAGACTTAGAAAATTTTTCAAACAACATCGGACATTCCGATATGAGGCATCGGACTATCCGACTTTTCCCGAGAGTTCTCAGACAGGCACCCACACTCACACCGGAGAGTCCGATACTATCGGACTATCCGATATATATCGGATGTTCCGATATTATCGTAACGAAATGAAAAGCAGGTGAGCGTCGTGTTAGAAGACTTCAAAACTTGTTTTGTAAAAGATGTTCTTCCGAGCACTAGGATCATTTCTAAGACATCTACATCCCATCCCTCTTAATAGTACTGGCGTTCCTATTGACTCAATAAAATGGAAAAGTCTACGCTTAGTTGACGCCGCTTCTTCTTTTCACTTTTGAGGGTCACCATTGTCCAGTAGATGCATTTCTTTTGGGACCAATACCGCTCATACACTTATTTAAGCCATTAGTCCCTTAATCGTTTGTCATTAATCATCCAAAACATAATTAGGGGCCTAGATGCACTTTCATTAACACAACATTACACAATAGTAGAGGCCCTCCCTCAAACTAGATAGTTCGCACATGAACACAACAAACCAACACGACAAAGCAACAAACTAGATAGTTCACACAATACAACTGCGTAGTTCACACAATAAATAAAGGTAGTTCAAACATTAACACAACATTACACAATAGTACAGGGGCGACAACTCGATCTAGATAGTTCAAACAGGATGATGAGAAGGCAACAATTACTTGTTCATTGCACGACGACTCGCCATAATCTCATTCTGTCGACTCTCGTAGTACTCATGAAGCAATCCATTACATGAGTTCAAGTCAATATTCATAATCCTTTCATTCTCCGCTCTCCTCGACATGGCCAGCTTTTTTCTTCAGATTTCTAGCATAGTAGCCGCCTTTTCCTTCAGATTTCCACCAGAGCAGCTCTAGACTCATTCATCTTGTTGAATTGCTCTGAGCACGCACCCACAGATGACATGCTAGACGTACCACCACGCTTCCTCGCAGCCTTTGCGCCGTCCCTACCTTGTGGCCTTTCCACTCATCGAGGATGCTTGCGAGTCTTGCCGATAGGAATGTCATTGACCCTTCATGTCATCCCGCCTTTTGCTTCTTGTGGGACAAGTGCGAAGACCACTTCGCATGATCCGCAAGTAGTACCCAACAATGGTGGAACGCTAATGGCTTGCCCTCAATGTCCCGTACATCGTACCAAAGATGGGCCATCTCGCAAAAGAGAAGACAATTACAACATGACTACAAGTGCGACTCATGACGGGACAATTACTTACCCTATCACGCTCGGTGCTCCCCACTCGATGTAGACCGTCGGTCCGATTGAGATACTCAAAGATATTTGCTAACACACTCATTTATCAATGACCAGCGGTTAACCAATGCTTTCTTGGATTTTGCCTTCATGTGTTCCTTGCTATAGTTTGTGTAATAATCGCAATTCGGTCCAATACGTGTCCGATGATTGGTCCTTCCCAACAATGGGGTCTAGGCTCACATTCAACCAAGCCGAGACTAGAACTTCATCCTCCTGTGCAAATCCATTTGGTCCTCTCGGCTCGAGAGCTGTTTTTGGTCCCCTTCTTCACGCGGTGGACCGACTCGGGCAAGATGAGTCGTGCCCATGGTCGGAGGTGTCACGGAGGAGATAACCCGCACCACAAAGATCCAAGTCCTCCGAAGGAAGTTCGAGTAGAAAGGGTCCATGTCGCCCTCCCCGATCATTGAAAGCACACACAGCTTTGTTATTACGGAATGGAATCATGGCAAAGCAATGTGGGAACAATATGATTCAAAGATGGAATGTACATCACATTGATTGAAATTACGGTAAAGATTACAAGTTCATAGCTAGATGGTCCAAAATACAATAAAGCTCACTTAGCGCTTGAAAGCCACATGGTCCAAATTAAAGCATACAACACACATGAAGATCTAAACAAGGTGGTCTTAACGATCGGACTCAATCCACATTCGCTAAGTAGAGAATCCGTGGACTAGTCAGCCGAGCGGGAGTCGTCGGTGTAGTCCGGCGGCACTACGTTGTCCGGATCAACTCCCCGGCAGATGCAAGGTGAGCGAGCATAGTGGGAGAAGGTGGAGTGGTAAGTCAACCGTGTCCAACGACATCTTCTCCAAGTCATTTCGGCTATGAACTCGACCAAGAAGTGCTGTTGTTAATGTCAAGGGCCCAAGGCTCATCACTTGGAAGGAAGTTGTCCCGAAGCGAAGGCCCGAGAAGCTCTGGCTTTCTCTCCAAAGCAGATCTCGTGATCCTCGAGAGGACGCCTCGAAGGGTCTCCGAGTCCATCTAAAACATCACGTAAGGACAATACTTCGCAAAGGTTATGGCAATATTGAATCATGATACGCTCAACCGAAGGTAATACAATGCGTAAGCTTCACAAAATGCATCACCGTAAATACAAAATAATGTAATGTAAAGTAACAAAGAAAGATAGGGTAATATTGATTTACACATTCACATCACCTACTTGGCTCTTCTCAAGACTAACCACAATTGCAAAGAAGAAGCACAACAACCATCTTTGCAGTAACCCACATCGCAACAAAGACGCAAAGCACTAACATGTAGCAAAATAGGCAAGGCATCCTGTAAATTTCTACACAAGTCGCAACATAATGAAAAGACCTTCTCTTTCATTATGTAAATAGGAAATTCAAAGTCATCTTAACAATCTAATTGCCGTTATGGTTTCCAATCATGGTAAACAAGATCATCCATGAAATCGACATCCGAGCAATACTCAAAATGGTCATGTGCATCTCTGAACTGCTTCCACCGCCACCAAAGGTTTACATGCGAACAACACTCAACCGACCACAAGAATTTACTCCATCTATACACTCGACGAAATTCTTCGAGGACAAGGCGCTTGAATCAATAATGAATCGCTCATCTATTCATTTGAATAGAAGGCGCTTAATCAATAATTAATCGAGTAATGAACTGAATAATCATCTCATTATCGACTACAAGGCGCCTATTCACTACTGTGCAAATGGGGTTTTGTCGAAAATGACTCTACTACAAAGTCCCAAGGACATCTCACAGAGGACATCTCGCCATAATTGAAAACAAGTTACAATTGAAAACCGCCCACAACATACAAAGCACAAATTTTACCATCATACAAATACAATTCAACGATGTGCGAATAAATGAATTCATGCAAAGGGTAAGGTTGTCTCACTAAACAACAAGATCGCATATTTCAAACAAGTTTAAAATTCTCCATGCCGCCTTGATCCCAGATATGCAATTGAAAAGAGAGCCACAAAGCTCCAATAGTAATAGGATGAATAACATTTCGCTTTCTATTTATTTGACATGAAGATTGAACTTCGTCTCGCCATTCTTTTGTCGTAAATGTAACAGATTTCCATGCATTGCTAAGTTTCAGCCCATGGATGCTCATTCATCCATTTTATGAACAGACAGCGCTCCTTTGGTTATCGAAACGTAAAGTCAAGAATAGTTGCTTTTAAATGCAAAGATCCGCCGGAAGGTAGGGAAAATTAACAATACCAAGCCGCCTAATAAATAGCTATATGAGAGAAAATGCAAGGTGCCGAGTTGAAAACCGCCCGATGCTCATTCAATCAATCTTGTAAACCATCCAGGAATCAAATCGGCACCCATCGCCTAAACCATCCAGGCATCAACTCGGCACCCATCGCCTAAGGCATCCAGGCATCAAATCGAAGAACCCTAAATTTCATCCAGCATCCAGCATCAAATCGAAGAACCCTAAATTTCATCCAGCATCCAGCATCAAATCGAAGAACCCTAAATTTCATCCCATCGCTTAAACCATGCAGCATCAAACCCAATCCATTTCATCAAATCGGCATTTTGGTGGGTGTCGATGCGCACTCTCAAGGTGTCGATTTCCGCTCGCCTGCCCTCCTCTCCCACGGTGATCACTGCTTGCCGGCGACGCCTTTGCCGACTTCGCCCATGACGCTCTTGCCGACCGCCGCTTTGTCCTTGCCGCCTGACGAACCCTCGCCTGATTGACCGCAAAGAATGGCCCAAATAGGACGGAATGGGGAGCGAAGCTCGCGCCGAGGGATCCTCTCCTTTCCCAGATACGTCCGCGGGAAGGGAACCGTTGTAGCGCTAGGAACCGTCCCTCTCCTACGCTTTCCCATCGGGAAGGGAACGGGACGAGCGAATAGACTCGGTTGGAGATGATCTTACCCCGTTCTACCCATGATGTAGCCGAAGCTTATGGTCTAGCTGGATTCTGGAATACATGAATTTCATATGAGTTCCGCAGACGTTTGTGAAACTCTTGGAATTTCCGCTGGAATCATGGGAAACAGCTACGATTCAAAACCAGGCGTCTACGACAAGTTGCCGCTGGCTTGCGGCGTGGCACCTCCCTCCTTTTCCAATTTCCCTCCTATTCTCATCATCGCCTTCCCGCCTCGTTTTCCCTCCACTCGCCGCGATATATTCCCTCCTCGTCCTCCCCTCACTCTCCCCCGCCAAACCCGCGCCCAAATCTGATTCTCACGCTTCCCAGTTCCCCTCCCGATCCGCAGCGCCGGCCGGCGCGCATGGCGCACCCGTGCATGCACCGCCGCCTGCGCTCCCCGGCGGCGCGCAGGTCCCCGCGGCGCGCCGACGAGCGCTTCCAGCACCACCACCGCTTCCTCCGCCCAGGCGCCCTCGCCCGCCTCCGTGACTCCAAGATCATCGCCCGCTCTCTCCGCTCCGCCGCCGCGTCCGCCTTCCCCGCGAGCCTCGTCCTGCCGTCCTCCCCTCCCCCGTCCTCCACGCCGGCACTCGCGGCCGAGGATGGTGTCGGGTCTGTCGCCGTGCCGCACTTCTTGGGGGGCGTGAGGGGGCTGCGGTACCCGCTACGCAAGAAGCTGACCGCGGTCAGGAGCGTGGTGTTCCTGCCGTCGCCGAACGCCGCGGAGGTGTTCTTGGACGCGTTGGCGGCGGCGCCGTCGGAGCTGATCGCCGCGCACTGAAGACTAACTTTTGTGCCACTCGGCTGTTGTTTAGACTTCACTAGTCATATGCTCATGCGTTGCAACAAAAACTCAATTTGTGATAAAAACATTTGCAAAGTGTTAGTGGCAAAGATGGGTAATTAAAGAATAGTGTCAAAGTTAGGTAATCAAACAAGAGTAGCAAATATGGGTAATTTTGATAAAATGACGTGAGAAGAAACTCTTGCTTTATATAGTAGAAATTAAATCTGTACAGATGGATTATCTTTACTCTTTAGTGTCTTTTGTTTTAAAATTTTGGACTCTCAGAAGAAATAATGTCGGATTTGTTTACACCATTATACATTTTCTTTTGGCTGTAAGTGTAGATCTGATTTGTGGTTTCGGCACTTGGAGTTCTAGATTTTGATTTAGTAGCGATTTCAGTCAAATCTGCTGTGCCCACTGGCACTGAACAAGGCTAGCAATAAGGTTTTAATCCAACAGGCGTCAGCATCATTGACATTGTAGACTTCTTTCCACATTCACAAGATTTACAAAAATTGTGCTCGACAAAGAGATTACACAAACAGAACCCGCTGTAATCCCCAACAACAGGATCAGAAATTTAATTTGTGGCAAAGCACGCGCGATTATCTTTAAGGCGCACCTGGACTCAAGTTTGATGTATACATGGCTCCATACATGGAAAGACACTGGTATAAAAGCCACTAATGTAAGCTACCACAAAACTTTTGTCACAACCATACTGGGATGCAACCATACTTTCATCACGATCCCCACACTTTTTTCCTTGAATTTAGACAACCTTTACGATACATACAACATTCCAAAGCAGCGGATTGTAAGTTTGCTACTAGCTCTTTCGCAGGAATTTGCTTGCTTGAGCAGCAAGTGCTATAGATTTGGCATTGATATCATTCATCATGTATTCCCTCTCAGCGCGACGACGTTGCTGCCTCTCTCTCTTCGCTCTCTTGGGGGCCAGCCTCGCTTCCCTCTCCACATAGGCCAACCTGAACTTCTCAGCGATGGATATTTCAGGGGGAGCATTTGGGTGGGATGGAGTGGTAGTTCTTCGAGGGGCAGCAGAAACTGCCCATGTTTTGGGGTCAACATCCTCAACTATGGAGTGGTCAAGTGGCATGCTTGGCAATGCTTCACTTGGGACCTTGGATCCACGGAGGTCAAAAGGTGATGGTTGCGGGTTGACAGTAATACGAGGGCATTCCGCAGCAATAATTTCCTTTGAGTTATCATCTATCTTCGGCTATAAAACAGGGAAAGATAAAAGGCAAGAGATGCATTAACTAATTGTGAATGCACAATAAAACGTTTTTTTTAAGGAGAGAACTCGTATGTATACCCAAACTAGCCATCTTAAAGATTCTGCACCACCGCCAATATCTACTGTATCAAGTTCCTCCCATGAGTCCTCTTCAAGAGTATTCAATTTGGGTTTCAAGAGATTCAAGCAACTCCGTGCCGTGAATTCACTTCTTGGGCAGCCTCTGCAATCATGGGATTTTAAGCCCTTTTTCATATCCAGCTTTGTAGGATACTACGCATAGTCAACATTGAACATTATAAGATTTGCCAGCATGGGAAAACTACGTAGCAAAGAAAAACTTCAGACAAGGGCTTGGACTAGCTATTCACTAGCATGACTTGGGTTAAGAGCTCATACAGACCTGAATGCAAATGATCCTATATATTGATTATTGACATGAAACAAGCTGAGTTGACAAAAGAAATTGCTTATTGTTGATTGTCCAGGAAGAGCCACCTAATTTTCAGTTCCAGGCATGCATATATTTCGTTTTCAGCAAGTTCAATCACTGCTGGAGTTCTCATATATAAATAAATCAGGATGCTGATATTGGACAATTCAGATTTCTAGAAGAAGACCGACCTAACATACGCAAGTTTCATGAGACTAGAGTGGATTCAACTGTGTTATTGGCATGGACAACACCAACACATTCACACTTGACTTATCCAAAGAATTGAAGGTAAACTCCTAGCAAACATAAATTGGAGGTAACTAGATGATGCAAGTTTCCTCAAGTCTATGTGGAGTAATAGTGACCCTAAGCTTATAGATGTGTTTAGTTGGAAGTCATACCCGCATCTCAATATCTCCAAGGATGGGCAGTGGCATACAACCTCGGAAACACCAGAGGTAGTTATTTTTCCACAGCGACTGCACAAGAAAATATATCATAAATATAATGGATTAACCAATTGAAATGTTTGTTTAACTTGTAGTCTTCTACAAAGTAACAGCTGACATAACACAAAACCTTACCTAATATCAACAGCTCGTAAGTTATTACAAATCTTTGCTACAGTAGCCAAACCGACATCAGTTACATCAGACCCAGATATATCTAGGATCTCCCAAGAGCTTTCAGCAAGAGAAATCAAAACTTCATCATTCAGTAGCCTCCTTCTCCTTGCAATAGACAGAATTGCCAACTGTATCACACAATACGCTCAACTATCACTGTGCCATGCATAAGTACCAGTAGATATTAAAATATAAAGAAAATAAACTGTCACCACGTGAAGCAAATTTACCCTCTTTTTTCAATAACTGGAATTGGCAACTTCAACATGCGATAAAATACTTCAATGCATACCTTGCGATGGATTTACTATTAACTATTGCTACAAGCAGGCCATAACACTAAAGAACCTTAGCATAGGTCAAACCAACCTTACATCTGGCAGTCTTTACCTTACTACTGATCATGCTTACCTTGCTGTCTTGACATTTAAATGTTCCCAATGTTATGGTTAGCATGTGCCCCTTCTATTTATGCTAGTTGTATCACTAAGATTCAACAGCAAACAAATAAAGCAAAATGTAGATTAGTGATTCTCACTTCTCATTGTACGCCTAAATGCACCTATACCTTCTACCTTATTTACATCAGCAAGATTCAACATCAAGCAAAAAAACAATTATAATTTTTGAGTGTTGTTTAAATGCCCTCTACTTTTGAATCAAGTGTAACAAGTAAAATGGCAGAAAGAGGGAGAATGACTCATATAATAAATTAATCAGCATTTGAAATCATCAAACACCAACTAGAGGTAATTACTAGAACATATTTTTTTTCTCAATCAGTAAAAACCATGTCAACAAATTTAGCTTCAATTAGAAAATAAAATGTGAACCATATCTAATCAATCGAAAACCTTGAGTACACATTTCATTCTGGTAGTGAGGCAAGAATGCAGCACAGGAAAACCCAACCAAAGTCAGAGATGCATATTGATACCTTTATGTGGGGTGGAAAGAAGGCAGCAAATTCAGAAATATCAGTGACGATATCTTCAAGATGCTGACCAAGGATGCCAAGGCACAGGCTAACCAATTTCCGAGGTCCAGCCTTCTTTGTGGGAGAATCTGAAGTAATTCAAATTTGCAAGTTAATATGTGCAGATAGTACTGCAAATCTGCAACTGCAAGGACAAATTATGAAACCAAGAAGAAATAAGATGCAATGGGCATGGTTGGGGTAAGGGCCCTTAGGCCTAGACGAGGTGACCATGGAACCCGACAGTGTGATGATGCCATTGATGGCAGCCTCACCACTGGGGCAGGAGGAAGAGGGTAGACCAGAGACTCTTGTTTATTTCTTGGTTGATTCCAAATGACAGCCGTATGTCACTAGATGTGGCCAGCTCCTAACAACCAAATCACTAGATAATCTCTTGCCTAACAATCAACGCACTAATTGGAAGGAAACTATCCTAACAAACCAAAACTCACTGGATATTACCTTGTGGCCTAAGCGCACATATGTGCACATAACACAATTGTTCCATTCTACACACCACTGGATAAAGTAAGTTTGTTTAGTGTTTGTTAACACCAATGAAAAATTCATTACTGGCCAAACTAGTAGTCCAAACTTTGAAAGCATGATGTCTGGAAACATTGGGATCTTGCCTGGCAAGGCAGAAATAAATTATAGAGGTAAAAAAATTGAATTACCTGCGATGTGTAATATGCATGTTAAGAAAAATGGATCTGGAAATCATTGATTAATGATTACAGAACAATAAGATGACCATCATGGCATTATATCTTCCTCTAATTTTTAGCTACTTGCAGCGCTTGTCACTTGCTGTGAAATGAAACTTAAATATCTCTTTCTATATATCATTATGTGAATTACTAAAGTGAAGCGCAGAACCCCCAACTCTGCCATTAACTGCATCCATTACACCTTCCATGGAGAACAGTATCCACGTGAGTATCATCTCAGAAAGTTCTGTTTCTACCCCAAAACCAACAATTAACACAAAATTTCCATTTTTTTCCAGGCAAATTGATCACAGCAACCCTATGCAGTAACTTCAAACACCAAATTCAGCTAGACAACCGTTACCGGTACCACAATTAACTCAGGAAACAATTTACAAACTTGGAATAGCTTACATATTCGAGCAATTCATTTGGCATAGCAGATTAATTTACTTCAACCAGGAACAAAAACGGGGAGCTTACAGAAGGAGGCTGCCGGTAGTAAACTCGTGGGCTTCTGCCGCGGCGTGACCTGGACATCGCTCAGCGACGCCGCGAGCTCCGCGACCACAGATTTTCCCTTCTCCATCAAACCCTACGGGGGTCAGATCGGATCGAGAAGAAATTGGAAAGGAAAAGAAATCGGGAAGAACAGCAGGAGGGGAAGTTGGGAACAAGTGATTACGGAGAGGAGGACCACTGCAGCAGGTGCATGAGCTGGATTAATAGATGTTAAGAGATTTTTTTGTTTGGGGGAGGGGGGGGACGGTGGAGGCGACGGGCAGCCACAGCAGCGGAGATGAGAGAGGAGGCGAAAGGGGAATGGTCGGCGGGAGGTACAGGCGGGGGCGGAGGCCACAATGAACCGCGGCGGCGAGGTGGGCACGGCAAAGGATTGCGCCGGCAAGCGGGGGAAGGAGCAGGAGAAGCCGGGGAGGAGCGGGAAGCACCGAAGGACGGCGGCGCGAGGGTAGGCGGTGCGAGGATCGGGGGTGAAAATATCTACGGACTTATGAAATCAATCATAAATCGTCTTTAAAAAGAATTTATCAAGTCTGCTAAAAAATTAAGAAACTGTATACCATAGCATTCCTTTTATTCTCAAAAAATAAAGAAAAATCAATCATGTTTCGAGAAATTTCAAGTTTGAAAAGCCAAATCTAAACATGTTCTAGACAGATTCAAGCACATATCGCAAGTTTCAGGCAAAAAAAAGTTCAAACAAGGGGATGCTAGTTTGTAATTTTGTATGTTGGAGTGATGGTCTTGCTGGCCCTATTCACACCATAGTTCAAAATTTCATTGAAATTTCGCGAGAGACGAGATTTCAAATCTCGACCGAATAAATATTTTTAAAAAACTTCAAATTGCTATAGCGATTTCAGAAATTTCAACAAAATTTTAGGATTTTAGACCGAAATTGATACAAAATGAACTGGATTTGATGGTTTTAGGACTGTATTAGATGTGAAACTCATTGAGTCTAGTTAGTTAGGCGGGTGGTTTCTCACCCGAGAGACCCGGATTCGATTCGTGCGCGACGTAATTTTTTTATATACCTTATGATACGCTAATAAGATTATTACACGTTATTTAACAACGAGTACACATAGCTGAGGTGGTAGAAGCTTCCTTTAGCTTTGCACGAGGTAGATCCCTCGCGACAACAGAGCGACGCCAACTACCCCTAGGACCCCACAGTGACGCTGATCAACTCGGCCGGCTTCATTTCCTGTTATAACAATTTGGTTAATTGTTTTATAGCATTAAGAGACCATTCTCAAAGGTTGAAAAGGTCTGAAATTTCGATGAGTTCGGCTGAAATTTCGGTTATGTAAACCGGATTTTAAGTTTTTTGCATTGACTTTGAATTTTGTTTTATTAAATTTTGTCTAGATTTTGACTGAAATTTCGGATATCTGTCGTCTTCGAGATGAAAAATATCACTGCCGTTCTTAGATGCATTCTGCTTCGCGTGGGGCCCGCATGCTATGGGGCCCACGCATGGGCGTAATCGCCTCCGCCAGAACTAGGGGTGAAAATGGTACGTTAATCCCGATCGATCCTGCATCAATCCGTTAAAACCGATCCGGGAAAAAATCAGATCCCACGGATTCGGATACGGAACCGGATACTTACTACCGGATTCGGTAACGGATACGGGACACAGGATATCCGACCGAATAGCAGTGGTATACGGTAAACGGATATTATCCGACCGGATATCCGAATCGGGTAAGTCAAGAGTCAAGGGGCAACCCGCACCGCAAGGTCTCTGGCTCTCTGCCTCTAGCAGTCCAGCCTCCCCATTCGATTCTTCCCGAATCCCCAACCCGAAAAGCTAACCCTAGTGCTTGAGCCTCCGCCGCCGCCGCCAGAGCCTGCTCCCGGGACCGCCGACGCCGCCTCCTCCTGGGACCCGCCACCTCCTCCTCCTCCCAGTCCAGGACCCGCCGCCTCCTCCACCTTCCGGACCTGCCGCCTCCTCCTCCGGGATCCGCCTCGTCCTTCTCCTTGGGACCTGCCGACCCGCCGCCTCCTCGCCGGGACCATGCTGTCTCCTTCGAGACCCGCCGCCTCCTCCTCCCGGGATCCGCCGCCGCGTCGTCCTCCTCCCGGGATCTGCCGCCGCGTCCTCCTCCTCCTCTGCAGGTACTATCATTGGCTTGTTCCTTTTCAGAGCATACTGAAGGATCGTTGTTTGTGAAATCTGGAGCAGTGATGATCCACAGTGGTTTTCGTTAGTTCTGCTAGTCAAAACGTAGTTTCAATTGCTTTTAGAAATAGCGTAGTTAACTTAAAAGAACAAGAAATTTGATGTTCTCAAACAATCAGAAATTGGACAGATGTTTAAAGTGCATCCATTTCTGTGCATAATGTATTTAGTCTACGATCTTTCAAAATCTATAGAATTTGCAAGCTATCTGGAATACTGAACCCATTCAGAATCTAGGAGGAAGTTCTCTATTATTGATCTTTTCTTGATGAAACCTGATTGCATGTGATAAATAAGATTTGACATCTTTGGTTTTAGTCTATTGACTTGTACTTTACTCATGAGTTTGGGTATACTCTTTAATTTCTCTGGACGTATCAATTTTTTGGCAGCAGTGTGATGGCTTCTGGAAGCGGAAGTGCAAGTGTCAGTCAAAGTGTCCGAGTGGTTGCATCATCTGCAGCACCTACACATTCAATTGAGGTGGGAGCAGCACCAATCGATCATCCACCCTCCATTGACAGTGGCACAGAAGGGCAAGGTACAACTGCTAATGCTGAAGAGGATGCTCAACCTAGTGCAAAGAGGCAAAAGAAGAGTACATCAGCTGTCTGGGACCACTACACTAGGACTACAAAGACAGTTGTGGAGGATGGCAAGAAGGTTGTTCAACGTTGGGCACATTGCAACCATTGCAAATACAATTCTAGATGTGATTCCGCCAATGGCACATCGTGCTTTTGGAACCATTTGAAGAAAAAACATAATGTCCAGCCAAAGACAAGAATACTCAATGTGAAAAAGAATGATAAAGACACCATCATCATTATTGAACCGTATAGGTATGATCAAGAAGCTAGCTTGAGAAAATTATATTTGGCAATAATCATGCATGAGTATCCTTTTAATATTGTGGAGCATGAATATTTTGTTGATTTCATCAAATCTCTTCGGCCTAGCTTTCCACTCAAGAGCCGCATCACAATTAGGAAAGATCTAATGGACCTCTTTTTAGAAGAAAAGAAAAGATTATATGAATATTTTAAAACCATTGAGTGCCGCTTTAGTGCAACTATGGACATGTGGACATCAAACCAGAACAAAGGATATATGTGTGTCACTGTGCATTGGATTGATGATAGTTGGCAAATTCAGAAGAGAATTATCAAATTCATGCATGTAGAAGGGCGGTATACCGGTGCTAACTTGTCTGAAGAATTTACTAATTGTGTCATGAGATGGTATATTGAAAAAAAAATATTTTCTCTAAGTTTGGACAATGCATCTGCAAATGAAGTCTGTGTTAAAGAGGTTATTGCTGAACTTAGAAAGCATAGTCCACTAGTCTGTGATGTTATATTTTTTCATGTGAGATGCGCCAATCATATACTAAATCTTGTTGCTAGAGATGGTTTGCGAGAAATTGCACCCGCGGTTCAGAATATTAGAGCATTTGTAACAGCAGTAAAGGGATCTCCATTACAGTGGGAGGAATTCCAGAAGTGTGCATCTGAATGTGGTTTAAAAACAACGACGGGTCTCTCACTAGATGTTGCTACGAGGTGGAATTCTACCTATACCATGTTGAGGGATGCCTTATATTATAGGAGTGCTTTTGAGAGGCTTTTGTGCTTGGAACGACGTAGGTATGAAAAAATTGCTCCTTCTGATTCAGAATGGGATAAAGCATTAACACTTTGTAAATGCTTGAAGAAATTCTACGATGTTACTGAGCTATTCTCTGGTTCTTTATATCCAACAGCAAATTTGTTTTACCACAGTTTTTGTGATATTAAGCTTTTGATTTATGAGTGGTGTGCTAGCACTGATAACACTATTAGAGAGATGACATAATCTATGAGTGTTAAGTTCGAAAAGTATTGGAAGAAGACAAACATTGCTCTGGCTATGGCTAGCTTTCTTGATCCTAGGTTCAAGAAAAAAATAATAGAATTTTACATGAAGAAGTTTTATGGTGAGCTGTTGTATAAAGCTGAAATTGAAGAATTCATGAATGTTGTCAAGCAAGTGTATGAAGTGTATGTTTCCGCTACATCTAGTACTGAAAAGAGTACTACTACACCTGCTCGTAGCGATGAACCAGTTGTAGATCTCTTTATGGATGATGAAAATAGTGAGCTTCATAATTTCTTATATGACACCCATGATGGGATTGGTCAAGGTGAATCAAATGACTTGGAAAAATACATGGCAGAACAACCCTTGAAGCTTCCTAGATCATCCAATCAGAAATTTGATATTTTATCATGGTGGGCGTCGTCGCCAGATGAATATCCTATTCTCTCAAAAGTTGCTCGTGATGTATTGGCCATGCAAGTGTCAACAGCTTGCCTCGAGAATCTGCATTTAGTCTTTGTGGTAGGGTCATTGATCCATTTCGTCGCTTAGAACCCGAAATGGTAGAAGCATTGATTTGTACAAAAGATTGGGTAGCTGCGTCCAAAAAAGGTGATAACTTCAATAGTTTGTCGTTTTTAGTATTAATGAAGTTGCTTGTTTTTACTAATATAGCTTTATTTATTTTTCAGGCGGAAAGAATAAAGTTGCATCTATCGTTGGTGATTTGGAGGTTATTGATACCCTTGTTGCTAATATGATGACTCAGGTATTGCCATATTGCACTCCTTTTATTGTTGCACATAATTTGCATTGATTGATCCTATTCCTATCGCATTCTTGTTTTTTATTTGCATATGTCTGACTATTGTATTATGTATACATATATTGTAGGAAGAAGAAATAGCTAGTGGTGATGACTGAGGTACGGCATGCATTATAACTTGCTCACTAGTGGATTTGTTTGATTTGATCTCTGGTTAATGGTTATTGCTCAAATAGTATTTCTAGTTATGTATTTCCTCCACAATATTCTAGATTGCAAGCTTATATGCTCGATGGTGTGTCTGCGATTGCAAGTCTTTGTTGGTGCAGATGTTCTCCTCCGAAGTCACGGATTTCGAGATTGTTCTCCTCTGGAAGTCACGGAGAATGTTCTCCGAAACATTCACTTGTAGTTTTTGTGTTGAATGATGAAAGCTTTATGGTGCTTTGTTCTCAAGCACTTCATGTGATTTGTTGCAGAATTGTGATTCCCTATATGGATCTGCAATTACATACTCTAGGATTTACTATTTTCCTTGTCTTATATACTAGCTATGTTGTTATCTTATGAATGAGGCTGGGGAGATTCTCTTCACTGGAAGTCTGGAATGTTTTTTGTTTTTCTGTCTTGTGTGCTTTTGTTAGTGTCTATGGGCTAAAATTTCAAATAGCGAAGTGAATCGGGTGCTGCTTCCCATGCTAAGTGGATGAGTACTAGCCAGCTCCAAGTTCCTGATACTTTTGGATTGGGAGGTTTTGGCTATTGACATAAGAACAGGCGCATGGTGGCACGACCGAGCCGATATAATCGTGTACTTACTCACATCGCCAGCTTGGATCTGTGTGTTTCACTAGTAGATAGTGTTGCTTTGAGTGTTTTATCTGCAATTGATTTATGAGCGATGTTTATTTTTTCATGGTGAATGTGTGAAGATGAAGTGCATCTCCTCTGCTTAATTTGTCTATGGCCGTGGGCTGGTATTTTGAATTGTGCTGTCAGGAAGTAAGGTTGAGGTTAGCTTTTTTGGTTGATGATGGTGGTTTTGAGTTGAGATTGTATGGATGATAATTGGACTGTTCAAGTTATATATGAATTTGATAATATTGTTAAATTTGTGTTGTATGAGTTGTCAAACTTATGTAATATATATGAATTTATTGCTAGTCGAATGTTTCAACAAGTATGTATCCGTTTGTATTATCCGTTTCCGAACCGAATCCGGTATGTATCCGCCCCGACAATACCATATCCGAAATTCCGAAATATCCGAATTCGTATCCGTATTCGGTCTTACCGTATCCGATTCCGAATTCGGGAAAAAAATATGGATTAGGATACGGTAACAATAATATCCAACATTCGCTTGAATCAATGCCCGATCCGTTTTCACTCACAATTTCAATAAATAAATAGAATTTGGATACGGCCAGAGGATGCACGTCCCTTCGAGAGATACAGCCAAAAACAAAATTTGAAACGCAGGCTCACACAAATCAATGCCCTCGTAGCTCTCGAGCACTCAATTAGCGAAATATATTATTTTTGATCACTAATTTTTATAAAATATTTATTATAACAGAGGCGCTATATCAAAAATTAGCGAAATATATGACCCTAGCTTCCAAAATTTTGGAAGCCTCCTGATGAAATAAACATTAATTTATATTATTCAAGGTAGTCTTAGAAAAGAAATTATCCAAGTGATAAGAAGAGTGTGTATGCATTTGTCTATATTCACCGCATCAAAATATTATTCAAGGTAGTCTTAGAAAAGAAATTATCCAAGTGATAAGAAGAGTGCGTATGCATTTGTCTATATTCACCGTGATGAAAATAAATTAATGTTTATTTCATCGAGGCTTCCACAATTTTGGAAGCTAGGGTCATATATTTCGCTAATTTTTTGATATAGCGCTACGTTATAATAAATATTTTATAATATTTTATAAAAATTAGTGATCAAAAATAATATATTTCCGCTAATTTTTGATATAGCGCTATCGTTATAATAAATATTTTATAATATTTTATAAAAATTAGTGATCAAAAATAATATATTTCCGCTATTTTTTGATATAACGCTATGTTATAATAAATATTATTTTTCCGCTAATTTTCGCTAATATTAATATAAATATTATTTTTCCGCTAATTTTCGGTGATCAAGTATAATAAATATTAATTTTCGCTACTGTTATAATAAATATTATTTTTCCGCTAATATTTTATAATATTTTTGATATAAGCTACTGTTATAAAAGTACTTTTTAGATAAACCTACATATATGGTTTCCATGTATCCAAATTAAATATTTATTTATTGAAATTGCGTAAATTATTTATTGCGTAAATTATTTATTGCCCAGAAATTGAATTCACAAATCAATCAGCAAGCACAAAACAAATACCCAAGGGCATTTCCGCAATTAATAGCGAATGTCACCCGGGAGAAATGGGACAAATTGGTAGTCGTTTAACGACGTCCCAATTTAATGTTATTCGCACTTAAACGAACCTCGTGCGCTGCAGCCAGTGCGCGTACTAAAGAGCTTCAGGCCTGCAGCTACGCTACGCCTGCTCATCTACCCCTCGCCATGGAGCTCACGCGCGACCTTGTCACATCGTGCTGCAGATCCCAAACGTCGCCGCGCACCTTGTCGCCCAACTCGCCTACTTCCGCTGCACCCGCGCACCGCCGCTTGCCCACTCGGACCGCCAGCACTGGGCCTGCTTACATGCCGCCATTGCAGCATTGCTTCACCTTCACCCACGATGCAGGAGGAGGGGGGAGAGCAGCGCGCCTGGATTAGTTAGAGCCAATACAAGGTTGGTGAGATCCATCGCCGTCGCTGCCGAATCGGCTCTAACGACAAATTATTAGGGAGACAACACACGCAGTTGTTGATTTTGGGGGATGAAATGGATTAGATGAGAGACACCGGGAAGAATGTGAGGTGAGCCATAGAAACGAACGAGCCTGCATCGAGTCATCGACAATTCAGCTTCGTGATATATGCACATGGAGAATATGAATGTCAGGAGGCCTGTCACATGAAATATAACGGCGGAGAACGTAGACTGTCGGGATGGTACTATATGGTAGTTATGTCGTGTTACAAAGCTGACGGTATACTGTTTTTTAGATTTTCTCTTGACAAAATTATTATGTCGTGTTTTCAATTTAGCAATTTTTAGGTAGATGCATAATGAAGTTCACTAGTTAAGAACTAGCAGCACAAAGGAACTTCTGCGAAGCTCATGTGTTTACAAAACAGGTTCTTTGAATGTAATTTGGAAAATAAACATTCTCCAATTTTGAAGGCAAGTTACACCTTTGTGTAGACACTATGGATTGGCTTATGATCCATCCTCTCCTAAATAATTGTTTGGCAAAACTCCAAATTCCAATTCTATTTCAGATCTAGAGCTTGTAGGCTAAAATAAAGTGAATCAAATTTATATTTTTAGTTTAAAATTTAAACAAAATGATTCACCTAAACACTTTTAATGTATCCACAATTTCAACTTTATAAATTTCTGAAGTTAGGAATACTCTGCTCCACCAACTCCATAGATTTTATTGGAGTTGGTGCTGTACCAAACACCCCCCTTAGTCATTAGCACATTACCAGGGTGACCTAGGAGAGAGCAGACCTGGCCATGTTATATTAACCAAATGCAAACAGAAAAAGGACAGTCCTGTTCTTTGTTCTTTGTTCTTAATTAGTTCAGTGCTATCCAATCTAACATGGAAAAATATCACGTGCAATCACCTCTCTCGGTGAAACCACCGTGCAACTGAACTAAAAAAAGTTTCAAAAAATTCTGAAAAAAATCATGGATGTACATCTCAACTTACCCCACCTACATATAAAATTTCATGATCAAATTCATCCTATACTAGCAGCTACAAAAAAGACAAATTCAGTATGAACAGTGATTTTCTACTGTTCATCACTATTCATTTTTGCTGTTTGTTTTTTTTTGTAGCTGCTAGTATAGGATGAATTTGATCATGAAATTTTATATGTAGGTGGGGTAAGTTGAGATGTACATCCATGATTTTTTCAGAATTTTTGAAACTTTTTAGTTCATTGCACGGTGGTTTCACTTGAGAGGGGGTTGTAACCTGATATGTTGCCATCTAACATATTCATCTATCTGTTTCGTAGCATGCAACATTAGCATGATTTCATCGCCTTAAATTGGCACTCTTCGGTCGTAAACTACCCTGTTTAGAAGGTTGAAATTCATAGGAAACATAAGTCCACACGCTCTAATTAGGACTACATTTTCCGCCAAGCTGTAGAATGCAGTAATAGATTGCTACGAACTATTTGAGAAAGTTTTTTTTTTAAAAAAAAGCTGTGTTCCAAGATTATTAGCCAATGATGATGATAATTAGCAACTGCAGATCAAGGATTGAAATTTTGGCGAAATTTCACCGAAATCTCAGTTTTCGGACCCCATGAGATCTAAATTACCGGCCATAATTTTTTTGAAATGCTACAGTACTTTCAATTTTTTCGGCAAAATTTCCCTCTCGTGGAAAAAAAATCCGAATTTTTCTTTTTTATGGTCGAATTTGACTTCAATCACATCAATAACCCATAAGAAAGTGATCTTTGATGACAATTTGTCGAAAAAAATTTTTTGAGACATTTTAAAATTTTGGCAGAAAATTTGTTGGAATTTTATAAAATTGAATATGCATTTTAATACTACAAAAAATTTATGGTTCTATCTTAAGAAGTCTAGGATCAAACAAGAAATTTTAAAAAATATTTTAACTTCATTTGTTATCTTTTAAAAATAAAAAATAGAATTAGAATAAACAAGGCAAGAATAAAGGTCGAATTTTATAATGTTTTCAAGTTTTATCATCATTTTAAAATATTATGGTAATATTAGTGATTCATATATACTATTTATAAAAATTTTCAAAATTATCTAGCATAGTTTGTACTATTTTTCATTTGGTTGAAATTTGTTGGTCAGCTTTCAGTTGCACTATCCGAATTCTTAAAAATTTATGAAGTTTAATCATCATCTAAAAGTTTTATGAGAACATTAATGATGCATCATAACCATGCGCAAAAAATTTTAAAATTTTCTAATGTAGTTTGTACCATCTTTCATTTGGATCAAACTTGCCGATTAGTGTTTTCTCATGACAGTAACAATGTTCGAATTTTAAAAATTTCTCATACATGATAATCATTTGAAATTTTTATGGGAACATCACTTATGTGTCAAAAATCTCAAAAAATTAATTTTTTGACATCATTTGAAGTATTTTTTGTTCATTTGAAATTCACCGAAAATTCGACAATTTCCTCCGAAATTTCGGATTTTTGGCCGAATTTTGAGTTTTTTTCGATTGCAAACAGACCGGATTTGAATTTTGGTTTTTAAATTTCAGTTAACATTTGTACAAAATACCGAGATTTCGATTTTAGAAGAGATTTTATTCGAAAACGAAATTTGAATCCTTGCTGCAGATTAAAAGTAGTATTAAGCATTAACACGAAGGTGAAGGAGAAAGAGACCGGGCGCTGCAATGTCCCAGTAGGCGAAGGCAATCTAGGCCGACCTGTCAGCGACAAGCCAATAACAACGCCCTGACCCGACCGCACCTCCTCGTCTACTCTCCTCGCCCACCCCGGCGTTCGCGGTCCGTACCCCCGGCTCGCCGCTACTCTCCAAATCCCGTTGCCTTCCACCGATCGAATCCCAAATCGCAATTCCCGAGTCGGGGCGGCGCGATGAGTGTGGCGGGGTTCGACGTCGGCAACGACACCCTGGTGGCCGCGGCGGCGCGGTGGCGCGGCATCGACGTGCTCCTCACTGCCGAGTCCAAGCGCGAGTCCCCCGCCGCTGTCGCCTTCTCTCGCAACGCGCGCCTCCTCGGCGCCCACGCCGCCGGCGCCGCCTCATCCCACGCCCCATTCTCCAGCGTCAAGCGCCTCCTCCTCGCCGGGCGCCCCGCGCTCCTCCGCGACCTCCCGCGCCTCCCCTTCCCCGTCGACGCTCGTGACGGCCGCGGCGCCCTCGTCCACGTCGACCACCTCGGCCGGCGCATCGCGCTCTCCCCGACCCACCTCCTCGCCATGCTGCTCGCGTACCTCAAGCAGCTCGCCGAGGCCGACCTCGACGCGCCCGTCGCCGACTGCGTGATCTCCATCCCCTCCTACTTCACGCAGGCGCAGCGCCGCGCGTACCTCGACGCAGCGGTCGTCGCGGGCCTCAGGCCACTCCGGCTCATGCACGACCTCGCCGCCACGGCGCTCGGGTACGGCCTCTACCGCTCCGACCTCGGTGGCGCCGGGGGCCCCGCCTACGTCGCGTTCGTGGACGTCGGCCACTGCGATACGCAGGTCGCAGTCGTTGCCTTTGACGCGTCGGGGATGAAGGTGCTGTCGCACGGATTCGATGCGGACCTAGGGGGGAGGGACTTCGACGAGGTGTTGTTCGAGCATTTCGCCGAGGACTTCAGGGACAGGTATATGATCGATGTTGCGGGCAATGTGAAGGCTAGCATGAGGCTGAGGGCCGAGTGTGAGAAAGCGAAGAAGGTGTTGAGCGCGAACGCGGAAGCAGTGGTCAACATCGAGTGCTTGATGGAGGAGAAGGATGTGAGGGGGATGATCCGGAGGGAGGTCTTCGAGAAGCTCTGTGCTGGGCTGCTGGAGAGGGTTGTTGAGCCATGCAAGAGGGCTATGGCGGATTCAGGGATTGGCTCGGAGAGGCTGTATTCTGTGGAGCTTGTTGGGTCAGGGTCACGGGTACCCGCTATTGCTAGAGTTCTTGCGGGATTCTTTAGAAGAGAGCCTAGCCGCACACTCAATGCCAGTGAGTGTGTGGCTCGGGGGTGTGCGCTGCAGTGTGCAATGCTTAGTCCCACACTCCGCGTTCGGGAGTATGAGGTATACTCTTTATCTAGTAGTCTTTGACATTTTAGTTTCATAGGTATTTGAAGCATGCTAGATTGCTGGTTGTGTAGTGAGAATTGTCGCATCTGGTGTATTTTAGGTGCAAGATACAATTCCTGCCTCGATAGGATTTTGCACAAATGAAGGCCCAATTTCAACATTGTCAAGCAATGTGTTGTTCCGGAAAGGCCAACCCCTTCCCAGTGTTAAGATCATTACTCTGCGTAGGAACAACGGTTTTAATTTGGATGCGTTTTATGTGGATGAGAATGAATTGCCTCCTGGTACCTCAACACAAATCGGTAGTTTTCAGGTATGCTATTAACTCTGTTGATTGATAAAAGATGATCACATCATAGCCGTTTGCTCCAGATGTCTGTTCTGTTTGATCTAGGTTTAAGATGGTGTTATCTCTATATGTACATAATATATCTTCACAAGATCATAGTGTTTCATTTCATGGCACCATTGTTTCTGTAGATATTTGGATGTCTCCTTTCCTCCTCAATTATGATGATCATAAATAACTTTTTTCATGTGTTCTGTTGGCTTGGCCTGTCATCTAATGAATCATATCATCTAGGGCCTTGTTGTGGCCACTTCATTTGTGCTTTATCATACAATGCACAGAACACCTAGAATGGACAAGCAATCTTGTGAACCATAATATATGAGTATGAGAGTGATATTCAATTTGTAGCATGTCTCATTCACATGTGCTCAAGTTAGTATGCCTGTCACCCATTGTAAAATGTGAATGATGGTCCTTTCACAAAACAGCAAGACAATTGGAACTGTAGGATTTTTAAGATATATCATAGTTCACAAATTGACATTCTTCGGAAGCTAACCTTGCAACTTCATGTTGTAAGAGCTTGCAGCATGTATTTACAACAAAGAAGTATTGTGACGTGGCTCAACAATAAGTATTGTGATGCTTATTTCTAAGTACTTCTCAACTGTTTTGCAGTCATTATTGTTGAATTCCAGGCATCATATTCTAAACTATCATCATATTCATGATGCTTAGTTCCGGATCATCATTTTCAAAAGCATTCCAGTCAACTGTTGTATTCCTAGCTTCTAATTGGAAAGTGCCTTTTAATTAGCCTCAGTGTGCTCAAATATCAGTGTTGTACTCTTCTCGCAAATTTTTTCCTGGAACTCTGGGATCCACAGTTTCAGGACATAACTTTTAATGATGGTATCTCCATATGATTCTTCCATACATAATTTGGTCCATTTGGTTTATGTTTCAGTGATGTTAACGCATAGATTTGCCTACTGCACTAACATAATAATTGATACATTGTTGTATACCCTGTTTTCTAAAAGTTATTATTACTGCTAACCATATTTGTCTGCTGAACTGTGGCACAAAATCATCTTGCCATTAATTGAATGAAGTTACATGTACTGTTCGAAATAATGAACTTTTGATGTGTTACAAAATTACTTCTAATTCTTTTAAGTATCATCATTGCAGATTGGCCCTTTCCAAGCACGTACTGAAAAGTCTAAAGTCAAAATAAGAATTCGTTTAAATCTCCATGGACTCATTTCAGTGGAATCAGCTACTGTAAGTGTCAACTTTCAGAGTTACTGCCAGCTTTTAATTACAAGTTGTAGTTAATGTAACTTCTGACTTTTAAACTGCCTCAGTTGATCGATGATGATCCACGGGATGCGGAGTCTGCTGACTCTATGGAGGTCGATTCAAATGTTGACATGGTAAGGGAATTATTTCGGCACTCATTGAGCCTATTTCTGTGTCATATGTGTGTTCCTCTAACTTATGACTATATGTTCTTATTTTCACTCTATCTAATATGGTAGCGTGAGTTGTTGTATGAGTATCATTGGCGTTCTTTCTTGTAATAGGCAGTAAACGTGGTTTAGTGACTAGCAAGCATACAACTTTGCTTGTAATTTGTCCCTACTGGTTGGGCATAGCTATGTAATTTTAACTATTTAAGATGCTGAATTCTGTGACCCTTGTTAATTTGTAGCTGGTTGGAAGAAGGTACCTTATTATTAGTTATATGTTGAGAATTTGAAATGGGAGTATGAGAAGTTCCTGCCAAAATATATACTACATACTTTAAAACTTTATCAATTCATTTTCCAATTATGCCCAACTAATTAGGTGCCTCAACTGTTATTATATGAAGGGTGATAAGTCAAGAAGTGAAAGGTCAATTCGACGGCAGGATTTGCCAATGTTTGAGTCCATTTATGGTGCAATGAGCGAGCAGGAATTGCTGGAAGCTCAAGAGCAAGAACAGCAACTGGCGTATCAGGATAGACTCATAGAGCGAACAAAAGACAGGAAGAATGCATTGGAATCTTATGTGTATGACATCCGTAATAAGGTGGCGATCTGAGAATGTTTTTAACCTATATCTTCTTTTCCAAACCTAAAATTTTGTTGGCTGATAATTTTTTTCTAGCTTTCTGAGAGGTATCGGAGCTTTGCTACTGATTCCGAAAGGGAAGAAATCTCAGTTAATCTACACCAGACTGAAGAATGGCTTTACGAAGAAGGTGATGATGAGACTGAAGCAGTTTACAGTAGTAAACTTGAGGAGCTCAAAAAGGTAAAGGCAACTTTTTGCTGGTCTTTCTGTCTGCACTTATGACCCCTTATTATCTCTTTCCTAATATATGTTTGTCAACCTATTTTCTTGTTCTTGCTAATTTAGTCTTGCATGATTTTCTCACTTCAATTTTGGTTTTGATCTACCTCCTTCTAGTGTGTTTATTTTTTGCAGTCTGTTTTATTCTTTGTCCATCTTATCCTGCGACCTGTTATGGTATATTCCATGCTAATTAATGCACATTGCTACAAGATAGTCATGTTTCCATCCATGATGATGTGATCACCATTTCTTGTAGGAAGTCTCTCGTTGCATCAAACATAATTCATAATTTTCGTTTTTTGATGTATATCATACTGTTAGTAGATTCTAGGTTAGAAGAAAAGACAGTTACTCATGCTGTTATTACACCAAGTCCAGAGAAAGTGGCAGCTTAGCTGTCATCCTCCAACTTTGCATATGCATTATAGTAGACTAGGTACATAGAGTAAAAGCTACTGTTGCATCTGGGGGAAAATGAACATTCTTTGAATACTTAAATTCGAATACTTTGCACTTGTGAGGGACAATTTTATTGGAGTAATTGGTGATATTATTGCTACTGGCTAGAGCTCCAAATGGTTCTATTTTGCACCAATCTTGGTGGAGCATCTGCTTCTGAACTTTAATCTGTTTGTTTGTCTGGTACCTTTCCGTCGAACTATTTTCTTATGTCTATGTTTATATTTAAAGCTTGTAGATCCCATTGAAAATCGTTGTAAAGACGAGGAAGTCAGAGCTCAAGCCATGAGGGAGCTTTTGAAGTGCATTGTTGACCACAGGATGGCTGCCAAGTCATTATCCACGCCTGATCGAGACTCAGTAAGTTCTTTAACCATTAGTTTTCTTTAATGCGCCTTAATTAATATTATAACTCTTGAGTCTTAACATTAACTATCTATGTGTGGTCTACTGGTCTACACTAATTTCAGCGCAATGATAACGCATAAGATTACAAAGATGAAGATAAGGCCCTTCTTTTGCATCATGAGCTTGATCAATATGGTGGATGTAAATTGTAGAGCGAAAACTACTCATGTTCCTCACAATTTGTTAAACATAGTACTGTTCATTGTTAAATTACACAACTGAAAACCAAAAGAGAAAACATTTTAAATGTCTCTGGGGTTAATAATGAATATGTGAATATTTAAAGTTCAATTCAATTTGTTTGTATTTCTTTTGTGTATGGTATCATCATGCTATAGACCTATAGTGATATGGCTGACTTGTGCTTCTGATGCTCGGTTGCCTCTTACCTGTTAGGTTGACTACGAGTGCATTAAAGCTGAGCAGTGGCTACGGGAGAGGTCACAACTTCAGGAGTCCTTGCCCAAGAATGTTGATCCTGTACTTTGGTCCCATGAAATCAAGAAAATGGAAGAAGAGCTGGATATGTATTTGTTCTTTCCTTAAGGCCACTCTTCAACCGTTTGAGCTCTTTTGCAAAAATGTTTGTTGTTTGCATTCCAGATTATCTAAGTAGAATTGCCTGATTCCACTTGCAGGTTCTGTAGAAACATAGTAAGGCATAAGAGTTCTCCAGCGAGGACGGATAATAGCAGGGGTTCGGATCAAATGCATTTATCAGATAGAGATTAGACATTCCTGGGATTTCTTCCTCACAGCCGAGGTCGAGTCTGACATTTTAGCAATATACGGATGAACTAGTTTCTGCTAACACCGTCATACGACCAACTCTGTACCACACTAAGCCCGCCATTGGGTGCTGCATCTCGGTACTCTAAGGTGCGGTTTTCACTTGAGAACCTACTAATCATGATTGTTGATGCTTGTGAATTCTTTCTTTTGTTGTAATCAAATCAAGGTTGTTGTTTGCTTTAGTTTGGCCCCTCTGAACAAGAGAAATGCAAGGAAATTGTATGCAACGGACCTACTTCGGAAGGACCGTGAGTTGTAGTAGCCCTCCGATTCTGTGTTGATCTCAGAAGTTGTCCTGGGTAGTTGATTATTTAACGAGTTTGTAAGGTGTATATTGATCAATTTATATTTTTTTCAGACAAGGACGTTGCTGCCGTGCTTCCTTTTCATAAATGTTTTCTTCTCACATTATGTCGATCATTCTCCTCCTATAGATGCAAATATACACACACGGAAGTGCTATTTTACGCGTGCGCACTGCTACGTGCTAATCGTACCCGGTCGTAACTCGATATCATACAAAACTAAGGCTCGATGAGTGACGTCTCCCACACAACGGAACAGTAAATGATTAATAAATGCTACTTCTTATTTATACATGAATTTTTCTTTTCTTTTTATTTGGCCATAACTTTCAAATGAGGATGATTTTTGTCTTTAAATTTTATACGGTTGTAAAATATTACCTCCCCTACCTATGGTATATTTTGAGAATTTTTGAAAATATGTATATATGGTTTTCATGGATTTTATAAAACAATGGATATGTTACCTTTTATTATCCAGAAAATAACATATTACTCGCTATTACATGAGTTGTTACTATATCATGTGTAAGCCATTTTTTCATGTCAACAACCCTGTAAAATTTGAACACCAAACTCAATCGCATTTGAAAGATATGAAATTGACATAACGCTAAATAGTGAAAAATCATTATTCAATCGAATTTGTTTTTTTAATATTTTTTGGCTGAGACTGATTTTGGTTTTCAAATTTCATAGGGTTGTAGAATCTCACCTCCCCAATGTATGGTAATTTGTTGAGATTTTTTGAAAACATATACATGTGGTTTTCGTAAATAAGAATTTAGTTCTATTTGTCGGACCCACGGTAAGATGTATGAAAAATTCTCAAAAAATTACCATACGTAAGAGAGGTGAGCTTCTAGAACCCTATAAAATTTGAATACTAAACTCAATTGTATTTAAAAGATATAAAATTAAACAAATGCTAAACTATAGGAATGATGTCTTTTGCTATTAAGAAAATAACATTTTACTGCATATTACACACGGTGCTATTATATACTATGTAAAGCACCCTTATACTGTAAAATCTATGAAAATTATATGTACAAGTTTTCAAAAAGTTCTTAAAAAATTATCATATGTAGGGGAGATGATCTTCTACAACTCTGTAAAATTTAAAGACCAAACTCAATCACATTTAAAAGATATGAAATTGAAAAAGTACAAAACAGTGAAAAATCGCTAGTAAGCCAAATTTGTTTTTTTTTCATATATTTTAGCTTAGATGTGTTTTGGTTTTCAAATTTTATGTTGTTGTAGAATCTCACCTTTTCTATGTATGATATTTTTTTAAGAATTTTTGAAAATTTACACATGTGGTATTCATGAACAAGAATTAAGTTATGTTTGTTGGCTTTATAGTAAATTATTTAAAAAATTCTTAAAAAATTACCATACATAGGGGAGGTAAGATTGTACAACTCTGTAAAATTTGAGGACCAAACTTAATCGTATTTTGAAGATATAAAATTAACAAAGTGTCAAACAGTGAAAAATCACTATTTAGCCAAGTTTGCCATTTTCATTTCATTCAGTTGATATTGATTTTGATCATAAATTTTTACAAGGTTGTAGAATCTCACATCCCTTATGTATGATAATTTTTTAAGAATTTTTGAAAACTTATACATATGGTTTTCATGAATAAGAATTTAGTTCTGTTTGTCGGACCTGCAGTAAAATGTTTGAAAAATTCTCAAAAAATTACCACACGTAAGAGAGGTGAGGTTCTATAACTCTGTAAAATTTGAAAGATCAAACTCACTTGTATTTAAAAAATATAAAATTAACAAAGCTCTAAACAACAGGATATGCTGTTGTTTACAATCAAGAAAAAATAATATTTTATTGTCTATTACTCAAGCTATTATTATATCTGTGTAAAGCAGTATAAAATATATAAAAATTATATGTACAAGCTTTCAAAAATTCTCAAAAAATTACCATATATAGGGAAGGTGATCTTCTACAATCCTGTAAAATTTAAAAACCAAACTCAATGGTATTTGAAAGATATAAAATTGACAAAGCACTAAACAGTGAAAAATCATTAGTCTGCCAAAAATTTCTTTTTCATATCTTTTAGATGTTATTTATTTTAGTTTTAAAATTTTACAGAGTTGTATAATCTCACCTAACCTATATATGCTAATTTTTTTTAGAATTTTTGAAAACTTGCACATATGATTTTCATGAATAAGAATTTAGTTCTATTTGTTGGACATGCAGTAAAATATTTTAAAAATTCTCAAAAAATGACTATATGTAGGGGAGGTAAGTTTCTACAATCCTATAAAATTTTAATACCAAATTTAATCGTATTTGAAATATATGAAATTAACAAAGCGCTAACAATGAAAAATCACTATTTAGACGAATTTATCCTTTCCAAATCTTTCAGCTAATATTGATTTTGGTCTTCAAATATTACAAGGTTGTAGAATCTCACCTCCCTTATGCATTGTAATTTTTTGAGAATATTTGAAAACTTGTACGTGCGGTTTTCATGAATTTGACACAATATGAGTGATTTTGTTTGCACACTTTATTCATATGGTAACATCTTGTGTAATAGTTAGTAACGTATTATTTGTTTGAATAATCAAAGGCATCATATCCAATGTTTTTAAAAGTTCTGAAAAAAACGCATGTACATATTTTCAAAAATTCTCAAAAAATTACCATACATAGAGCAAGTGAGATTCTAGAATCCTATAAAATTTGAATACTAAAACCAATCTCATTTGAAAGTTATGACTAAATCAAAAAGAGAAAGATTTATATATAAACAAGAAGTAACATTTATTAGTCATTTACTACTTGGAAGATGGTCCGTGTTAAATGTCATCATTCGGTCGGTTTGCGATTGGCGCGTAGACTATGCGTAGTTGTAGAATAGCACATATATACACACATATATATTATCTAAACTAAAAAAAATGAGTTTACCTCCACGCAAGGGACGATCTTCCCACCGTACGCAAGGCTCTCCACAAATCGCGTGCAGTCTCCTCTTTGCGATCTCCTTCACCGGTTACCATTCCTCCCACCCTTTACTCGCACCATCGCCATGTCTCCATCTCACCACAGGCATCCCAGTCATTTGCCATCTTCTTCAACCACCCTCTCCCTCGCAACCTAATTCCCAGCCTCCCCCACCCTTATTCCCCGCTATCGCTTCTCGAATCATCGTGTTCGTGGCCGATTTCATTGCAAGCGACCACCATGATGGTGGAAGCAGCAACGTCAACAAGGCAAAGGCCCATCCAGACTACGTCAAGAGACAACGACTGGACCTATGGACTCAAGCGATGAGGGAGGTGATGGTGGACCTCATATCCCAGCAGCTGCTAAGGTGTGCCAAAACTGCTATCTCCCTCTCGATTCGCGTCCTCCATCCCCTTCCCCTTTCCTAACATCTCAGTGGCTAAATCAAGGCTCAGGTGAATGCAGATGGGTGCCTTGCCTCCATAAATGTGGCTTGGCTAGTCGCAACCTGCACTGTGTTGTCAATTCTTCTGCACTACGAGTTTGCATGCCGACATCCTCACGCGTACTCTGCTCCTTCACCATTGCCATCCTTCTGCATTCTAGCTCTGTCCCTCAATGCCTCCCTCCTGTTTAATGAACTGAACAAAGAGATTATGATTTATGCTGCTAATTTTCTCCATGTTATAATATTGCATTTGCACATTCAAAGGAAAACACATTATAGGTTGCAGACATAATCTTTTGATCTATATTATGGTAGACAATATTTTTTTTATCTATACCATGCTTAGAAATCTTTATCTGCAGTTGACTTAAACCAATTTTCAAATATTGGTTTAAAATCTTCTATTTGTTTTGGTTCTCCTGATAAAATTTTGCCTCTTCATTTTTAATTTTAGAACTTAAAGTTTGGAGAACTATTGGTCATCTTTTAGAAATCATCAGCTTGGTAAGAAATTGTAGAGATGTGTTTTAGTTCGTGTGTTATTGTTCTCTTTTGGGACAAACTTGTCTTCTCTCGTGAGTTTTTTTTATAAAATTGCAGAATTCTCCAATTACAGACCAATTCACCATTTTTAGAAAGTGACAACATTAATCAGAGGTACGTGCAATTAATCCTAGATGGTTATTTGAGTTTTTTTTTCTCATGGTCATCATTATTTCTCTTTTGTTTAGATGGCTCATTGATCTGATTAGTTTTCACGGTCTTACATGGCGTGGTTATTCCCTTAAGTACAAATGGTTTTCCTGATCATTCTGTGAATAGCTATTGTTGGATGTCAGGCAAGCATGTCCGTATTGTTTTGTGCTCCTAACTATTGTTTCCTATGCATACAAAATTAATTGCAAGTTGTTGCTGGCTGTTCATTTTAGGCATCCAATTTTTTTTCATGACTGTGTACACCCTCTGCCATGCTAATTTGTTTTCTTAATTGTTCATAAAGTGATCTTTCTCTTTATATAGGACAAATGAGTTGAAGCGAAGCACAGTCATGAAGCCAGAATTACATGTAGGTATTTATCCTATTAACAAATGTTTATGCTTGTGATTAGCTCAAGCTTCCCTTTGTAGATAAGAGAGAATGCCAAAAAGGGTATCCATGTTGAGAACTTGACGGAACATGAGGTTTCAAATACCCGAGAAGCGACTAACAATTTGTTGAGGTCAGTGTTCCAAAAATTGGTCTTGTAGGAATGATACTCGACCAAATAAAAGAAATAGGACCCTCCTTAGGTCGATTATTGCAAAGCGATTAACTTTACATGTTTAATTGGGTATCAAACCTATTATAATTTTTTATGTTGTATATTGACTGCTGTAGATATATTTATGTTAGCAAATTTTATTGTTATAAATTTTTAACACTTTTTCTCTCCGTTTTTCAGGATTTGCTTGGAGAGAATTCAAAAACAACAATAATTGCAAACATAAGTTCATCTTCCTGGTAGACTTTTAAACATGGCTTGCCCTTTTTGTAATTTTCAATAGGCTTGTTATAGTTATTTCACATTAGTGACATTATTTCTTATTCACCAATGTGATGCTTGTGTGTGTGTGTGTGTATATATATATATATGTACACACCATCTTTTAATTTGTTGATTCGCTTTATGTGTCCAAAGGAAATATTGTTATTTGTATAAAGTTTGGAGTTCAGTTGCAATACACGGACACTCTACTAGTGCCAGAAAGAATCCCACTTTCTCAGGCTGTCCATGTCCCGGGTTTTGCAGAAAAACCCTCTGATTTATCGGAAATCACGACGATGCCCCGAGCGAATGGACCAGCAAAGGATTTGCCGCTGGAGCTTTCGTGGAAAAGTCCTCATGGTTCTATACATTTGTGTTTAGCTCCTGTGGTAACAAGAGAGGTGCGCCTTGGTATCTCCCAATACCTCCCCTGCCGAAGTGATTAATGTTAGGTCAATAGGCTAGTGAAAGACAACATAATTTATTGGGAGGATCAAGGTTGGAGTGTAACACACAAACATCCTAAACTAAAATCCGTTCAAAGCCTAGCTCATAACACCACCTTGCCGGTTAACGTTGAGTTACACAAACAGGAGGACCAGCACACATCTCTTGTGACAACGACGCAGCTAGCACTGCCAGCAACGGAGGAAACGATAGGAAGGAAAAACTTGCAGATAAAGATGCAAGAAGAGGGTGCACAGATGGGTCGTGCTAGACTCCAACTAGCAGTACCTGATCAGTAGGTGTTAGTTTCGGACTAAAGCATCGAATAAAATATAAAATGACACCCTCACCTTCTTATCTTGACAAATGCCTGGAAGTTCATGACTGCATGCCTTAAGATGTAGACACCCTCAAGATGCTACCACTCTTAACCAACCATGCATGAATCTCGACAATAGAGACAAAAGGATCAAATCACCCTGTGTAAGCAGGACATCCAGATATTAGAAACGTACCTGATATTAGAAAAGGTAGGATCCTCATGGTTGGCTACATGTTGCACTTAACGTACATCTGATCTGCTACATCCTCCATAACCTTCACAGCATTTACCCTTAGCCCTCTGCTGAGTCCCATTCCTACCACCTATGACCATGTGACTGGAGCTGCAAGGGTGGGGTGGGCACGCGCTCGCCGGCGCCTGTGCCTCCGCCCTTCTCTTGCTTCCTAGCTAGTTCAACACGGCTCGTCTTCTACTCCTCTTGTCGCGCTTTATCAACACGATCCTGGTATTATGCCACGCTCGACTGATCAGCTGTGCACCACGCTATATTCAACGTTTTGTCCTTGGGCGTATAGCACACATTTGATGTTTTGCCTGGCTTGCGCTGGTCTTAACATCATCGATACCCCCATAATTATCATGAAGATAATACTATTTATGTTGTACAAATGCAAATGGGTTATGAGAAGAGCGATATCACGAAGCATATTGCTCTTAAGTTATTCTATACTCACGAACTCTAGAAGAATGGTGAAGTAAAGATTGTTCAAACTAAGTTATGTGAAAAATCTTGCAGATTTATTCAAGTCCTTGCTAAAATCTACATTCAAAGATGTGTTAAAGGCATTGGAATGAGAAGACTTAGAGAAATGTAAAGTTCAGGGGGAGTAAACTCTTCAACCATAACCCTGATTGTGATCCTGAAGATCCTAATATAAATCCAGAAGATTATAACTTGCACTCTTTTCCCTTAGTGAGTTTTCCTGAAATTTTCTCACATGAAGGTTTTTAATGAGGCAACTAGTGCAACATGGAGTGCGAGTGCAATGTACTCTTTTCTCCATCTCCTTTGTCCCACTGGATTTTTGAGTGGAGTTTTTGACGAGACATGTGCATTACGTGATATTATTCGCCTAAAGGGGAGTGTTATGAGATAAGATATTCTAACCGTATTCGGTTAGACTTTATCTCTTATGTGTGGGCGAATCGAACTCATCTCTTGTGGTTTTCTTTATATATCGGGCATCCCCTATGTACAAGAATCAATCTAATAAAGTGAGAGAACTTTGCCCCCTACTTTGTATGTGCTCAAGTTCTTGTTCTTATGATTTCGTTGGCGTACAATTGATTAATTGTGAACAAACGACTACGTTTTACAACACTTCTTTCCTCTTTTCCTTTTGAAGTATGTGTCACTGTCGTGTACATGTAATAATGTGCCTCAAGTAGCATCAACTTGACTTGCCTGACTAATGTTGACCCGGGCATTTGTCGTTGACAAGTTCGTAAAAAAGAAAGGAAAAAAATCTAAGGCATGATAGTTAGTGTTACGTGCTTACGGCGTGCCCAGTGGGGTGGTTGTTTGAAGCGCGAGATGGACCGTCGACCTCCTCACTTCCTCAGTCTTCATTTGTTTTCCTATGCTGTGGCAACGGTGGCCGTCCAAGCCAACTATTCTGCGACTTCTCTTCTCAAACGACGACGGTGGTCGGCTAGTGGGGATTAGAGCTAAGGTTCACCAAAGTTAGAAATTAGGAGTTTATTTAGTCTCTAGGGTACAGAGGGAGGCGGTGGGCGACTGTGGCACGGGTGGCTATGGGTTCAGAGGAGGATGATGGGTTGCGGTAGTGGGCAGGAGGACAGTGAAGACGATAAGGAGATAGGGTGGGCAGGGCTTGTGATGGCGATGAGCAGGGAGTATAGGTAGTGTGATGAGGCAGCCTTGAGGGGCTGCTGGCCATGGGTGGTGGCGGTGGTGGGGAGGCGTGGTGTATGGCACTAGGTGCCACGAGGAGGTGGGCCGGTGGGGTGGGGGCAGTAGTGAAAGAGGACTAGAAATAAAAAAGATGGGCTCGATGGCGGTGACAGGGAGCGTGGTGGCGGAGGGTGGTGGTGGTTAAGGAGGAACTAGAGGTGGAGGACGGAGCCAAAGGTGGAGGTGGAGAAGATGGGTAGCCGCGCCCGAGGGGGGGGGTGGAGCCAAAGATGGAGGTGTTGTAGGGTAGTGCAATAGCGATATAGTTCGCTTCTAGGAGTGTGTTGGCAATGTCAAAAAAGAAAGCCCAGTTGCATTAGCCCAGATCTAGATATAGTGTAAAAACTAAAGACTAAAGGATCTCACTCCGAGGAAGAAATTGTGCCTGCCAATCCTTTAGAGTTGCTTTAATTTTTCCTGATGGTTTATTTTCACACTTTCTGTTTGTTGCAAGTTGAAAAGGATAAACGAGACAAAGATGGCTTCGTGATGAGAAGCTCCATGAAAAGTGATGGAGGGTTGCCTTGCCTATTCTCCAAGGTGTTTATTCCCTTCGAGCAGATGCCAAATTTATATTCTCAAAGGCATGTATAATAGTGTGATGTCAGTTATCTATAAACTTTGTTACGTCGAATTTTTCTAACATAGGGGAGAAAGAAGGAGGAGAGAGATTGTAACTGTCCCTTTGTGAAAAAATAACCTAAACCAATGAATTTAGGGTATATAGATAGTACAAAATTCTATTGTTTTAGTTGATATCGCTAACACACTTTTTTCATGCCATAAGTAAGGGATTGAGAGGTCCCCTAGAGATAAAATTAAAAGATAATATATTATATAAGTTGTCTTTAATTTTGTCCCTTGATGACATGGAGGGGTAGTCATCTATATACACCTCCATATCATCCAGAAAAAAAGAAGAAACAATAGGGATAGTTGTTATCTATATTCCTTTATGTCATCTTAAGACAAAAATAAAGGTAACTTATCCAATAAATTGTCTCTTTAAGTTTGTCTATATGGACCCTACAATCCTTTAACTATGGCACAGAAAAATTATTTGTTATAGGTAATAACCCATATAATGATGTTTTATGTTATCTATATGCCCTAAATTTATAGACTTAGTTCATCTCTTCACGAAGGGACGACTGCAATCTCTCTTTCTTCTCTCTTTCCTATATCAGTAAAAATCCTATACGGTAGAGGTTGTAGACGTCTTACATTACACTATTATACATGCCTTTAGTACTAATAACTTTTATGGATGTATATCGAATCATGTGTAAATAGATATACACCCATTATACAAAAGGGATCATCGAACATGATTGTATACACTAAAAATGGACAAATATACTTGGCAAGCGTAAACAACAAATCATCATACTTAATAAAAAAGATTTGACAAATGATGAGCCGATGATATTATATGAATACGATTATAGAGGTCAAAAACTCGCCAAATATACTTGGCAAGCAGGAACTACAAATCACCATACAAATTAAACAAAGACAAGTGGTGCATTAAACCTGGTAATCTTTTAGCGCATGTCAAATGTTAACCTAGAACAGACAGCATTTATTGAGTACAATGTTCGTCTTTCAGTTCTAAACATGTACAATTAGTCTGAGGTACCAACGAGAATAATAATTGACAAAACATGGAAATGTAGAACTAACAATTTTTATTCTCTCAAATTTCTGGAACTACCATCCGCACATTAGTAAGGTAACTGCTAAATATAGGTGATTAGGACTTAGTAAAACTGTACTAACATTGCAATCTAATTATATGCGATTGACGCCGATATTTCATGTAATTAGGATTGGAAAATAGAAGAGTCTTCGAATATTTACCTATAGAGAAAAAACCAAGCTAAACTAACATTGCTATCCAATTAGAATTATCAAGATGCACATCACATGGCATGTATGACGAAATTCAGAGGTGAGCTACTCCATCAAGGGTCACATTGACGCCCTTGTCGTGAATCGTTATTGATGAAGCAAGCACATGAGTCATTCACTAATTGCACCAAACTAAAAAGTCACAATCTGTGTGTGCTCAAATCAAACTCACCATACTCATCAAAAGCGTAGCCTCCCGTGGCCATCGACGGAGAGGAACGACAGAGGGGGAGATGCCCTCATGATGGGGAAGGGATTGGTGCCTGCCAGGCAAGATCCTATGAGCATCCCTACGAAGACTTAACGACACCCCGATGATACGATTTTCTAAACTTGCTTTGCCCTACATCTAGATCGAAATCGTAAATGTAAACACAGCTTGGCAAAATACAAGGATCGCTAATAGAACCACCGCTTTGTTGCAAAGTTGATGAGATCCACGAGGTATCCAAACAAACGAGGTAGACAAATTATGGAATGACCATTTATCACTAATGAGTACCAACCAGTAAAAAGAATTACAACTCGAAGGCAAGCATCAAGATCGAATAGATTGTGGTTTACTCCGTAAACCTAAATTAGGTGGAAAATAAGCCCCATCCTACAAAATATCAGCCCACAAACACACTTTCCAAACAAGAAATCAATCTTTTATGTATTGTGCAAGTGATGTTTATTGCTTGGTATCATGCACAATTGATAACAAGCATGGCGTACTCAAATTGTATGTATAGTACTCTAGAAGTTATCCTATACATAGGAAACAACAATCTATGCTCATACCAAACAATGAACTATGCAAAAAGTGGCATGCTGACACCCCAAAAGCAAAAACCTAAGGAAAAGGAGAATAAACTGCTTAAGCAATGTATTGCTCATAAAGTTAAAACATCAAAGAAATGAATTATCAAGATATTCATACCCCAGTAGGCATATAGATTGAAGCTTGCCTCACCTTCGCTTGATCCTTCAAGATGTCCATTGGCGTAATCAAGATTATATGCGAGTCCAAACTTCTTCCGCCTTCCTCGAGAATCATCCTCAAACAGAGCAAGATCTTCATGAGGACCAAGGCGCAAAGGGTTCCTTTACTACGTAAACTTCCCGCAATGACCCCTTTGAACCCAACTTACGAACTTCAACATTGGGCACCCGTCCGCACTAAGAAAATAAATACTAATCGTGATCGCATCAAGTTGTATAATCAAAATTAACAAGGTTTAATGATATAATCAAGCATGTAACCTCGAAAGTAGAGCATCTACAAGTGGCTTCCAAACTACAATGGACACGCAATTCGCTTTTGGAGACAATCTCATGCACATGTAAACATTGATGGGCCCTTGCGCCTAGGACAGCTTTTTGACCCCCTCCCGCCTAGCTTCTTCATCACCAAGGGTGACGCTCTTTTAGACAAATAATGTAACATATTGTAAGAAATGTTCTTGACAAAAATAGTAAGATGTGAAAGACAGGAAACACATCAAAGCAAGTAAGATGCTTCTACACCTTCCCAAAAGAAAGGTGCCTCCACATGCTATGCCAATTAGCTGCTGAATTGCACTTAGCCATTACTTACACAAGAACAAGATGAGAGATTGAAAACTCACGGTCCAATGGATCAGGAGCAAAAACCACAAGAGAGCCAAATGGGTATCTTGCACGATGATGTTGCATCTGAGACACAACAATACACAAATGAGCAAACCTTGCTTGATTTTGGAAAAAAAAGACGAAAATAAGAACTTTCAGTTGTACTATGTTTTTTGCCTTGAGTGTGATAAATCTAGCTAATTTACATGATTTCTAGGTACTGACAGTTGCTGTGTTAATGGAATGTAAAAAGGTTGCAAAACAAATACCTATTCCATCAGATTGCGGAAAGCTAAAGCTGGAGGTGGTAAATCATGAACGGCATTTATAATGTGTATACCTCCTGAAATAGGTGTTCTGAATAGGCCAGCTCTACATCCACCAGAATTGTTCCCAACAGTCTCAGCATGTTTAGTTGTTTCCAAAGCATGGCTTTCACACTACGTTGCATTACTCTCGTAATAATACACAAGGACCAAAACAATTATTCGTCTTGGACATCTATCTCCCAAACATCTCATAACTATAAAAAGCAATAACAATAACCATATGCCTGAACAATGGCCAAAAGAGTATCAGTTTATTAAAGAAACATTTCTCAACACAAAGAAAACATGAACCGATCATGTGTAGACAAGCAGAACCGCTTGCTTTCGATCGCCACCCGTTTATCGATACCATTATTCCTAATATGAGGAAACCGTTAGGTAGGAATCAAGAGCAAAGAAAAGAGCCACATAGAACAGGACGTGTATGTTAGTTTCGAAGAATTCAGATACACTGACCTGTATTGTTCATACTACATGAATAAGATAGATAGATACTGAATGGTTTGAACAGCGTCAGGACCTACACCGGGCACAATAACGTGACCCTCCGTGTGATCAATAGGTTGATTATCGGTACCAGCGGAAGGCGATTGCTCTGTGCCGCATGCACTCTGTCCAAATCCTGGTTCTTGCTCTGAGCGCATGCTCTCTTTATTGACCAATGCCTCTATACATCGAGGAAGGAGAGATCGAGTTGATTCTCCAACAATATAAAACCGCAGCGCAGGTGATGCAAGATCCTACAGAGCGAAAGGGACGCAATGGCTATACATGGTTAAGCAAAGGCGCAAGGACAACACATAGGTAAGTAAGGAGAAAAGGGTAGATTAAGGAAGCTAGGGAAATATACGTACGATGGTAGATCTGAAGAAGAGACCACGTTAGGCATTGGTAGTGTCGCTGCCTCACCTAAGGTAGTTCTCCATTAGTTTCTCCGTTAGTAGGTACTGAAAACCAAAGATCAAAAGCCCAAGGCAATCAAGGTCCAAAACATGGCAAAATCAAATGAAACGAAGGATACACAACGAACCGAGAGCAACGAAAACCAAATTAGAACAACACCTACAAAACAAAAGGAGCGAGGTTCACCCCGAAGGCAAAACCAAGGCAAAAACGACGCTTATGTAGGAGAAGAAAGCAAATGCTCACCGTGAACCTAACTATGCAAGAAGAGTACGTGAGGCAAGGGCCAATAACAAAGAGTCGAAACAAGACGGAGAGAACAAAGGTGCGTGTTCGCCTAGAAGGCTAAACTAAGGCAAAAACAAATACACAAAGAAAAAGAAATAACATTAGCGAAAGAGCAGTCGGAATCAACAACAACGCAATGAATTAGCAAAGAAGCAACCGAAATCAATTAGGGAAAAGAGGGAGAAGCCTGCGAGAGCATGAGTGGAGGAAGCAAGGAGGGGAGAGCTCTGGAACAACAGAAATGCAGTGAATCAGCAAACGAGCAACCGAAATCAATTAGGCATTGGTAGTGCCGCGGCCTCAGCCAAGGTGCTATCCATCGGTTGGGGCACGGCCGGCGCCGACGGGCGGGCCGCAAACCTCCGCACCAAACACCATCGGGCGGAGATCCCGGACCAAACGGCGAAGACCGCAACGGCCGAGGAAATGGCAAAACCGTTACCATTTAAGGGCCATTGTCGGGGGCGGCAAGACCAAAGGCTAGAACCATCCCTATAGGCAACAAACCGCCACCACAAATAAAACAACGACGAAACACCGGAAAGGGAAACAGAGCAAAACCGGACCAAAAAAACAACCTAAGATGGAAGCACGGACGCCGAGGCAGCAGGAGAACAGAGAGCAGGCGACGCAGGAAAACGAAACAACAAGCTATCATCAGGAACCCATAATAGGGAATAATACAACCGCAAAAAATAGAATAAAGCAATCGCCTAACACCAAATCAAAATCAGAATAGTAAGAACAAGAGCTATCGAGGCAACAAAACCAGATGCAATAGATCGACCAACGGAGGTGGTAACCAAATCGAAGATCGGGCAACAAGGAAACCAGATGGCCCAAAATCAGAACACCGATCATCACGAAACCGGAAGGGCTCACGATCGAACCGAACGACAACGACGGAACCAAAAAAGCGCCACGAAGAAGCACGCCATGGAAGCCCTCTCCTATCAAGGGCAAAGGACAAGACAAGAAAAGCATCGACGACACGAACAAGAAAAACGGGCTCGCGATAAGAGCAAGCGGCGGAACACGCGAGGCGAGCTAACAATGGATCGGCTCCCACCACGCCGCCAAGAAGGGCGATAAAGGCAGACCGAAAGATCGAGGCGGAGCCCAAGAACGAAGACCGGATGCACACGCAACGGGAGAAGTGGAAAATAATGACACGTTATCAACCGTCGTTACTTCAATCGACGTGAAGCAACGGAAGGCGACGGCCCAGGCGAAGGGAAACGAACAGACAACATTGGCACGCATGAACGGGAAACAAACGGGTAATGCGAACGGCCAGAACCGAACGGCGAGGCGTACCATTTTCCTGGACGGCACAGTACGGCGTGCGCCCAGCGCTCGCGAAATCCTTCCGCTATAAGATATAGTACTAGACAAAGACCCGCGCTACGCCGCGGCGTATGTATTTTGTTTGCTGTGTCACGCTAAATTTTGATCGTTTGATATTTATGAGTAAAACTGTGTAATTTCGGTTTTTTTGTTTTTTTAGGAAAAACGTGCTGCTAGAAGTGATCGGTGAATATTCGTTTTTCTAGGAGGTGTCAGTGAATTTGTGTTTTTTAAGGGAAACGAAGAGGGATATAAATACAGTTTTGGTTTTTTGGTGTGTTCCCATTTTTTTTATGTTTTTTGTCATAGAAATAGGTTGGTAGAACGTATCGTTGAATCTATGGATTTTTATAAATAGTGTGTGAATATTTGGTTGTTGTTTTTGTGAAGGGAAAAGCGTATTTTAGTTTTTTTCGTAATCATAATGCTTTTGTTTTTTTTAAAAAAGGGTTGTTGGGATCTGTCGATGAACCTGTGTAATGCCGTAATTTGTTGTTGAATATATGTTTTTTGTTTTGAGAGAAAATCGTGGAGGATATAAATATATATATATATATATATATATATATATATTTATTTTGAATTCAAATGCGCGTGTGCTAAGGCGCGTGTGCTTACAGTTGGAAACGAAAGAAGGTATGTGTGCTGTGCGCATGTGGTGGCTAATAGATGTGTCTGTGGTGATGGTACTGGCGACTATCTTGTCTGGCCTTGTGCTTGTCCATCGTTGTCTGTATGAGCGCTATTGGAAAGACTGGATAAGGAAATAGTATCAGGTGGAAGGTTGTTTGGCGACATATGCTGGTAGAAGGTTGTTTGGAGACATATGCTAGAAGGTTTATATTTATCTTTGTATTAGTGCTGATGGAAGGTTGGGCGGGTATATATGTTGCTGGAAGGATGGTATAAGGAAATAGTATCAGTGCTGTAATATCTCTAGCTTTCTGTGGAAGAAGTAAATAAATACTATAAGATCAGATTGATTGATTCTACATGTTGAAGAACAGAAGGCATAAAAAAATGAAGGGCTAAACGGTAGTCTGGTGTGTTTTTGCTGTATACAAAAGGTATTATCCAGTGTATGCAATATCCGGAAGGGGAAAAGAATAAGTAAAGAACAAAAGTATAGGCTGGTGCAATCAGGATCATAAAGTATATATGATTCAGCAGTTGTTCGCATCTGTAAAGTACGAATCTAGCAGTAGTACAAGCTGGTTTCAGACAGTAATAAAGCGACTATGAGTACATATATGTATACGGTTATATATGTACAAGGAGCAGCGACATTGGTGAATCAAGAAGAAAAGGCCTAGAGGCAGCGGTCCGTCTGGTTACAGGGTAACAGTTACTGCTGAAAGCATGACTGGATACGTGAAACTTTATAAGCTTACAAAAGACATTAAGCATATGGTTTTAACAGTGGCCGCCTGTATATATACATAGTACGACGATCATGCAAAATGTGCTGAGTGCAGTAGCTGGTGTCGTGGAGCGGAACTGGATGGGCCACTGGTTCAAGCCCTGGTTTGATATCAGCAGAGTATGGTTAACGAAGCGATGTAGAGAGCATAAACACAAAACAGAATTTACTGTGAGCAATAGTGGGTACACAAGCACCTTTTTTCCTTTGAGCTGCTTTGTATGTCGAGGAACAGTCTTTTTTTTGCTGAATTCTTTTTTCCAGAAATGCTGGGAACGAAAGCAAAGAGGTAACGCACTGTTAGTGTTTTACTGTAAGTCAATGTGGTAGAAGAACGTATTTGACTACTGATATAAGTCTAACCTCTTGTTGTCTCCAGGAGGAGGTGTATCGAGACGATCAGGCTGTCAATGGTGTTCTAGGTTAGTAAATCAAATCCGTTGTTATTCTATATCAACTGGATTGAGCTATGCATGTTTAGGTAAGCATATGAGTAAGCTCGGAAATGAAGCATAGGACTGAGGGCAAACCTTGTGAGCGTCAGGGATATGTGGAACTATATCAAGCGATGCAACAGGGGTTGTTGTTCCGATCTGAGGACTGTCCAGGCGATCATTGTTCTTAGAGGCGGTCAGCTGATGATCTTGTTCACTGCAAGTTGGCATACTGGTTTGTGTGGTTGCTTCATCACAGGGTAAGATAGTTGGTATCAGGTGTTGAGCTTGTGTATTAGCACGGGTAGATTGCAGTGGAGGGTGGAGAGTTAAGATAGAGTCAACTTGGTACGATATGTTTGTCCATTGTAGAGCCCTTCTTGTGACAGAAACCTTTAAAGTGCATTGTCTACCATATAGACTTGTTATCTGTGGTGGTGTGCAGCTTTCAATAGTTTGACTATCTGCAACAAGCGCCAGCGCTGTGGAGCCGATCAATTGTTCGGCCTTTTCTGCGAAGAAAATAAACTCTGCTATTTTGGGTTCCGGTTTATTGAGTTCATCAGGAGCAATACCGTGAATGGCCATCCGAAACCTGTTGCAACGTATGTAGGAATGGGTTATCGATACGGTAACAGTATACTGCAGGAAAAGGGAGTTTTGGAAGATACCAATAGGAATATACCTTGTGTCAGCGGTTGTTATTCCACAGTTAAAGCATTTGTAAGATTCTTCTTTGGGAATCACGCTCCTTTTGCAAACAGCGCATGCTAGGTACCACCATGGCTGTTGTGGGGCAAGTCCTTTTATAATAATGTCGAGAACGTATTTGTTTCCCTGGGTACATTTATATCTGTTAGAAATATACAGATGGGTTCTTTGGTTTATACAATACGTGAGGCTAAGTGTGCAGGGCATGGTGTTGTAAGCAGTGTAAAGGAAACACAGGAATCTAAAAGCGAGCGGAATCGATTTTGTGATCATATTTTTACGGGTTCTGTGTGTCGCAACGGAGAACTACGCATTGTATGTAACAAGGAATTGTGGCAAGGAATGTTTTGTCAATGCAAATCGTGATATGTGTGGTATCTCATGGGTGTTGTGCAAGTTAATGCTAGAGACTGTTTTTAAAATCAGGAATTCTATTTTTTGTTGGTTTTTGATTTGCGTATATATAGATGTGAAGCAGAAAGCTTGAACGGGATAAAAAGCGGGGCGTAGAAACGTGGTCGTACCACAATGTCATGTGGGTTAAGGTCACAGATTTGAGGGACTGTAGTGGGGATAGGCTGCATCTCTGCAGGTGCTTCAGCAGTCCATTTAATTTGATACGATGTGGCTTCAACGCTGCTGTATTGGCAGATTATGGTACAATAATGTTATCAACGGTATATGTAAATAGAGATGATAACACAGCTCGATGATTCAATACTGTGAGGATAACTTTTTGAGCTGGAAACGAGCGAAATTATGTGAGCAGTGCACCTGTTTCGTAAAGCAGCAACCTGTGGGAGGGCTAGATTCATGTACCATTTGCAAATAGCGCTCCCTTGTAAAGTTAGCCGATCTGTAATTTGGGAATAGCTAACAATATGTGAAGCACAGTGTGGCATTTGCTGTTGAATGGGACCGGGGAAAAAAAGGAAAGCAGTAGCATCTAGTATTACAGGGGCGAACTATTAGTTCTAGCAGCACGAGCAGTGTAGTATGTGCTGTTGAATCTAACAGGGAACAAAGGAAGTGAAATAGAAGTGCGTACCATTATAGAGTTTAACCATCAGCCCAACCAATAGGAGAGCAACTGGAGCACGTTGTGATTCATGATGCACAGTGTCAGCATCAAATTGGATTGCATGGGATCCCCATAATGTGACCTCAATGCTTTCTCTGTTATTTATAAATATTATCAGTTGAACACATATTGCTGATATTAACAGACGAAAATGTGCAAATAAACGGTGCAAGCTGTAAGCGCGTATAACTTGTATGGAAACGTTATGGATTTGTATGGAAGTATCAGGTGTTTATAGGGTATGAAGGTAAGATCTGGTAGGTTGAACATACCTGCCATCTGTTATGAGAATATTTCGAAGTGGTTTCGCAATACCTTTGACAGTGACTGTTTTTACATGTGAGATAGATGTAACAAGTCCCACAGTATCTGTACAGAGGCAATATCAGTATCTAAAACATACTGAATGAAGAGAGTCTTTGTTTCGCATGTGAGAGGTAAGGATAACCTGACAACAGTCTATTGTCATTTGCCCTAGTCCTGAGGATCTGGAACGAAACAATGCTGCATGCACATGTTGGGAAGCCTTGTGGAATAGGAGTGATTTCTTTTATCTTGGTGTGAGCAGTGAATCTAGCCATTACAGCGCTGTTGACAGGTCGGTAATTAATGCGAGCGTTCGCAACCTCGAAGTACTGTATGTAGTACAATGAATCTTCCTTTAAGAATGGAGTGAATATTGATAAGTGTCTTTCTGGGACCTGTGCCTCTAGCATAGTACCCTTCAAGCAAAACGGAAACAATGTAAGAGTGGGTTTCGTTTTTTGTTATAAGCATTGCGTAAAGAACAAGCAGTGTTCTCTGTACCTGTTCATCGAGAAGAATGAAGTCGAGACGTAATATTCTACCAGGTTTGTCTTCAGTAGTGTATTCGGAGAAACGTGTGGCCTTCACACGTATACACCAGTGATGCGATTCTTGGTGGATGTCTTTTAGTAGGGTGTACTCCATCTGCATATAAAAAAAGGGAAAGAGTTAAATTCACAAATGAAGATATGTGTTATGTGAGGGCGTAAATCTAATAGGTAACAGGGATAATGAGCACGGGTAATGTAAGCTAGATACGGGAACACAGTAAAGGAAGCTAGCACAGGTAATGGTTAGGCAGAATGGAAATGGAAAATGCAACAGTTGCGACGAAAAAACAAGAATATGGAGGAATGTAAGGGTATTGGTTAGGACTGTATATATATAGGTGCAATATAAACTAACAGTAGAGCCGCACTAACGTATAGACAACAAACTTACCTAAAGAGGCAAGCACAGACCAAAAGGAGCGCATAATGCAGAGGAACATCGCATTTGGAGCGGGGAAATGCAAGGGCAATTAAATAAACGAAAGAATTTCATGGTAGACGATGTTTTTTGTCGTAGAGCCAACAGTTCCATCTTCATTTTCTATCAATATGGTCAAGCCTTGTCTGGAGGTTACTCTAGAAACCGCAACATAAAATTGACCGTGTGTAAAGACTGGATTCCTTAGGTAGATACCCACTTTGTTTAACGTTTGGCCTTGGCATTTGTTTATTGTCATTGCATAGCAGAGCCTGATTGGGAATTGTCTGCGCTGTAAAGTAAACGGCCATCTTGTGCTTGTCCCATTAAGGACAATTCTTGGTATGCACACTGCCTCACCGATATGTGTTCCTGTCATAATTGTGGCCTCTAGAATTCGATCACCGAGCCTGGTTAATATAAGGCGTGTACCATTACATAAGCCAAGGGACTGATTAATGTTTCTAAGAAGCATAACAGGGGCACCAATCTTTAGAGACAACTTATGCTGAGCAAAGTTGTTTATGACAATTGAATGAAGAAATTCGGGTGGATATAAAATATCAATATCCGCAGGCTGTTCACTTGGGTTGGCTATTCTGTCATAACTCAAATATTCTCTGCCATGTGTAGGTACTCTAGCAAGCATAGTGTTGTTTATCTCATCTACTACTGAATTGACTGGGCATATGACAGCACGGCCAGCTAAGTAAACAGGATGTGAGTAGTTCTTTTCAAAATCATCATACACAGCAGCAGTGATCGAGGCCACTTTATCTGGGCCTGGCTTCAGTAAAAGGTCGTCTGGAATCCGAATCCACGATCGGTCTGCACTTCCTGGTTGGGTATGTGTTGGCATACGGCCATCACCTATATCAATAATCCACTGGGCAAATTCTTGTAGCTTGTTTTTTTGTTCTGAGGATAAAGAAGGATCTGTTAAGCGCATATTAGTTGTTAGGTGCATAACTTCTATATATTTCCAAAGCGGAGATTTTGGAAGGGAAGCGGCGATTATGTCAGCTCGGGAGCCACCCTCAATAACAGGTAATATTTGTCTGAAGTCACCACCAAACAGAATTGGCTTACCACCGAAAGGTTTGGTAGCATTAATCGGATCATCAAGAGAGAGTATGTCACGGAGAGTGCGATCAAGAGCTTCGAAGCAAAATCGGTGTGTCATGGGTGCCTCATCCCACAATATCAAAGCAGATTTTCTTACCAATTCCCCAAGAACAGTTCCCCTTCGCACATTACATACACTTCTATCGTGAATATCGAGCGGTATGCGAAACCTAGAATGGGCGGTACGCCCGCCTGGCAATAGTAAAGCGGCTACCCCAGATGATGCCACAGCTAAGACAATCTGCCCTTGGGACCTGACTTTCGCAATGATGGCATTCCATAGGAATGTTTTCCCTGTTCCTCCATGGCCTGAGACGAAGCATACACATCTCTCTCTGTGTAAAATCCTATACATTACACTGTTATATATACCAGCTTGCTCACTATTAAGCATGGTATACATAGAATCAGCCTGTGTAGAAAGTTCAGCTATGTTGTAAGACAACTCCTCAAGAACTAATCTGTTAGTAAGGGTATCGTTTGAAGTATCAGATGGCATTGGAAGATTATATGCTGATATAGCCAAACCATTATTTAAAAATAGGACAGCAAGCTGGTTCAACAAGGTGTTCTGTAGCACGGTATCAGGAACCACGTAGGCAATATCGCTAAGAGAGGAACGGATGCTATAGGCAATATCGTCAGCCATATATCGCCAATATTTATTAAATAAAGTGCGGACATCACCAACATCGCAGTAGATAAGCACTGCCATAAAAAGATTTCTCAATTGATGTGATGTCGCCCACACAACCCCTTCATCAAAGAGAGCAGCCCACTCAGTGTCATCACCAATCAAGCCACGCGCTTTGCATGCCTCACGATAGCTGCTATGCAAGGTGCCTGCATATGTTCGAACATCTTCGTAGCATTTGGCACCGCGTACAACCATTAGTAGCATCCTTAAATAAAAAGGTTCACCAGTAGAAGGGTGGATATGGCGTAGCCTGCCGATTTTAGTGCCTCTCTTTCTCTCGGACCAAATCTTCTTATCCGATTGCCATGTCCATTTCGTTGGAAATTCGCAATACGTCAGCTCTCTAGCAGCCACCGATCTTTGGTTAGCGACAAACCATTCTGTCAGCATGGTCTTATCTGAATTAGGGTCCTCTAGAATAGTGACCAAGTCCGAATCTTCATGGTATGTAACCATATGCATTCCCGGCATATGAACAAATAACCTTTCTACTGCTGGTGTTCTACTATGGATATCAAAGCCAAATATTCTCCAATTCGACTCACATGAAGATAGATATCTTGACTTCATGTATTCAGAGATTTCATCAAGTCCTTCACCGCTATGGTTGGCACCGCTATCAGAAGTGCTAGGTGCTGCAGTATTAGAGGGTCCAGCTCTGTCTGGATGTTCAGTATTTGATGCACAGCTGCTATGACCAGTAAGGGGTGGTTCACAAATGTGATCACGGTGCTGTTGCACAGGTGGGAAGGCAGGGACGGGTGGGCTAGGGACCGTATGCAAAGATAATGTGGCGCAGTCATGTCCTTTCGTGATGTATTTAAAAAGGTACTTCACAAGGTATGTTTTGTTACACCACTCAACATTTATGTGAGCCTGGTATTTTTTTAACAGCTGCAGATTATGCGGGACCACCCACCTGTTGTCAAGCCTGATACCTTGTTTGATAACAAATCGACCATCATCCCGTCGACGATAAACGGGGAATCCGTCACGATCAAGCGATGTTTCAGAATGGAAAGGCTTTGGGTACCTTTTTGAACACATGCCTTGTTTCATACAAGGACACCTAGGATTGAGGCTGCCACATGGGCCATGGACCATGAATTCCTGAACAAGGGCATACCCTAGCGGGTCAATTGCTATATCAGGTAGCTCAGCGGAAATGATACCGTCAATGAAGGACGGAGAAGGATCTCTGTCTTGCACAGCTAACCATGCAAGGATATGAGCATGGGGAAGCCCTCGCTTTTGGAATTCAATAGTATGAACAGCTGGAAAATAGGATAAATGGACCTGAGTTGGGACAAAGGGAAAAATCATTAAGAAGTCAAAACGATGGACCAGTAATAAAACAGACCTGCGCGTATAGGGCCAAAGGATGTTCCGTCTTTTAAGTCACTCATGAACTCATCTAATTTCATTTTGTAAACACGTGTGACCATATCAGATCTGTCATGCGGTTTTTGGCCTGGCTCAAAACTGATCCCTTCAGCTATCTCTGGCCATTTAGGGTTGCATGTAAAAGTGGTGAATAACTGAGGAGGACCGTAGGCTCGGCAAATCGCCATAGAATCATGATAGTTCTGTATCATATACCTCTTCCCACCGGTAAAACTCGCTGGTAAGATAGTTTTTATTCCAATTTCTTTTCCTAGACTGTTTCCCTTAGAAACAGCATCCGATATGCCTTGATAACTTTCAGATCTAAGCTTATCTTGATTGAAAAAATGAAAGGACAATCGGCTTGCCTCAATGCATGAGTAGGCATTAACATTGAGCTGATCGGAAAGCCTACCACAACAAGTAAATGGATTTGGTTCACCTTTACGATAATGAGCTTCATAGCGATAGTATTCCAACATCGAAACATCTTCACGTATCCCTAAAGGCTGATCATCAACCTCCTTTAGTTTTATGCCTAGATGAAACCCTCTATCACCATGAGGAAAGAGCAAAGGATACTGTAAAGCCATCAAGCTTGGATGGACGGGTGAAATATGCCTGAATTCTCCGGAGTGCGTCTGTACGACAACATCAAATCTGCAAGTGTCTACAGTCATGCCTCCGACTAACAGAGCAGCTAATTCTGAGCCTGCCGGTAGCGAAAAGCGGCCATCGTCCAATTTCTGCGGTCCAATAAGCTTTATAGCAACGTCAGGAGCGCCTGGCGATAGGAGCCTATCACGTGCAAGCCTGAACTGCTGGACAATAGGATTACAGATGTCCAACATAGAAATAATATCGGCCACTATGGCTGGATCAGGAAGGGCATTGGCAGGAGCATCTGATGTACAAACGGCCAGGCGATTCTGAAGCTCATTCGCAGTGTCATATATATAGAGCTGGGCAAATTCTGGGCGGTGGCCGGCAGCAGGCAAAAGAGACCCAATACGATGGTGCACAACCCCATTAATACGGAAAACATAAGGGCCATCGCCGGTATTAATACTCGTGTCAATATTAACTCCAAGAGAGGCAAACGCAAATAGAGAATTATATTGCCTTATTAGCCGCATGAAAGTATTCGATCGTGGGCCTCCATCGAAACGAATAAGGTCTCGTAATGGAGGCGGGAATTGCCTGTGCAGAGGCAATGAGATTCTGCCTCTACGACAGCAGAGGCTATAGGTAATACGCCCGTGCGCACGTGAACTCTGGCTCTGCATCCTTTCCTGGTACCAAAATACGGCTGAGCACTTATCACAAGCATAATCAGGACTGCCATAATACGATCTAGCAGGATAGGTAGCTACAGCGGTGCAAATGGGGTTAAAAACCGGTCAAACAATATAGCGTAAAATAACTATGGCAAAACGGTACACAAGGCGTGGTGCGACAGATAGGACACAAGCATACCTTTTAATGAATCGACATACTCCTTTGGCAAAGAATACACATGAGTGGTAGGAGCATGTGGGATGGAGCCTTTAAGAGGCAACGATGTAAGTAGGTACGAACGGCGAAACATGATCGCAAACACCGAACAACGGAACGAGCACACATATAAGTAATAAAAAGGAATGATCGATAGAACATAAGGCAGGAACAAAAAAACACAAGGATAACCTTGTCTCGCGAGTCGACTTAGGATGTTAGCAGCACGTCTTCTGGAACGATTCTGCCGAGCAACAGCCGGCGGCACAACAGGGAAAAGGTGGTCTCCTGGACAGATTCATACACATAAACTACAGGGCGGCAATAAACAGGGAACGCTGAAGCGAGCGCATAATCTAAGCGGCTTATCAAACGTACGCTGCCAGCGAGACATCGGGGCAGTGCAGAACGCTCTGCTGGGGAAACAAGGATGGCCCGTGCACGAGAGCGCCGATCCTGATACGAAACCAAGGAACAAACAGGGCAGCGCACATAGAACTAACAATATAAGACTGCAGATAGCAATTAACGGGAAGTAAGACGTGATAGTTACCAATCTGTTCCTCTCTAATTCATTGCCAAATTGAGCATAATGTCTGATAAATTTTTTTCTTCTCCATTTCGTAAGGTAAGTTCTTTTTTTTTAGAAAAAAAAAATACTATGGAGCTCTGATGTCTGGTGTTGTGTCATTCTGTGATGTACGACAGCTAGTGATGCACGCTTATCACAAGCCACTATCTGTGTTTCGCTCTCTGCAGCCACACGACTTTTCGTATAGGTTACAAAAATGTTGAACAGAAATGGAGTTAAGGGGGATTTCTGCAGATGACAAGTTCTATATAGGCTAGATCATCTGATTGAGCGAATGAATTATCCGATCATTCAACAGTGTGTTGTACAGTGAGAATTAACACGATATTTTTTAGCAGTATTTTCTAAAAAATCTGAACCATCGCTTTTTATCTAATGATCTACATACAATTGCTTAAGGGTCTGTTTGTTTTTATTATGTGTTGTTACAGTGAGAATTAACACGATATTTTTTAGCAGTATTTTCTAAAAAATCTGAACCATCGTTTTTTATCTAATGATCTACATACAACTGCTTAAGGGTCTGTTTGTTTTTATTATGAATTATAGGTTCTGGCTCTAAAAATTGAATAAAAAAAATAAACAACCCGATTCTATAAATCGATATTCATAAATCATAATCCAGCCTACTCATATACACTAGAATCCACAATCCACTTTATGTATGATTCTATTGATTCTGAGGAATACTAATATGAGAATGTCACTGAAAGTTCTAAGTAATTACCTACCAATTATCATTCTAAAACTCAGAATACAGAATCGACTTCTCTACAAACATAATTCAAAATCAGCTCGAAAAAATAATCTCTACCACTTCTAATTACGAGTTGGTGACGGTGGTCCGTTCTTCTCCCGGCATACCCACGAAATCGTCATTGTTCCAATCTTCTATATATTGGCGAACGGAGAAAGTTTTAATTCGGTTGGATATGCATACATGTGTGATCTGCTGTGTATCAGACTCTTATCTCAATCAGCCGATTCTATTTCCAAATACTGCATGACCGATTCTTTTTTCCATATACTGCACACATACAGGTTTTGAGTTACCATGTGCTTTTGAGCTAGCATATGCATCCCTTCCAATAAATATTTACTTGCATATGTACATAAGATCGTCTTTTCTTTTTATCTAATCACGTATGGTCTTGATTCCGGTCGACCAGCATCATATGCATGGCTATGCATGACGCGACTAGATAAATTAGATCTCTCATTACTTCTTTTCCTTTTGTTGCCTCTCTTATTCGACAATTTCTTAATCTAAATTCCATAGATATCTCCTCGGTTGCTGAATCTATAAACCCCACCGCTTCTTGCCTCTCATGCAGATGTGTTGAACTTATCCATTGAGCGGATGTAATGGGTGACCTTCCTGATCTCGTCGATGCGGCGCAGGGATAGGTTGCCTATGGTGGGCGGTGAGATAGCCTGACGGTGCTGCTGGAGCTCGCTGCGGTGGATGATGTCAATAGATTGAGGGAGGCGCTCGCTAGGGAGACGAGGCAGTGGAGCTGGTTGATGGGGGGCTTTGGTATGGCCGGAGCAAGGCGTATAAGTCACGCATGCCGCTGATGGTGGTAGTCACATATGGATGATACCTACCTCTTCAATGCCTTTGCGTCCATGAGGCAAGAGGTGGTGTCTCTTTTGGTCGATCGATTGATCTCGAATTATGGCGTTACAAATTTACAATCTCAAGTGCTGTGATATTATTTAAGTTTGTGAAATTAAAGATAATTTTAAGCTCGAGTTTGTAAACAGGTGTTTAAAATTTGTATACTTCGATGAATTGATTTAAATATTTAACTATTACACATTCAGAATGAATATTATTCAGATAACATTGATGTTTTTTATAAATAATTTTTTATCTTAAATCAAGTTTTTATTGTATCGCACGAACACATAAAACCCTGCAGTTCGGGTGCGGCACTGAATCTCACCTCCATCCTTGCAAACGAAAATATCTCTCCGAATAAACAGGGCGCTCGAGCCCGCGAATGCCGCGGAAATTCTTCCCTTGCTTCCGCCTCCATTGCACAGTGTCTTGGCCCCCCCCCCCCCCTCCTCTCTCTCTCTCGCTCTCCATGTGCGTGCGTGAGAATGGTGATGCACACATGCAGGCCTACGTACAGCGCAGGGCACCACACCCTATATCTGCGGCTCTGCGCACGCTACATACATACGCTGATAGGACTAGTCAGTTCTCACACTGTCGTCAAGCTTCCTTTCTCCCGAGGAAGAGAGGGAGGGGAGGGGAGGGGAGGGGAGGGGAGAGCTCAGCCCAGCCTTTTCTTCCTCCTCGCACGCCCACCTCAGAACCGCCATGTCTGATGCTGATGCAGTATTAGCATTGGCATTGGAATTGTCTCTGAGCTTTTCTTGATCCAGTCACGTCATCCTGCTATCCCCTAGTACGGTAGTAGTCTAGTGCCGCGCGCTTCCCGGGGCTCGTGAATTGGGGGCAATGGGCGCAGTTCGGTTGCTGATTCTGTGCCTGGCGCTTGCCGCGGCGGCGGGGGCGGTGCTGGTGTCGGCGGCGGGGGCGCGGCCGAGCGTGGTGGCCGTGGGGGCGCTCTTCACGTTTGAGTCGACCATTGGCCGCGCGGCGCGGCTCGCCATCGAGCTCGCCGTCGACGATGTCAACGCAGACCACACGGTGCTCGCGGGGACCAAGCTGAATTTGATCACCCAGGACACCAATTGCAGCGGCTTTCTTGGAACCATCGAAGGTTAGTTGCTTCTTGAATTTTCTCAGTTGTTTGATGGCTTCATGCCCATGTGTCAAGAACTAGAATTGGTTTGTGCTAGCTAGTGGAAAGATCGAGAATAGAATAGTAGTGTAATTCTTGGCAAAAGTAATGGTTTTGATCGGAGCTCACCTCTCATGGGCTTAAAATTTGAGTGGTTACAGTGACTTTCAGCTAATCTTAACTGTACTTTCCTATTAGATTTATCTGGTGTGTACGAAAGAAAATTTCCTGCTTTAGTAGTTGCAAATGAGAAAAGGGCGATGGAGGGATTTGCCAAGACCCAGGAAAAATAATTTGCGACTTGGTTTGTTATCTCATTTCTGGATTAGTTTAACTCTTTAGGACCTTTACCCTCTGGCAACTTCAGCATAAGCTTCATTGATAGTGGTGGAGATGAGGGAAGCAAAATCTGACCAGCATATCTGTTCTTGGTATGGTGGGCCTTGTAAATTATTGCATCTGCAAACCCTTTTAAAAATCAAAAGTAGTTGCTACAAAATATCAGAACTTACACTTGGAATTAATTTTGTAGCCTTGCTTAGCTGTTTGCACGGTACTGGGCTTTTTGGCGCATATAGGAAGAAAACTTGTTCCCTTTATTTTTTTTTCTCTTAAAAAACAATCAATCGTGATTCATTCACTTCAGTTTCCTTGGTATATTGAGATTTACTTCTTAGGTTTGGTTAGGTACTGCAGATTTAGAGGAACTAATTGTTGACTAACAACAAAGAATTCAGCTCCTGTGTAATATTACTTTCCTATCTTAGTCTGATCTAGGTCAAGGTTCCTTTGATAGTATTGCTATTATTTTTAATGAGGCGGTCCATTTCTTTTATAAAGTTTTTAGTTTCATGCAACAATTTCTTGGGCCGTGTTTCATGAGATGCTTCAATAATGTCTTGATTGGAAATGGAGAAAACAACTGTTTTTTTTTTAAAAAAAAAAACTGTTTTGATAAACTTATGATGATTGAGTCCTTTCTTAAGAATTCTGCTAACCTGTTTATCCTGGAAATAGAAGAGAAACAGACAAAAAGCATACTGGTACAATGACATCACAAATGGCAAAACTTATGAAACTGCTTATGATATTCCTTAAGGTGCAAGAAACATGTATTAAAGGAGCATCCAATTCCTCGCTTTCTTCTCATGCAAGATTCCTTTTTCTCTTTATGAAATGTGTGAGCATCAGAATAAACAGATTTATTGGAGACTACTCATCGTATGTTTGAACCATAGCTATTTCTCCTGTTGTTGTTGTTGGACAATAAACTTTGCCTAACACTCAAGTATTGGGACGAAAATGAGTAGGATCCTATAGCCAACATGGAAATTCAGCTTCAGTTTGTCAAGTGTCAACTATAGCTGCTAATCTCTTGAACAGTCCATGAACTGATCCATAAAACCCTTTGTTGCAGCATTGCAACTGATGGAGAAAAATGTTATGGCTGTCATTGGCCCACAATCCTCTGGAATAGGCCATGTCATCTCACATGTTGTTAATGAGCTACACGTTCCACTGTTATCATTCGCGGCGACTGATCCAACTCTTTCTGCATCAGAGTATCCTTACTTTTTAAGGAGTACCCTAAGTGACTACTTCCAAATGCATGCTGTTGCTAGCATTGTTGACTATTATCAATGGAAAGAGGTGACTGCTATATTTGTTGATGATGATTATGGCCGAGGAGGGGTGTCGGCCCTCGGTGATGCACTCGCAGCAAAGCGGGCAAGAATTTCATATAAAGCAGCAATTCCTCCAGATTCAAATATAGATGTGATTCATGATGTACTTTTTAGAGTAAACATGATGGAATCAAGGGTGTTGGTTGTGCATGTCAATCCTGACACAGGGATGAGAATATTTTCCACAGCTAACAAGCTCCAGATGGTGGCCAGTGGCTATGTCTGGATAGTAACTGATTGGCTAGCTGCTGTCCTGGACTCCTCAGGGTCCGGAGATCTTAAAGGCATGAGTTATATACAAGGATTAATTGTTCTTCGTCAGCACACTCCTGATTCTGATGCCAAGAAAAAGTTCATATCTAAATGGAATAATGCGGCTCGTAATAGGAGCATTACTTCTGGCTTGAATTCGTATGGTTTTTATGCTTATGACTCAGTTTGGATTGTTGCCCGTGCTATCGATCAATTTCTCAATACTAGGCAGCAGATCAATTTCTCTGCAGATCCAAGGTTGCATGATTCAAATGGCAGCACTTTGCGTCTATCAACTCTTAAGATATTTGATGGCGGTGAGCAGTTGCTACAGCAACTTCTGCTCACAAACTTTACAGGCCTTACAGGTCTGGTTCAGTTTGATTCAGATCGTCAGTTGGTACACCCAGCATATGATATCCTTAATATTGGTGGTTCTGGGTCCCGTTTGATTGGGTATTGGTCCAATTACTCTGGCCTTTCTGTTGCTGCTCCTGAAATTTTGTATCGGAAGCCACCAAATACATCTACAAGTGCCCAGCAGTTGTACAATGTGGTATGGCCAGCTGACACTACCACTAAACCTAGGGGGTGGGTTTTTCCAAACAACGGCCAGCCTCTGAGGGTTGGTGTTCCAAATAAAGCAAGTTTTAAGGAGTTAGTGTCAGGTGGCACTGGCCCTAATAATGTGACCGGTTACTGCATTGATATATTCAACGCAGCAATTAAACTGCTTCCTTACCCAGTTCCTTGCCAATTCATAACAATTGGGGATGGTTCACAGAATCCTAACTATGACGACATTATAAATATGGTTGCCGCCAATGTATGTCCTCCTTCTCTGCCCTGCCTTTGTTTGATTATTTTGCTGTTGATCCTCTGATTTCTTTCATTTTCTTGTAGTCCCTTGATGCAGCTGTAGGCGACTTTGCTATTGTGAGAAATAGAACAAGGACTGCAGAATTCACACAGCCTTATATTGAGTCGGGGCTTGTGATAGTAGCGCCGGCGAAACAAGCAACTTCAAGTGCCTGGGCGTTCCTTAAACCTTTCACATTACAGATGTGGTGTGTCACAGGTGCTCTTTTTATTTTTGTGGGAATAGTTGTTTGGATTCTTGAACATCGAACTAATGAGGAGTTTCGAGGTTCTCCACGACAGCAAGTCATAACAATATTTTGGTATGCTTTCATTGCTACTCTAAGTATGTGTTTTATCATAGGTTACCATATCTGGCTTGAATCAGAACTAAGACTGGAAGTACTAATACAGGCAGAATAACTATTTTACTTTATTTGATTTAACATTTTATCTTGGTGTTTTCTCTACATGTTAACTATTTGAAAGTAACAGAATACTTCATCTCTCTCAGGTTCAGCTTCTCCACAATGTTCTTTGCACACAGTAAGTCCACTAGATTCATCACACGATATTGTGTTTAACTCTTCCATGATATTTTCCCAATCTGGATTGGAAACATCTTAATGAGAAACTAACTTCAGGAGAGAACACCGAAAGCGCACTCGGGCGGTTCGTGATTATCATATGGTTGTTCGTTGTGCTGATCATCAATTCAAGTTATACAGCTAGCTTGACATCAATCCTCACAGTCCAACAGCTCGCAACTGGAATAACTGGGCTCGACAGCTTGATTACAAGTGCTTTACCTATTGGATATCAAGCTGGAAAATTTACTAGAAATTACCTGATTGAAGAGCTCAATATTCCTGAGTCCCGGTTGGTACCGCTAAACACGATCCAGGAGTACGCCGCTGCCCTTAACCGTGGCCCAAAAAGTGGAGGTGTTGCAGCAATCGTCGATGAGGTGCCGTATGTTGAAATTTTCCTGTCATACCACTGCAACTTCAGAATGGTCGGACAGGAGTTCACAAAGGAGGGATGGGGATTTGTATGTTCATCACCATGTTTTTGTTCCATTTTTATGGGCGTCCATGCCCTTGCATCTCAAGGAAGCAAAAAAAACACCCGTCTCTCGTACTGTGAAGGAAACAATTTAATCTGCTCTGTATTTTTTCTTTTCTTTTCAGGCATTCCAGAGAGATTCTCCCCTTGCTGCAGACTTATCAACTGCCATCCTTCAACTTTCAGAGAATGGCCAGCTTCAGAGGATTCACGACGAGTGGTTCACACGACCGAGTTGCAGCTCTGATGACAGTGGAGTGGGAGCAACCAGGCTTGGACTCGGAAGCTTTTGGGGCCTTTTCCTGATATGTGCTGTGATATGTCTCTGCGCTCTCGTGGTATTCTTTGTAAGGATCTGCTGGCAGTATAGCAAGTATTCCAGTTCTGAAGCTGCTGGTGAGCCCAGCGAAGCTGATGCCGGCGCTGCCGCTATGGCTGAAATACAGATGACAAAGCCAAAGCCAAAGCCAAAGCGCCTTGGTAGCTTCAAAGATATTCTACAATTTGTTGACAAGAAGGAGGAAGAGGTTAGGAGAGCGATGAAACGGAGATCAAGTGACAAAGATAATCAATCAGCTGGATCTTCAGACGCGCAGTCAGTCCCTTCAGCGAAGAGGATTCTTTCAAGTGACAAAGATAATCAATCATTGGAAGTCCGTCTCTGATACGCGGTATGTACCTATTCTGCAATGTTTTCCCAATCGACAATGCTCTAGGCTGTGCAAAAGGTTTTTTCGTCGCTATTCCAAAGTACAAATGAGGATTATTGACCAGGTCAATATTTTACAGTCAAATTTTCTCTAAAATGTATGTCTATATTTTAGGACCAACTTGTCGGAGGACATCCTACGGTCTCCTTCCGGGGGCTTTTCACTATGCCACACGCAGAGTAAGTGGATCCCTAGGGAAACCCCCTCATACCCCGTGGGCTCCCTAAAGGGAGTGTTGAGGGGAGGTTCACTCATCCCCGTGGGCATACCCTGCGAACCCTCTAAAGAAAGTATTGAAGAGAGGTCTCTCGCACCTCGTGGGCGTAACCCGCGGACTCCCCAGAGGGAGTATTGAGGGGTGATCCCCCCATACCCCTTGGCATGCCCTGTGAACCCTCTAAAGGGGGTGTTGGGGAGAGGTCTCCTCATACCCCACGGACTTCTCAGAAGGAGTGTTGAGGGAGGTCCCCTTGTACCACACTGGTATACCCCACGGACATAGCTTGCAGACTCTCCAGAGGGAGTGTTGAGGGGAGGCCCCCTCGTACCCTGTAGGCATACCCCACGGACTCCCCAGTGGAAGTGTTGAGGGGATGCCCCCTCATACCTTGCAGGCATGTCCCGCAAACCCTCGAGAGAGGTCCCCTCACACCCCACAGACTCCCCATAGGGAGTGTTGAGGATAGGTCCCCTTATACCTGCGGGCATGCCCTACAAACCATCCAAAGGGAGTGTTGGGGAGAGATTCCCTCATACCTTGCGGGCATACACCGTAGGCATGCCCCGCGAACCATCCAAAGGGAGTGTTGGGGAGAGGTCCCCTCATTACCCTGTTGACTCTCTCAAAGGGAGTACGTGGAATGGTCTCCAGTCCTCCTAGAAGCATTGCCTCATCCTCCGTCCGTAGGTCATATGGTGAAACACCCGGTACAAGAGGGCGCCCCTCCAAGCACCCATGGAGATGGGTGGGCAACCTCTTCCTACTAGGTTTCAGCTCCTGAGTGGGGCTACTCAGTCCCCTGTGGGACCCCGAAGTCAGAGGCTTGCCCCTGGAACAATGACGTGCGATCCACTATCACCCTCCTAGAATGATAAGGATGTCCACACTTCAGACACCCTTCTAGTGGTAGGATAGTATTTGTACAACAGGCTGAGCACGTGTAAAAACTCATTGTAACCTTTACTTGTAACTTGAGCTATAATTAATACAAGACATACAACTGGTGTGGCCTTGAGGAGACTGGACCAGGAGGTACCCTCTACTCCCCATGAGAGCACACCGATAGGAGTAGGGCGTCTACCCTAGCATCCGAACCTATATAGACCCTCGGTCAAAACGGCCTGCATCCACCCTCATTCTTGTGTCTCGTTTCTCGACATACAATATTTGGCACTGTCTGTGGGTACCTACTACTACCTACGCATGCCCTTTGGACCGAAGAATGCAAGGGCTACCTTCCAACGACTTATATGCCTCGTTCTAAAGGATTAGCTAGGTTGGAATGTGGAGGTGTACGTTGACAATGCTATGGTGAAAAGGCTCTTGGCTTCAACACATCTCGAAGATCTTTGCGAAACTTTTGAGAGCCTTCGCAAGTTCAGCCTCAAGTTAAACCCTGAGGAATGCGCCTTCGGGGTAAGAGGGGGCAAGCTCTTAGGCTTCCTTGTCTCTCAAAGAGGCATTGAGGCCAACCCGTAAAAAATTTAGGCTATCTTGGACATGGAGCCATCACGATCCAACAAGGATGTCCAGCACCTAGCAGGTCAAATGGCAGCCTTAGGGCGCTTCGTGTTGCGGTTGGCCAAGAAAGGCTGCCTTTCTTTAAAATACTCTGTGGGCTCGAAGGTTTTCTTTGGAACTCTGAAGCTCAGAGGGCATTTGAGGATCTCAAATCATATTTGGCCAACCCCCACTCCTCACTAGCCCAAGTTCTAGGAACCCCTCCTGTACCTCGCCGCAACTCCACTCGTTGCAAACGTGGTCCTAATCAGGGAGAAGGATGGGATATATATAATGCCCCGTGTACTATGTCAATGAAGCCTTCGCAGGAGCGAAGACAATGTAGATAGCAATGGAGAAGATATGCTACACACTCATGGCGTCTTGGAAGCTTCGTCACTACTTCCTCGGACACTCCATCCTATCCCTACCTGTTACTTGTTAACCGAAGTAATGGGTAACAAGGAAGCGACTGAGAGGATTGCCAAGTAGGCGACCGAGTTGGCGCCCTTCTCCCTTAAGCTCGTGGGAAGAACCGCCGTCAAATCTAAGGTCCTCACGGATTTTGTAGCTGAATGGACAAACCCCCAAGCTCTTCAAGGAGAGGGGATGGTGCGTCTCATTTCGCCCGAACCCCATTAGACCCTTTACTTCGACGGTTCCAATCGCCTAAATGGTGGAGGCGTCAGGGGCATCCTTATGAGCCTAGAAGGGAAGGCACTCGAATATGCCACGCACCTATCCTTTAACCCTACAAACAACATGGCCGAATATGAAGTTCTCATCTTGGGGCTTCGTCTCGCGAAGGCTATGGGGATTCGTCACCTTATCCTCGGGGACTATCAACTTGTTGTCAACCAAATGAACAAGTCTTACCAATGCCTTGACCCCACAATGACTAACTACCTCGAGGAGGTGCGTAAAATGGAACGACACTCCTCAGGGATGGAGGCTCGACGAATCCCCATGAAGAAAACCATCAAGCAGACCACTTGGCTCGAGTGGCAAGCTCCTGAGAGCCACTCCCCCTAGAGGTCTTCCTCGAAGTACTTGATGCACCCTCTGTCAAAGAAGACGCACCCTGAACTGCCCCTAGAGGTTAGCAAGATCTCAACCTCCCGAAAAACATGGATGACCCCAATCATAGAATGCATTCAAGGAGAAACAGAGATGGAGGGTGGCATCGAGGACCGAAGATTGTTTGCTAAGGACAAGTCCAACATGCTCCTCGAGAGGATACTCTACAAAAAGGGATCCTCCATGCTACTCAAGTGACTCTCAAGGGAGGAGGGTATTGCACTCCTCCATGACATGCATGAAGGCCTCTGTGGTTCATACCTTGCACCCAGGGTGACCACAGCGAAGGCACTAAGACAAGGTTTTTACTGGCCTACTATGGTCCATGATGCCATTGTAGCCCTCTAAACATGTGAAGGTTGCCAAAAAATGGCGTTAACTCATCACTCCCCCGCAACACCTCTGCACAAGATACCAATCACATGGCCTTTCATCTGGTGGGGTATGGACCTTCTTGGGCCATTCCTACCAGCCAAGGGGGGCTACAAGCATGCGGTGGTCGCGGTGAACTAATTCACCAAATGAGTGGAAGCGGAGTGGTTGCTATCAACCATGTCCCACGTGGTGCAAAAGTTCTTCTGAAAGAATATTGTATGCCGCTTCAGGGTCTCTAGGGTACTCACTGTGTGTAATGGGATTCAGTTTGATGCCTCTTCAAGATTCAATTGAGACAACCCTTTGTTTCGCTTCAGTGGCTCACCCTAAGACCAACGGGGCTGTTGAGAGAGCCAATAGCCTAATCCTCCAAGGCATCCGTCGCCGGCTCGAGAAGAGCACACTTAAGCGTGGACTATGGGCTAAGGAACTCCTCAGCGTCTTGTGGGGTATGCGTACCATGCCTAGTCGCTCCACAGGACGAACGCCTTTCTCACTCATATACGAAGTTTTAATCAACCACCTTGAATATGGCTCCGTGGAAGTAGTTAGGGATAAGCCCAAGGAGGATAGGCCTATGGGATTTCCACAATGAGTCCTAGTACCAGGTAGGTTAAGGCGTAATAAGTCAAAGAGGTCTTAGCGGAACTCGATAGGCCAGAAAGGAGGGATGTGACTCATCAAAGGAAGTTGCCGACTCGGGTAGAAGCGGTCCTCCCCGTAGAGGTCCGGTGCCGCTCCCTTCATGTGGAGACACTCTTAGGGCCCTTGCCTGTCAACTTCATGGCGAATGAAGAAAATCACAAGGTTGAGGTGGACTTCACGGAGGAGATTTGTGCCCTTGTCATGCATGCCATGTACGAATGTGAAGTCACTCGTTTCTACAATAACCGGGTGCAGGAGCAAGTCTTTCTCCTGGGAGACTTGGTGCTAAAGAGAGTCACCGACCTGGGATCCCAAGGGAAGCTTCACCCGAAGTGAGAGGGACCCTACCGTGTCTTTGTGGTCTTGGGCTCAGGCACCTACCGCCTCTCCACCATGGAAGACAAGCTGCTCAAGCATGCTTGGAATGCGAACAAACTCAAGAAGTTCTACATTTAAGCTTTCTTGTATGTTGTAACGGCACCTGTCTTGTTTGATTTAAACCCTCCTGAGGTTATCAATGAAGTGTTGAATTAAGCCCCGCATGTCTGCTATCACTTATGTGGTTGGCTCAAAAGAACCATCCCCCACACGTAGCAGTGGGGGATGGGCCAGAACCTCACATCCCTTGCGAGAAATGCATGTCTAGGGCGCATGGCCTCTGGGGCCTACCCCTAAAAAAGCCCCAAGCGGCCGGGACATCTCACGTCCCCCTTGGGTGGTCCCCTCCCTGCTAGACCCAGGGAGTAAGTGTCGTGCCCCGAATTTGCAAATCCGGATACTCTGTGTATTCTGCACTAGTCCAGGATCGCGTTAGTGCACACAAGCTAAACAGGGTTTTAAATACCAACAACATACACAGCGGAATAATATTAAAGTACTTCAAACATGTATATAAACGAGTGTACGACCTTATGGTCATCCTTACAATAGTTTGCCACGCAGGGCTTACAATAATCAGAGTAAATAGTTCAACAGCGGAAATTAAACGTCATGATGATCCATCTTCGCCACAGGCGCCTTGACGGAGGTTTGCTCCCTAGTTATCTGGCTCTTCGACGAACTCCTCCTCATACACAGGCGTAGCCTCCTCTTCTGGTAAATTTTGTCCGCAAGGGTGAGTACACACCGTACTCAACAAGTCATGCATAGAATGCAGTTCTATTACTACATGCATGGCTTGTTACAAAGAAATGGTTCAACTGGTTATTTTGCATTTGCATCAATATTTTAACTCAATATTCATTTAGGTGTAAAGCAGCAAAACTTTAGTAATATACTAAGTTTCTCAATTGTTTCCTCATTATTTTGGACACACAGTCCTTAATCAACTTTCATCATCAACTCTGGCGCACAACCTTCCACCCAATTTTGTTTTCAAAACACTACCCCTTGACTGTAATTCCCGAGCAATGTCCAGTACCGTGGACTCGACTATTCGAACAGTTTTGACACTCTGCAGAGGTTGTACACTTTACCCACAAGATACAGTCGCACACCACAAAGGCAATTGACCGTAACAAAGCTTTTCAGAGACTTCTATCTCGGCCTAAGAACCTCTCGGGTTGCCTTCACTATCACTTCCTCACTCGGTGTCAAGTATAGGACCGATTTAACACCGTTGGATAGGGTACCAAGCCAGTAGTACGTAGTCGCTCCCGTCTGATTACCCAGTGTAATCGCCACCTCGAGGTATCAAAGGTAAGATATCGAATCCTACTAAACTAGGTCTTCCCATTCAGACATGTGGTTGTACGAGAGACTCAGGTCAAAGGCTTGCAAGGTAAGGTCCTTAACTGACCAAGGCAAGACACCCTTCTCTCAAATTTGGCACACAGCCCTCACAACACTCAACACCCCCAAATGCCACGAAGGCCCACCTGGCACAAAGCCTCGGTCCACTTGCCCCAGTCTAAATCAATTTTCATCCTAAGTGGTTTAACGGTGCAACACATGCCCGTAATCATCCTTCATGTAGAACCACACAGGCCTCTACATTCCAATATCATTACCAACAATATTCCACCTTTTATCAAAATGCATTCACTATTTCTTTAGTCAATATTGCTTTTGTATTAAAAAGACTATTCACGATATTTGCAAAGCTAAGCAACTATTCACGGTCTAACCTCCCGTGTTGGCACAATATTATCAACCAACTAATGTTACCAAACTTAGGTTATCAAAGGAATCATGGCATACGAATAATAATAACAAGGTGACAATAACAATTAGGTTGATTAACTAATTCACCCAAAATATTTAAATCCATTTTTAGTTGAATTAGCATTCATAGTTTGAAACAAAATACATTTTCAAAATTTAGGAGCAACATGGTCAAAGCATAACTTGCCTTCAAATAGCGACTGATTCTGGTCCAGAGCTTGATCTTGCTTTGAAAATCCTCTCTCGAAACTCTCCGACAGATCAACGTCTAATCAAAATCAATATACTCATAATAAATATAATTTACAGAGAACTAAACCAACTCTAAAAATCCCACAAAATTCACCAATAAATATATCTTGATTTTACAAATTTTTAGAAATTGGAATCACTTGAATCGAAGTTAAAACGCAAAAGTTATAGTCATTTGAAGTTTGAAAATCAATTTAAAAGAATAAACCGAATTTCTTTATTTATTTTTATACGGAAAATTTGGAATTATGCGTCAAGCATGGACAGACTCTCAGCGACATCGTGGACCCCCTCGCTTGACGTCATCGATGACGTCAAGACGACTCAAAGACCACGGCCGACATGTGGGTCCCATCGATGGCGTCGGCGATGACCGTGGCGCGATTTGAACGTGCCACGTGGCGACGAACTATCAATCGAGAGCTTGATCCAATCTCAACCGCTTCGATTCAAAATGAGCGGCTAGGATCAAAGCAACGCCGGTTTTAATCGACCGTGTCCTCACGTGACCATTGGATCACGATCGGACGGTGGAATCGGATCGGCGGCGTCAACCGAGGCAAACGCCGACCCTCGGTTTCCATGCGACATCGTCGGCCGACGGGATCGGTCCGGCGTGTGGCGCAATCTAAGCCACACATTCAAAATCCTACGGCCCGGATTGAGTCTGTGTCACGCAATGCATCCGGCTACGTGGCTTCACCGATGCGCGACACGCGGCGGCACGGCAACCATCGGATCTAGATCTAACGGTCAACATGAATCAACACGTTTCTACACCAAGCAATCTAGACCGTTGATTAAATCTAACAGCTGAGATATAATAATGAAGTTTACTATTGAATCAAGACGCGGCTTAATCTAAACCGCTCACCACAGATCTAACGGCTACGGTCTAACGCTACTTGGCACACGTGGGCAATCCGCTGCGGGCACGCGGCGAAATCTAGACTGTTTATTCCATGAATCTACGGCTAATATTATTTAAAGTAAATCTACGCTAAATAATCTGGTCCGTTCATCCTAATCCGACGGCTAAGAGCTGGAGATGGAACTCACTGTTATAGCAGTGACGTGGTTGAATCAGAAGCGTCACTTGAAGATAGAACCACTGTAGAAGCTCCAAATCCCGGCGATGGTGCGGCGAAGATGAGTTGCTGGAGAGGAAGAAGACGATGACGTCGACGGCGCTCCGGGGCTTCTCCGGTGACAAGGAGTGGTCCTACAGACGCGGCTTGACGCGAGCAACTCGACGACCACCTCCAACGCGGTGGAGATGAACCGGTGACGACGGAATAATGGCGGAGAGGCTTCGGAACTACGGCGAGTGCGTGCGAGCACTACAGTGGGTCTCGGAAGGCGTGAAGTGGGGCAGAACATACGCACGGCGAAGAGCTTTCCGGCGGAGTGCTCCACAGGCTTTATAGCCTCGGCGTGCGTGCCCGAACGGCGAATCAATGCGCCGGTTACGAAACTCAAACGACGACGGCAGCGACGGCGGCGAAGGTAACCGACAGGCGACGTGGACACATCTCGTGCGTACACGCGGCGACGATCGGTCGGCTCGGTAAGCGTAGCGACCGACACGCTATTATCGGTACCAGACGATCAAGATCGCCGCAGTTCACGTTCGGCGACGTTAGGGTTTCTTGAGCGAATTTGGCGCAAGACACGATAATGGGCGGCCTAATAGGTTTCGGCCCAAACACTATTAGAAGGTTTTTAAATCCTTTTGCGAATAGAAACAATTCCCGAAATTTAAATAAATCATTTGAGGCATTTTAAAATATTAGAAAAATTCTAGAAAAATTCCAGAAAATATTTTTGGACATTTTGAACTCAAATAAAATATTTCCATTTATATTTTGTTAAAACTTTTCATTATTAAATTAATTTCCAAAAGAGAATTTATTTCCAAAAATCCAATTAATTCCAAATAAATTCCAAAAATTCTCAAAATTCAAAATAACTTATGAAATTTAAAATGAGCCAAATTTTGTGATGTTACAATAAGCGACGACTTAAGGCATTTTTGCCCAAGTCATAGGGTGTGCCATGGCTTAGTCCCCCATGGACCCTCTGGCACTAAGCCAAATGACCCCCGATCACGACCTAACATCTCTCCGTGAGAAACAATAGAAATCGTATTATTTCAATAACCTTGGCCCGAGAGACATCCCCTTCCCGGTGGTCATGGGCCTAAGCCTTATTGCAAGTCTAAGCAAATGGCTTACAACACCCGTCTATGGGGGTCGCACCTTGAGCTAAACGCCGGCTCCCTAAATAAGGCCCTATGGGCTAGTGCCCACCACAAGTGGCCCAAGGGCCAAAACAAGGCTGAGCCACCCAAGGGCGACACCGGGGTTGAGCTTCCCTCTTCATTGGAGGAGGGAGGGGGTATTCCCATGCTTTTTAATGATATAGGGGATCCGCCCCCTTCGTACATAACATACAAATTGCTCTCTCTCCCTTGGGGAGAAGTAACTAAATGACTCTCCGGTGGGCGCCCACACATTGGACCCCTTCTGGGACCCAAGACACGATGATGCCTCCATGAAGTCGCCAGTCCTACGGTAGACCTTTGGCGAGTATAATCGGCGAGGCGCTCGGGCCCTCTACGCACTTCGCTTATAGCGGATAACAACTGCCCTCTGGGGCACATCTTAGAACAAAACATTACAAAACTCATAAGTCGGCCATACCATAACAACGAAGCAAGTTTGTACAAAATGAAGGGAGCATGCCACAACCAACCATGATAAGCACTACGAATGGCGATACATCTCTAACATAAAGAAATGCTACATTTGATAATATAATGATCCTAGTACAATAAGCATGAGTCACCTAACTACTTAGCAAAAACATCAAGCACACTCTGGAGGAAGTCATACGTTCTATGAGCTCGGGCACTCGCCTAATCCCTAGAGTCCGGTCTCGCAAGGAACCCTTGTAAAACTCTCCACAAAGCCTCCTAAGGGAACCCCAGGTGGAGCTACCCTCGTGGGCGCTCCAGCACACCTCCTGTGTGTACAACCCATGAAGTGTAGCAAGGATGGCCTCCTTACCAACATCGTCGGAGAGGCGGGAGATGGCTGCAACTCCCACAATCAAGGCAACCTTTGCAAAGGCCTTGCCCTTGTCCTTGACTGCTCTCACAAGGAGACCAACACGGCCTCGCAAGATACTAGCCCATTCCTCCAATTCTCAGAGTAGGTGGGAGGTCCTCCACTCTAACCCGAGCTCCCTCAGGGTAACTTGGACTAACACAGTAAGGTTCATAAGAGAAATGACCAATGCTTTCCTATCCGCATCATACCTCTACTCTGGGCATTGCAGTCCGCCCCCACAGCCTCCACAATCACGTGAGACCTCTCTAGGTCATTCTCCAAGTCCTTGACCTACTACTGGATCTCTCCAGCTCGGCCACCACCCTGTTGAGCTTGTCCTCTGTCGCCCTCTAGCTCTCTCGAGCCTCTAGCAAAGCTCACTTGAGGACCTCAAGATCATCCTCAGGATGTCGTGGCGGTATGGCTGCTAGCATCTCCTATACTATCCTCGAGACCCTGTCATAAAGAATGTTGCTCATCGTTGTAGCTTGCAAAAGGAGGAAGGTGGGGGCATCAAATAAAATGTGCATGAGATCCCCGAGTCTATGGGATTGACAGGAGAAGGGGAGATCCGTGGTACCTGGTACTGAAGGGTCACTATGGCGCTAGCTTCACCCCTAACACCTCCATGAACTTCCTAGGGTCATCAGGCATCAATTCTGCCATGTACCTCTGCATCCACTCTGTCACCAAGAGGCAAGTAATCTCAATGGCCTCTACATCTAAGGTGTGAGGTATGGCATACACAGGGAGTGCATTGGAGGAACCACCCTGGTCACCTTGTGCCAGACTGCCAGTCCCTGTATGCATGGGCAAATAGGGAGTCGCCACCTCTCTCTGGGGTGCCCCTGGAGGCACAAAGGATGTGGTGGGCTCTGCCTTTCCGAAGCACCTCATGCTCTATCGTGTCTACAAAAGAGAATTGATGCAAATTAGGAGTGTAATAGGAAAGTAAGATTGCAAATTAGGACCACGAAACATCAATCGGGTGAAGATGTGTAACATCTCAAATTTTTTTATTAATTTAATATGTTATTTGTGCATTTTATGATTTTTCTAAATTTATTGATTTTTTTGGATTTTATTTGAATTTATTAAATATTATGTTTATGGAATTTTGTGAAAACTATTTAATTTTTAAGAAATTTCAAATAAAGTTTTGTAAAAAAGTATTTTATTTGAGTTCCAAATATCTTAAAGTATTTTTGACAATTTTATGGAATTTTTTGATATTTTTATTGCCTTCATAAAATTAATTTAATTATCGAATAATTTTAAATCTAAAATAAAAAAAATCATAAAATAATGCTGAACTGAAGCCCTATAGGCTGGGCCCATTCCTCAGTCGCACCTGGTCGAAGGCCATGTCACCGGCGATTTTGACAGTTGGATGAAGTGTTGGAGCGACCAGGATTGAAGCACGTTGATTGCTTATGCGTTGTTGGATGCCGCTGCGTGTCAGCCTTTGGGTTATCTTCTCCAAGCCATCCCCGATTAGGACTCCTGTTCTGACCCGGTGCCGTGTCCACCATGGTTGAAGCTCCGAGTCGGGGTAGCTTAGAGTCTTCCGCCAATTTAAGACGCGCATCAGACTCGCCGGGACTCAATAATTAAAAGCCCTAAATCAATTCGTTAAGTGCATTTGTGACCTCGTCGAATTTGGAGGTTTTTGCGGAAGTTGCCGAGAAGAGAAAATCCGGATTTCATCACCGTTGGTGCATCTCAGAACCTAAGGTTGGTCGCATTTGCTTCGCTATTTTCTGGTATTATTGATGCGTGCCTTGGATCGACCATATCTTCCTCGTCGAGCCGTTGAGCCTCGAAACCCTAGGCACCACCACTTCTATGTGTCATCGCCATTGTTTGAGTTCACCGTTAGCCGATCCGAGCGTGTCATCAGATCGCGATGCCAAGGTCTCATTGGAGCTACTATCGCCGATCGCTGGTGGGGACCATAGGTCTCCGTGCCACCACCGTCGATGTGTCAGGTGCCAATGCACAGCGCGTTGAGACCACATCATCGGCTTGGTCAACACCATGCCACGGTGGTTTAGCTGCGTGGCATTGCGTGGTGGTGAGGTGTCATATGTGCGGGCCCGCATGTCAGTTAGGGGCGCGGTCCATGGTAGATTAGATTCAAAACCATAGACTCGGTCCATACACCAAGGGCCATGTGTCATAACCTAATTGGTCCAGATCAATGATGATGTTAGCTGACATCATAAATTAGGTTTTTCAATAGAAAAATAATTCAAAAAATATATGAATTTTCTATTTTCTAATTTTTATTATTTTTGAATCTTTTGAGAGCTCGTTCTCCCTCATACGAGATCCGATTAAGGCAATTCAAATTTCTAAAAATTGAGATCTATTTAATGGTGAATTTTATTTGATTTTTGGTGTTTGTTTGCCTTTTGTTTTGGTGTTTATTTGATATTATCTCTTGTTATGCGTAGACGTCGAAGTGCTCGAAGCATCCGAGGAATCATTGACTCAAGACTAAGGTGCAGAGCAAGAATAAGGGCTTTCCTAAGGCAAGTTATGCTTTGATCATGTTAAATCCAATTTATAAAATTGTTGTGTTGTTTTAATTTATGCATGTTATTTTATGTGTATAACTATTTCAAATTAAGTTGGGATCTAGCTAATCTATCCAATTGAATTATACCCTATCTTGTCATGTGTATGCCATGATCTATTGTCACCCTAGATTGGTTCATTAATAGTTGGTTAATATTAAATTCAACATGAGTTAGTTAGACCGTGTTAGTATGCTTAGCCGTGCCACATACTTTACATGTTCTTTGAAATATCAAAGGTTAATCTTGACTAATGGAATATAGAACATGATTATAAATTGGTGTGTTAGGTGTTATCACATGATGATATTGAGTTGTATTAGCGAGGGATGTCACGCAATCGATATTGACTTGTTGATAGCACATGGTCCTTGGTAATCAACCGGGGTAGTAATCATTTAGATTAGTGTAAGTGACAAGAAGCAGTGTGCTAAGGTGGGCTAACAAGGCAAAGGGTACGTGAAAGTCTTACCCTAGTCATCTTAAGGACTTAACTTTGCAAACTTTTGACCTAAGTCAAACATGCAATCACATGTCTAGAATGGGATAGCCTAGCTGATTAACTTGTAATATCTTAACTTTGATACTATCAGTGGTGGTGTGAGGTTCAACCTTTTTATGAACCCAGATGGCACAAGAGAGAGGGTCTTATTATGGTAACCAATCCTTTCAGTGTTGAAATCTTAACGGGTAGTACCGAGTTAAGACAGAGCATTGTAAAAGTTTTGTCATGACTTCTCTGTCGGTACACCAAAGGAAGTGTGCTAATGGCCAAGCACAAAAAGAATATCATGTTGTATGGGTAGAGCGTATAACCTCTGCAGAGTGTAATATCTATTCGGATAGCTGTGCTTGCGGTATTGAGCAATACTCGGGAATTACAGTCAAGAGTTAGATTGCAAAGTGAAAACTTAGATGGGAAGGTTGGATGTTGTTGGAAAATTGAAATATGATTTAGGGCTGGATGCCATGTTTATCAAAGAAATATTTAAAGTTATTATTTATTGTTATTTATTTTACCGTACTTCAATGTACTTATTGTATTCATTTACAAATATTGATTTACTGCAAAATAACCATGTTAGTTGTTCCTTTCGAATAAGGCTTGCTTATAGTTATGCTAGAATTGTATTCTGTGCACAACTTGTTGAGTTCTTTTAAGTACTCATCCTTGCTAATAACAAAATCACCAGTTGAGGAGTCTACACCAGTGCTAGAGGAAGGATACCAAGAGGAGACAAATATTTAGGGTGCGAGCCTTGTCAGTTGCATGTGGTATATTGAGAGGTTTATCTAGATTTTCATTCTATTGCAGTTTAATATGTTATTCTCAGTTTAGCCTTGCGAGGTATAATCATATAAGTTCGACCTTAAGGTTATTCAATGAGTATTATTTAATATATGATGTCTTTTATCTTGTTTTTGTTGTTTATGATTGTGATATTCATCTATGTTGAGTCTGTGTGCACTAGCGTGTTCCTGGGCTAGTGTGATATATACAGAGGGTTCGGATTTATATATTCGGGTCCCAGCAAGACACATATTTTGATCAAAATCCAGGAAAGCATCCATGACCATGTTTAATTTAATATCAACAAATTATTTGGAATATATGTGGTATCACTGGTGCATAGTACAATAGTGTTTTAAGAAAAACCTAAATCAGTTGTTGGATTGTTGGTAAACTGCTGATATAGTTGTGAATTTTGGAAATGTTATTTGGCTCAACTGACAAGTGAAATTGAGGTGAGGTAAATATGGGGTGGGTAGAGGGTGTTATGTTTGAGTATTTGCCGAAGAGGCCCTCTACATATGTATGATATAAAGATGATAACACTATACTCGGGTAATGAGCTGTATTAAATCGTATCAATCATAATGTATGGAAACGACCAGAAAAGGTTGGCATATAATGGTGTTTGATCACATTGGGTAAGTAAGAGGTGTTAAGCTGGGATATACCGAGGCCTAGTGAGAGACACGACAATAACCAATGTTGGTTATTTGGCGCTATATTTAAAGCCATAAGATAAATATCTCTTATTTTGTGATGGAGTTCAATTGACCACCCTAAGTCTTAATACCACTAATTCGTGTTGTAGCACAACTAGTACATGGTCAGGGTACACGAGTACCTCAGATTTTCTAACGGGTACAACTGACCATCCCATGTAATAGTGCCATTGAATCGGTATAGAGTACAACTGGTATGTGGTCAGGGTTGGAGATCCAAATACCAGAATAGTGATAAATATTCTGGGTTCCTAACTGCGCGGTCGGGTTCGCTATGGGTAAAGTGATACAAAACTTACATAGTGTTAAAATCATGAATTCATGTCTATCTCCTAGATTGGAGGCTACGAAAGTTAAATCTGCCTCATATGCGAGTGCTAGTAGCAATTTCACAAATAAAAATTGAAAATATGATTTTCCTAATAAAACCCATTCTCGGTAAAGACCTGAGGAAAGGATTTGTGGAATGGAACCAGTGATGGTTCTAGATTATAAAACTCATAATTGCACATTGTTATTAACGCTTGCTAAGTAAAGCTTTGTACTCACCCTTGTATAATTCTCTCTTTTCTTAGACTCTGATTGCTATGGATATACCGAGGAGTGCATGGCTAGTCACCCGTAGGACCAGGGTGACGAGGAGGCGGAGGACTACCTAGAGAATTGGGTGAGGTAGCGACCCTTACTGCAGAGGCTACTGCTCTCATAGAGTATAAGGTAGAGTAAAAGTTGTATTAAACTTTTGTTGTAAATATTATGATAAGACAGGTGAAGAACTGGAAGATGGTACATTGTGTGGTTGGAAATGTAATAAATTTTCTTTAAGTTTCTAATTAATGTTCTGTTGCAACACTCCGAATTCGGTGTATTAACTGATAAAACATCGGGTCCGCTCGATGTTTTGTTAGCTAATATGCCCAGATAAATGTAATTAGCTCAAGATTAATAACAAGATTACTGTCGTTATCCTGAGTTAATTATACGGGTCGCCACACTTATGTACAGGAGGTGCACATGATCAGCATAAGACGGAGGCAATGAACCAATTAGTCCTTGCCACACCAGGCAGCACACTAGTGCCCAGAGAGAATAGGCGCATGGCCCCTGTTCTACCACACAAAGAAGCTAGTGACGCCCTACCAGCGGGCATGTGCACAAGACATCTACTGCGTACAAGGGCCCCAAGGGCTAAAGCCCGAAGGGACACAAGCATTTTGCCAGACGACCTTGGTAGGAGCTGCCCCCGCGAATTGCACACAGTACCTAATCCTAGGCACCCCGATGTGCAGGGCCCTTTGCGTGGTGCTAACAAATAATGGGAAGAGGAAAAGGACTAGGGCCTCGACTTGAACCTATTATGACCAAGACCAGGGCCGGTCCTGAGTTTTTGGGGTCCAGGGCGAAATTATAGACGGAGGCCTCCCTAACATAAGCATCAAAATATTTTTATACTATCATGTATCAATTAAAAAGATAATATTCAGTGTATTATAGAAATTGTTATCGATAAATAAATGGAAGTATAAAAATGAGAATATTTACCTCAAACATTTGTAGAGATCATCTTAGAAAATATCTTCTAACATTGCTAGATGCAAAATCATCAATTATGGCCTCAACATTAATATCATCCAATAACTTCTTCTCAATATATAAAGTTGCCAGACTATTTAACCTTTCTTAAGATATTGCAGATCCTAAATAGTTCTTTAATAATTTCAACTTTGAAAAGCTTCTTTCAGCTAATACCACAGTTACCGGCACAATAAATAAAATCCGATAAGCAACAGAAATATTACCATAACAATCCACTTTTCTAACAAACTCAAAAATCTCCATAGCAGACATTGGCCTATCTGGTAAAGTTATTTACAGCATTCTTAACTCAGAAATCAGATTATTTAACTCAAAATCAGATGAATCATCAACAGAGAAAGTTTTTGCCAACTTAGTACAATAATATTTAAGTTCAATATAATCCAATGACTTCAAAGTTGTTGAGCTCAGAAAAGGCCCAAATATACCTTTGAATACTTAGAGTTCTTCAAATCTGATTTTCCATGAACTGACCATATCAACCATAATAAAAAAAGTAATTAACTTTAAAAATTTTCTCATCTTATAGAATTGCTTCACTACTGCAATCATTTTCATCAAACTATTAAAGATTGCTTCGGTACCTGCCCGAGCTCATGCCCGGGGGGCATCGCTACGAACCACCCGAGTTTGCACTCGGGGGGCATTGTCATGAGCCTGGCCAACAAGTACCTCTGGCACATGTCGCGCCGACTAGAGTAAGCACAATGGCCGATCCATCATCAACCATGCCAACCAACACTTCCGTTCAATCGGCCTCTCGGCCGGTCGAGCTAGATAGGGTTCCCCCGTTCCAAGGATCAATTCCGCCAAAGAATCTGATCCCGCCTGGGGTATTAACATACACCAAACCCTGTGCTCCTTTACATGAGTTACTGACCGTTAAGAAAAACGAGTACGACCGACCGCCTCGACAACAGCCGGTCCAGGTTGATCAACGACCTGAGTTTGCACTCGGGGGGCAGGATGCCAGTCACCCCAATTGGCAAAACCCTAACGCTGCGTTAGCCGTGCTGAGAGATCAATTCGGCTTGCAACCCAAGGGCAAGGTAATCGGCTATAGGAAGCCGTACCCAGACTACATAGATCGAATGGCTTATCCCCACAATTATAGGATCCTTGATTTTGCCAAGTTTTTAGGTGATGACTCTGTCACCACCCTTGAGCACGTCGGACGATTCATTGCCCAGTGTGGCGAAGTAGCCCGGTCCGACGGGTTGAAAATCAGATTGTTTCCTTTGTCTTTGTCAGGAACTGCGTTTACATGGTTCACAAATTTACCTTCAAATTCGGTCCACTTTTGGAACGATTTGGAAAACCGATTCCATGAATATTTCTTTTGCGGGAACCTAGAGTTGCGATTCTCTGACCTAAGTTCCGTCCGTCAGAAGTCTGGAGAATCGGCAATTGAGTACATTAAGAGATTCAGCAAGGTTAGGAGTCGGTGTTTTGGTGTAACTTTGCCCGATAATCAGTTAGCCGATTTGGCTTTCCATGGGTTAATTTCCCCATTAAAAGAAAGATTTGGCGGGCAAGAATTCACTAATTTGAGTCACCTCCTACACCGAGTATCGTCTCAAGAAAGTTGTTTATCTAATAATGACTGCTTCAGAGAGGAATTCGAGAATAACAAAAATAAGATACAATCGGCTATAGAGGGTGGTCGATTACAATTTGCAGAAGAGCCGACGATTTAGTCGGATCCTAGCCCATTTTCTGTAAACATGGTTCACTGTTATGCAAAAGGGAAAGAACTGATACAAGATACTGAATCTGGTCGACAAGTACAGTTGTCAACATCGGTTGAAACCAGTCAACAAACCGATATAAAGATGGACTGCGGTAAGGAGATGTTACAAATCACAGTCGGTTCAATTCGGATTGTGACCGACCGTGAAGGTAAGCACTCCAAGATAATTAAACCAAAAGAAGAGCTTGAAGTCGACAAGTGGTACAAAGTGAGAGATCCGCATTACCGAGGAAGCCGTCTGAAGCATAAGCCCACATTTTCTCAATTGTTGGCTAAGTATGGGCGAAGAATTGAAGCTGCAGCAGAGACCCCAACAGGTGATAGAGCCTTATCGGTGACTACTACCGAGAAGGCGCCTGGCGGTGCCCTTTTGGCAATTTCTTTGAGAGCAGGGTTGGCGCTACCATCCCCATACATCTGCCGATGCAACACTACCCGGCGTCGGGAACACATCCGGTTCCCGAGAGCTGTACTGAGCTGCACCAAGGTTGGCACCAAGGAAATCGTAAAGGTCGATCCACGAGAGGATCTCGGCCAATTCAGAGCACAAACATGATGCGAAAAGCACAAAATTACGAGTTAAGGTCGGCCAATCGGAAAAATCACAAAAGACCGGTTCATGAGGGCGTCAAGTCAACCCAGCATAGAGGCATGGAGGACAAGCATAAGGAGGTGGAAGGATCGAAGTTGGTTGATAAAATATGCAAACTAATTGAACCAATGCCGCGATGGTGCTCCTCAGGACTAACCAAGTCACAGAGGCGTCGACTCCAACTCCTCCGGATGCGAGAATTGCGCGAAGCCGATCAGGAAAAGCAAAGGAACGAAGCGTCATGTGTAAGTGCTCCTCAGGACTGACCAAGTCACAGAGGCGTCGACTCCAACGCCTCCGGATGCGAGAATTGTGCGAAGCCGACCAGGAAAAGCAAAGGAACGAAGCGTCATGTGTAAAACGAAGCAAGGAAGATGGAGCGGTACCACGCATGAGCCGCCGAAGGATTCATGAGTGCAATATTCCGAAAGCGGTGGTCTCAAAAGTAAAAGAGTTGATGCTATGTGCAATTTGGATGACTTGGCAGAATTAAGGTGATTACATTAAATCGGCTTGAAAAGATGATGCAATGGGATGACATTTTACCAAGAAGCGCGGTTGGAAAGCCGATATGACATGTAATTTTGGGGCATGTTTAAACATACCCCAAAATTGGGAGTTATATGTTTGCACCCAAATTTGGCAAGATTGATGTCGTAGAAATCGGTTTTGGTAAGGGATATGTCGGTTATAGTAAACTGATACGGTTTCGGATTGGAAGGCCTTGATCCCAAAGAAATCGAGTCCAATACGGGCAGGATAGGAGATTGAGAAGGATACGATCGGGCTTTACATGGCAAGGAGAGATTGAGGCCGATACGGGTGATTGAGGAAACCGAGGAGGACACGTTCGGACCGAGTGCTATATAAGAGGTCCAGAGGCGAGAAGAAAAGGCGGCCCAGAGCCAACCCACAAACACGTATCTACTTTTTATTTACTTTCTGTCAACTAGGAGTAGCCACTTTAGTTTGTAATCTTTCATCTGTAATACTCTTTGATCAATCGAGTTGCGCGTCGCCGGTATTGATCTCTGTTGCATTACACCCCCTTTGGTTCATCTTTTTCTCCGATCTTGCTGCGCATCGTCTTTTTCGGGAAGAAGTGACCTATTTACCCCATCTAGTCTTTCCGCCCGGATCGACTAGACTTACCGTTCGCTTTGATCGAAATCGATTTGCATAAGTCGATTAGATCCATTCATCTTCTTGCCGATTGCAAGGTCAAATCGGCTGGCACGCCTACACACTTGAACCCGGCGTTCGTCCGGTGTGTTGCGATCAAAAACCATTCTTCACGTTTTTGGTGTCAACAGATACCTTAACTTAGGATTAAGAATTCAAGATTAAGTATGTATCTTTACATACTAGCATTGGTACATTTATGAACTCTGCAGAGGTTCCAATCAGATCGGGAGGCTGGTTGTCAAAGGAAATTGGCTCGAAGCCATCTGTCACATTGTTCACAATGGCAGAAATCCATTCCTTATTAAGTGAAGTATATTATTTAAAGGAATTTGGAGAATAAAAAAATATACCTCGAGGACCATCTTTGGTCGAGTCATCTTTCCCTTTGAGCATCCACACAAAACAAACTCTTTTCTTTAGGGGGCTAATTCGTGATGTAAGAAATCATGGATAATCCTTCGACTAGTTAGCCCAGTGGGCACGAGAGAGATGGCATCTACCAGTCTCTTCTCTTTGGCTGTTTATTGTAGGGAAGCCTTCTCATTCTTCATGTCTTTTGCCGATCACGATGGGGGAGGACCTCTAGTATATTTCAAACGTCTGTCTCTAGGAAGTGTGGAATAGAACCACTCTTTCTGATAATTACACCATGTATCTTTGATCGAAAGGGGAAGATCTTAAGGTCTGAAATACATACTACCATAATTCCTCGTACTCCTATTATTGCAGGTAAATTGATAAAAATTGGTAGAAAAGACGAACAAAAGGAAATACGAAGGAAAGTTTTGCAAAGATGTGAAAAACCACTAAGGATCAAAATAGAATTCGGCCCACGGTGTAAAAGGTATATCCCGAAATGGTCTAGAACACCTACCAAGAATTTCACTCTCGGGCAAGCGAAAACCTAATTTTACTGAAGGAGATTAAAAGGATGATACAACCTTCTTGTGGAATCGGAGCCACTTCATCGCCACAGGGACCCCATCTGATCAAAGCCCTGGGTGGAAGAAGGTCTTGATTCTTCATTTATTGGATCTTGCCCTTTATGCAAGTTGATTTGCATAATCCCTATGGTCAAGATTGAAAGAAGCTTGGAAAGAGGGTTAAAGACGAAGAGCGTGAAGACAAAAGGGTTGCAGATGAAAACTAGATAGAGATACAATGAAAATGAAGGTAAAAAGAAAGTAATCTTTTTATACCTTTTTTACCGTTAACTTCTCATCTACTTAACGTGATCTTCGGTATGGTTACCAAGAAAATGTAATCTTTCATTTCCTCCACATTCTCATTAGTAAATGCAACGATTGCAAAGGATAAAATATCCTTGAAGCACGATCCGAAGCAAGAAAGTCTTAAGTAAATATTATATATTCTTAAGTCTTAGAGGCTAGCTGACGAGGATTATTGATGAAGCCAATATTTTATGATCAAAGTCGCTCTAATAAGTAGACACATATTTGGGCACACTTAACATAACGGTTATTTATACCACCACAATTCAAAGGAGGCCATATCTCCTTTAGTAGTAAACTGTTTGGAAGCTAATGACGACTAGTTAAAACCAAAGGACGGTCAGTTCTAGGCAATGACGACCAGTTATACGGTTTTAGAAGCCCCGACCAAGTAAATGGTCAGAGACATGGTAATTTTCCACTTGATTAACGTTATAGCGGTTATTGACGCATCTGGCAACTTATTACTCCCTCCATTCCCTTATATTAGGCGTATACTTTTTTTTTTCAAAGACCAATGCACGAATTAACTATCGTCGTTAACCCCCCGCATTACTCTGCATGGCCCCTCGTTAACGCCCCGTATTACTTGCAATCTTGCATGGCCTGCATGCATGCAAGCTCAGTCCATGCAAGCTCAGTCCATGCACTACCGATCCAGTATTCTACGCTCACCCACTGCATGCATTACGGTCCATGCACTCTACATCTGGATCGCCCTATAATCAAAGCATGCGGAGGGAAAACGAGAGAGAGAGGATGCGTAATCAAAGCATGCGCCCTATAATCTGGAATGGCACGAAAAAAACTATATGCCCAATATAACGGAATGGAGGGAGTACAATTGACCAAAGAGCGAGACGGCTCAAAACTTGATGAAGACTCATGTGTGAAGACAAGAGATGCCTGTAGTAGAATTAATTATCACCCCTTAGGTGGCTATAAGTAGGGTAGCTTGCGTACCTCGATAGATGAGAAATCCAACTATAATTTTATTCTTGTAGCACTCTTTACACGGCAACAAAATATCATGCTGTCGTATCATTAACATACCTATATGTGCAAGAATTGGAGAGCAACCGGCATGGACCACCTGTCACCTTGCACTTTTGCAAAAAAGCCCTTCTATTTCTCCGAAATTACGGATAGGTCCCTGTGCAATTTCCTAAGAGACAAAGATATTTTTTCACTTCGTTTGGGTCCTGGCCCTATTTTTTACTGGAAAAGCATCCCGTTAGTTTCAAATCGCGAACAAGCCCTTTTCTAATTTTTCAGATAGCGAAGCAGGTCCAAAAAATAACATCCGGTCCTCGCTTCTTCGTTCGAGTCCTTTCTCCGTTTTCCGGAAAAAATGTTTTCGCCACCGAAAAACCGGAAACAATTTTTTCGCCACCCAAAAACCGGAAAAATATTTTCGTCACCAAAAACGCAGATTCATCAAGTTTTATAGCAACTTATGTATTTGCCAGCGGATCGTAATCATGGGTTTTTAAAAAATGTAGATTCGTCATGATTTATAGCGACGAGTGGATTGACGGTGGGTCCTAACGACCCATTTTTTTAGCAAACGCAACAAAAAAAACCGGAAAAAATATTTTCGACACCCAAAAAAACGGAAACAATGTTTTCGTCCCGCGGATTCGCCGGTGGGTCCTAACGATCCATTTTTTTTTAACAAACGCAACAAAAAAACCCGAAAAAAAATGTTTTCAGCACCCAAAAAAAACGAAAACAATGTTTTCGTCACAAAAAAAACACGGATTCATCGAAGGTTTGTATCAACTTACAGTGAACATGTAGAGTATTAGGCTCGACAAAGAGTGTTGTCATCTCTGATAATTTTTTTCCCTTTTTCCCCTGGACTATTTTTGACCGGTTGGTGGTTTTGCGAAAATAAAAAAAGTTTATTTTTCCGAGCGCATGCTATCGAAATTCAACCGACGCAGCGTAGCACGCTTTTCTACCTAGTTTTTCTATAAGTTTGATATGGTTCCTGGAGTCCCGATCATCAGCAAGTACATATATGACTTTCTTTTCTGTGTATGACTTTCTTTTATGTGTGAACTCTGAATCTACGATGTATGATGCTATATATGCCATACCGGACACAAAATTGTGATAGACTGGATTGTCCAACTACCATGAACTGTTTGGGCTTAAAAGAACTATTTGTTAGAAGATCGACGTATAAAACATATGAAAAAGATCAAATCACAAAGAACAAGAGACACGGATTTAACGTGAAAAACCCTTGCGAGGAAAAAATCATGAGCGCCGGCCGGCAAATCTTCACTATTTTCTAAAGAGTTACAAAACGTAAGGAACAAATCACCCCGAGCGACTTACAAGAAGGTATATATAGCTAGAGGCGACCTAGGTCAAACTTGGAAACCAATCCATAACTGATCCGTGGAGGCCCAAACCTACCGGCGACGGGCTTCCGCTACGCTCCGGCAAAGTTGACCTTATCTCTGAATTTGGATCATCAATTAACACTATTTCCCCTACAATGTACTTCATATAGTTTGTACTTGTAGCCCATATGATTATCATCTCACAAGTTTGTATTTTTCTGAATCTTACACCAAACAAACCTAGATGTCGTGCGGGCAGTATCACTCTTGAGTACCGACCGGAGCTTCCGAGCGGGAACTGATTAGCTGGTGTGCTATTAACCAGTTCTGGCCAGTCTTGCGTGGGCGAAAGAACCATAATGATTCTCACTCACCTTCAAGGTCCTGTACTACAAATAAAAAACACGGTGTACTAATTAACTAGCAGTCCTACTCCCAAACAAATTAATTTACTTCTACTGAAATTGCTTCATGAGATCAATGTTGAAGAGGAAATGGCATCAATGGAGAGCTAGCAAGCATAAACAGAACAAAATTGCATATTAAAGCGCACTTGCTGTTGTTCATCAGCTCAAGGCCATTGATCCATGGACAAGCAAGTTATTCCTGTTTCCTTGCACTTAGGCCTATTTGTTTTAGTTTTGGATTCTCTAAAAGTTAATTCTGGGTTGTGGTTGTAGAGAAGCTGATTCTTGAAAAGCTGGAATCCAAAAGCATATATGAAGTGGATTGTGGATTCTAGTATATATGGGTAGACTGGATTGTGAGAATCGAATTCTAGAATCAGGTGTTTGTTTTTTATTCTACTTTTGGGGCCAGAATCAAAAGCAAAAACAAACAAGCCCTTACGTTGCAAGTCCAGTAATGACATCTCACTGTACCATTCTGGACACTCTAGTCTTATCTTCCTATGACCTGGAGTGGTATTACCATCGGAATCCTATATATTCCTTCTCTTAAACTGAGCTTTGGCATTCAAGTCGGCAAGTCCCCCCTCTCCATCAAATCCCAACAGGAAGCCGGGGATTTATGAGCGCCTTCTCCGGCTTCTCGATCGATCGCTTTTATCAAATCGCCATGGGCTGATGGGAGAACTAACTAATTTCGCTGCCTCTAATGCCGAAATGTTGGGAGGCAGTTCTGTTTCTGCGTCAACATAAAGAGACATAACCACTACTGCTACTCAGCGCTCCCTCAGCCCAAAAAGTTTATACGACATATAGTTTTAACAGTGTTGTGCATAAATATATAACGTATTTTATATTCTAATACAAAATTATTATGATGTTCCCTTTATACCCCTAATAAATATACGTTTTTACTTTATATGCTCTATATGCACGTATTGAATATACTCGTCTGATCACAAATAGTTGTTGTTTTGGACATAGGTGTAGTCAAACTTTCAAAACTTTGACTGTTAATATCTTTTTAAGTATTTAAATTGGATAACAAAAATCATATGTATAGATTTATCTCCAAAAGTACTTTTTATAATATTATAATTTTTTGGGATTTATAAATATATTTTAATAAAAATTAGTAGTCAAAACTAAGTTATGTTTCGGAGACCGTGTCAATATCCAAAACAACTATTTATGATCAGAAGAAGTAATATTCAGTGATAATAATTAAGGATAATCTAATCATGTTAATATATTCTCGGTCTATTCGCTAGTAGGGATGGCAATTGTGCCCGATTACTCATGTGCCCACGGGTAAATACCTGAATAGAGGCGGGTATGGGAGTCTTTCTTTACCCGCAGGTATAGAAATGGGACGAATTTTTTGCCTATCGGATAAACAGGTACGGGTATGGGTAAGCTATACCCGTTTACCCACGAAACTACACTGACATGTGGGACATGTATTAGAAGAAACCCTGGGAGCCAGAGTGCCAGACCGCCCGAGTGCAGCTCTGAATACTAGTGCAGCTCCTTCTAGATTAGTGCAACCTCCAGTATCCCCTCACAATGGTAAGTTTGATTGCTAGAGCCTTGCAATCATTTAATTCCAAATGATTTCATTATTTCAAGCATGGCTTCAGATTACATAAATCCATTGCATAAAGCGGTAGGCATCTGGTTATTCAAGAACATATGTAAAGTGATGCTTGTGCAATTAATTCTTATTTGGCTTCTTCCTTATCTGGGGCAATAGCTTTTCATGACTGATTGTAATTACTTGTAAGCACCAGATGCTAGTAGCTTCCCTACATAGCACGTAAGTTTGTTAGCTTGCTAATTCAAGCATTATATTTCAAACTTTCCATGCATCAATTTGGAGTGGTGACTGGCGAGCAAAACTTTTTTTGTGATTTTTTCGACTGCACAGAAACGGAACATTGAATTTGAGTAAAACATATAGTTTTTGTTTGTTGATGAACCAAGTGCTTTTAGGATGGTAAGAGCCTTTGTTTGAGCTATTGGCGGGTAAATAGGTATGCCGTGGGCGTAGTACCCAGCGATGGTACCCATGAAACGGGTATGGACGATGTTTTTCGTCTGCTACCCTTCGCGGATATACCTGTAGAAAAGATTTCGGGTCACAGGTATGAGTATAGGCGAGTACTACTCGTACCCGCCGCGTCCGATTGCCATCCTATTCGCTAGACACCGAAGACCAAAAGCCAATTAAGCCCGTGAGCCGAACCGTGACGAGAAACAGTAGCGCGCGCGCAGCTACAAACCAACCAACACGTAGACGTACCACGTACGCACGCCAGTTCACCGCGTAATTTCACCGCATCGCGTCGCGTTTCGTGGTCGTCTTCCCAACCGCGCGCCACATTGAAAGCGCGTGCAGCAATGCCGGTCCGTCCTTGCTTCTAGTAGGTTGGTTTCAAGAGAAACCAGCGGCGCGCGGCTAGCCATGGCCAGGCTAGCTTAGCTGCTGCTGGTATACTGCCACTCCACTCGCTCCTATCCTCCAAACCTTTCACAAGCCCGCATTGAATTATACACTGGAGCATTCATGGCTCCTTTCAGATGGTAGATGGCGCGCATTTACGCCGCCACAGTGCTCTTCCCCTCCTCCGCTATATATCACGGCACCCACACCGCCCCCAGTAGTATACCTCACTCCTACACTTACTGCTGTACTAGTGATTGAGGCAGCGAAGAAGAGAGAGAGAGAGAGAGATGGAGGTGAACGACGTGCTGCTGCTGGTTTCGGCGGCGGTGCTGGCAGCGATGTGGTGGCGGCGGTGCTCGAAGACGGGCGGGGTGGACGGGCTGCCGCCGGGGCCGCCGGGGTGGCCGGTGGTGGGGAACCTATTCCAGGTGATCCTGCAGCGGCGGCCGTTCATGTACGTGGTGCGCGACCTGCGCGAGAAGTACGGGCCCATCTTCACCATGCGCATGGGCCAGCGCACGCTCATCGTCGTCACGTCGGCGGAGCTCATTCACGAGGCGCTCGTCAAGCAGGGCCCCATGTTCGCCAGCCGCCCGGAGGACAGCCCTACCAGGCTGCTCTTCAGCGTCGGCAAGTGCACCGTCAATTCCGCGCCCTACGGGCCCCTGTGGCGCGCACTGCGCCGCAACTTCGTCGCCGAGATCGTGTCACCGCCGCGGGTCAAGGGCTTCTCCTGGATCCGGGAGTGGGCCATGGGCAACCACCTCAGGCGCCTCCGTGCCGAGTTCGCCGCCACGGGGGCCATCCGCGTGATGGCCAACTGCCGCCTCACCATCTGCAGCATCCTCATCTGCATCTGCTTCGGCGCCAAGATCCCCGACGAGCTCATCCGCGAGATCGAGGAGGTGCTTAAGGACGTCATGATGATGACCATGCCCAAGCTCCCCGACTTCCTGCCCCTACTCACTCCGCTCTTTAAGAAGCAGCTCACCGAGGCCAGGAACCTGCGCTGGCGGCAGCTTAACTGCCTCGCGCCGCTCGTGCGCGCGCGGAGGGAGTTCCTCCGGAGTGGCGGCGATGCCAAGAAGGACGGCGAGGGGAACAGGGTGGTCGGCGGCGTGGAAATGATGAGCCCGCCCGGGGAGGCGTACGTGGACTCACTTTTCGAGCTCGAGCCGCCGGGGAGGGGGAAGCGGCTCGGCGATGAGGAACTCGTCACGCTCTGCTCCGAGGTCATGAGCGCCGGCACCGACACCAGCGCCACCGCGCTGGAGTGGGCCATGATGCACCTCGTCCTCGACCCCGCCGCCCAGGAGAGGCTCTACAACGAGGTCGTCGCCAAGGCCGGCAAGACCGCACGTGTCACCGAGGCCGACGTCGAGGCCATGCCCTACTTGCAGGTAATCAACAAACACGTTCCTGTCCTTCTAGACCTCATTAACTATAGTTGCTGGTTAATTAATAGTCATTACCGCAAAATTTATACCTATTTTGGAAACTTATATAGTATATCTGACAGATTGATTCCTGCAAAATTCTTGCGTCCCCAAGAAAACCTTAGTATTACTCTACCTAATACGTACTATGAATAGGACTCCACTCCACTTGAATCTGAAGGACAAGAACTGTTAATTATTTGGTTGATCGATCAACTAACTAACTAAACTTTGTGATGGGCACACGAGTATCACTGTCACCATCGATCGATCGGTACAAAGTTTTTTTATTCCAACCTACGAACTAAGATTGCGGCTACTAATTAAGGACAGATCAAGTTGAAATTAAAACACTGAGCTGGAACTAACTAGCTGGTGTCCAAAAATAATGACTTCTATATAAAACATAAGGTATGCTCTTCTGTCATGAAAATGACGTGCTGAGTGTACTCCATTAGGGCCAATGCAACAAGCAGATTTGTCAATTCCTCTGCTTAACTGAAAAGTGAAAACGATGGATAGCACATGCAATGATGCAAAGGATATAATTTGGGGTCCAGTTAATTAGGCATTTTGCTAATTAAGTTTGCCTTGTGATCACCATGTTTTCTAAAGCATGAATGTTTTCTAAAGCACAAACATTAAAGCATGAATGAAATATATGTTGATTATTTATCCTTTCGCTTACTTTAAAATTTGTGCAACTTGTTTTAGAAGTGAAAGCATGAAAGCACTTCTGAATAAGTAAACCAACTAAACACAAGAGGAGCGGGAGCAGGCCCGGATTGCAACATAGGGGATTCTTCTAAAACCCCGTAGAAATTGAATTGTTTTCTGCGAAACTCGTGCCTTCTCAGTAGATCGTGACGGCGAACAAGAGTACAACTGTACAAGTCTGCAAAATTTTTCTGCGTTCGAAATATATAGGGTATAAACTAGCTAAGTGATCTGCTAATAATCTAGAAAGTAGTAATTTTGACGGCAATGGCGATGTTTTGCGTGCAGGCGGTGGTGAAGGAGACGTTCCGGCGGCACCCTCCGAGCCACTTCGTGCTGTCGCACGCGGCGACGCGGGACACGGAGCTGGGCGGGTACCGCGTGCCGGCGGACGCGAGCGTGGAGTTCTACACGGCGTGGGTGACGGAGAACCCGGCGACGTGGCCCGACCCGGACGCGTGGCGCCCCGAACGCTTCCTCGAGGGCGGCGAGGGCTTCGACACCGACATCACCGGCACGCGCGCGCTCCGCATGATGCCCTTCGGCGCCGGGCGCCGCATCTGCCCCGCCGCCACCCTCGGCGTCCTCCACATCCAGCTCACGCTCGCCAGCATGGTCCGCGAGTTCCGGTGGGTCCCCGTCGCCGGCGAGGGCCCCCCCGACCCCACCGAGACCTTCGCCTTCACCGTCGTCATGAAGAACTCCCTCCGGGCCGCCATTGTCGAGCGGAGCAAGGAATCCACAAATTAATTGCGTTGCATGCTAACGTACGCGCAGCGCGGTGGTACGGGTAGGTTGATTATGGCGGGAGGGGTGACGCATTATAAATACCCCATGATCGATCGATTTTAGTTATTCGTTCGTCGATGGACGGACGGATATGCATGATGATGATGATGCAGTCTTGACTTTTTAGTGCTCTTTCTTCTCTTGATCTTGATTTTTAGTATTCTCTATCTTCTTCTCTTGATTTGATCCAGAAGTGTACCTACTACTGCTCGATCTGCTCATATATATTGGTTGTCATGTCCAGAAAAAAATAACCACGTTAATTTCATCCTCGATCTTGTGCATTGTGTAGGATCATTTTAATTGTGGGCCTTCTGTTTGTAACTAATGAAAAATCAACTCCTCAATTTTGTCCGGTTTTAACCTTCACAATCATCGGAAACAATCAATTCCTTTGATTTGCCCGGTTTCGGTCTGTTGATCTTGAGAGATACTAGTGTCGTTTTCTTCAATAATCAACGATTTTGATGTACGTTAGCCGGCTACTTAACGTATGAACATTCATAGCTTAGCTTCTATGATTACAATGAATGATGTTTGATGTGCAAGTGTGGACATAGCTGTAGATAAGCTACACCAATCTTTGATTGAAAAGATATATTAGGAGCTTACAACCAAGTTCGCGTGGGATAGGGTTTCCGACTGCAATAAGCAATCTCTAGTCCTCAGTATCGTCTGTTCGAGCTAATGAATGTTTTGGATTGTCCAATAATGACTTACTGCAATGTTTTTTTGCTATATTATTTCGGGAAAATATCAGATCGTTGCTTTTTGATCCAATGGTTCACGCACAATTGATTAAGTTACAGTCCCAGTTGAGACTGTATTGGAACTCTTTCTGTGTTCTGTGGGACTGAAAAGAGAACTGAACTTACGGCATGTAAAATTCTTGTATTTCAAACGATATCTCAAGTGTTATTTTCCACACTTTGTCTTCCTCCTCTGCAACTATACTTTCCTAGCTCTCACATTTGAACTCCCCAAACTCTTGGAGCATTAAAATTCATACATTAAGAGAGTTAGGAGAAAATTGAGTGGAGCATTTAGTGTTTGAGTCTTAGGTAGCTCTACTACCTCCACTAGTCTGGCCTCCACACTTCTCCTTCTTATCATCTCTCTGTCATACAAGCTCCCGCCCCCTCCTCTCTTCAAGCGAGGCACTCCATACTTCTCACCATCCCTATGTCTTCTAATCTTCTCCCACTCCTCTCTCTAGGGAAGCAAAGCCATGGTGCCATGACGAATGGCGACCCAAGCAGCCAAGGTGCCCCGATGACGAGGGCTAGCAGCACAACCGTGGGAGCTTGAGAAAGCCTGTGCGAGGAGCTAGAGGCGGTAGATATGAGCTTGAAAGCGATATTGAGGCACCCGGCTGGTCGCTGCATCCTCCTCGCATAAACTCAGCCCTCGCTACCACATGTGTGTCCTCCTTTGATAGGTTGGATGCTGGTATTTTTGTATTGGTTGTAATCTCTTTCTTAGTTTGTTGCATGAAGTGGAAAATTTTGTTGCGCTTGTCTTTTCAGGTGTTGAAAAGTGTTGCAATTTAGTTATTTGTTGATGCAGTTGGGTTTGTAATTTGTTGCATCATACTTTTATTTTTGTTTCATTAGTGATATCTATTTTTTGCATTGGGGAGTCCATACTTTATTCAATCGTGTGGGGAATTTGTTGCACCAACAATGTTTTTGTTACGTCTGGAAAGAGAATGTTACAGAGTTGTAAAGTAGTATATATAGTTGTTGCACTGGATGAAGAATTTGTTGTAGACTTACTAAATAATTGTTGCACCTAACCTTTTTTGTTGCACTAGATTGGATGGCTAAGATCGAACGATTTAAGTCAAATATGATGGTGGAGAGGAGCATACATAGAAAAGCTCCCATCGTACATTCGGACACTAGTAACTCCTTATACAAAATACACACACCATCCTAGGTAAGAGTATGTATATGCTATCCACCTGTCCACATATCTCTGCTTTTATCACAATTTCATTTGGATGGGTCAAGATGGTCAGGTTATACTCCATATCAGAACTAGGAAAGCATAGTTCTAAATGTGGCAATTAAACGGAGGGGGATACCAATTTAAGAGTTTTATTGAAAGAAAGAGTAGTGCACATGACAAATTAAAACATTTATTCAAAAAGGGAAATGGAAAATTCACTTCTTTAGAACATGATCGAACATGGCAAGTTAAAACCTTCATTCAAAAAGGGAAATGGAAAAGTCACTTCTTTAGAACATGATCTCGGGCTAGCTTCCTCCCTCCTGTACAACATTCGATATTAATTGGAATAGTGTGCTTAATTTAAAGAAAATTGACCCATGTTGTCCACCCTTTTTATATAGATGCAACTTCAACCTTTAAAATGTTTAATTACTCTCCTTACAATTCTTACATAAATGAGTAGGGATTTGGAAGAAAAAGGGGTAAGCCGATGTCTCGACCTTCAACCATTAGTCGCAGATATATGTTCTCTAACATAGACATGTAGTTCTAATGAACAGACATAAACATCCAAATTTTAAGATAGAGAAACTAAAATTTGGAATTTCTTAGTCTAAATGTGGACCGGTTTTGGGCTCCGATTTTCTCCCCAAAAGATGGTTTTCAAAACGGTTTTCAAAACTATGCATTGTGCAAACAAAACGGGAGTTGTATGTCAATGCAAATTCAAAAACAGGATAAGCACAGAAAAGACATAACAAAAATCTTTAGACCCTGTTTGGAACGGAAGAATTTCATAAGAATTTTTTTGGAACTTCACATAAAGTAGTACAAATCCTATGAAATTTCTCCATTCCAAACAAGGCTTTAGTATTCACGAGGAGCATTTTTTATTTAGATCACTCATCTATCAAACAAACAAAATACGTACTTTTTCCCAAAAAAAAAATTCAGTACATCTTGAACCATCGAATTACCTTTAGATCCATGTGAAACCGTAAACAACACTTTGCTCTCCTGTCGGCTTCACCGAGCACCGGTGAAGTCCGTCACCATCATTGTCACCTCTCATGGTACATAGCCACCGGTGCCTCCCTTGGCATCGGCACCTTTGCCAACCACCACTAACTTGATAGTCTCGTCCATCATTATACCACCTGTCGCCATGAGTAGAACCAGGGGTGCCAGGTATACCTCAGTACCCTAAAAATATGAGAAACTTCAAATTTTCATCTCTTCAATAGACTAAATTTGTTGATTAAATTGGTTTTGATTTTGGATTTTTAAGACCTTAGAACTATTTGTATTATACTTTTAACAAATTTCAAATATATATTTGATTTATGATGATACTAAATTACTGCACAAAACTATAGAATTATATGTGTGAAGTATATAATAAAAAATTTCAGTTCCGCGCCACTGCCTCACTGCCTGTCGCCCTTCTTCAACCCCGCACAGACCAACCTAACCAGTTAAATTATTGCCACGTTGTTTTTTTTTTTTTTTTTGGCGAGAGATTACTATGGAATCAACTTCTCTTGAAACAGCGCTATTACGCACACCAGAGACGGGCGACTATTCATGAGCTCAGCTTTACCTCACGCTGCTACACTGTATCCATCCAGCGCGCCAACGATGGCAATCAACCCTCTGTACTGCCGATAGGAGGAAGAGGAGAAGAAAAGTGAAGAAGAAGCATCAACTAGCTAGCTAAGACCTGTGAGCGACGACCTGGCCGGCGAGCTCGTCCAGAGATTCACATGCACCCATTTAATAACCCCTCTGCACTCTGCCTCCCCTCTTGCTCCATCCATCCAATTAAATCCATGCACCGTGCATCCATTCTGATCTCATCGTAGATGGATGGATCTAATATATGCGTCTTCTGATCGATCGATCCACCGTGCATCTATTCTGATCTCACAATAGACGGATGGATCTGATGTATCTTTTGATCGATCGGTGCCCATACATATATGAATTTTGATCTCACCATAGATGAGTGGATCCACCGTACATCCGTTAATAAGTGATCTCACCATAGATGGATGGATTTGATGGATCTTTTCACTTTAGGGCAGAACATTGAAGCGCTTCCTTTCTACAACTGGGATTTTATTTTCACGAGTCACCATGACGTGCGCGGATCCGGCGAAAACGACCTTGATTGTCCAATACACACAACATGCGCCGAGGCAGGGCGTACGTGAAAGCAGATCGAGAATTAAACTCGCCCTGGGCCACCGGAGTTACTCCGGTGCTCTTCCCGGCAGGCCGTGATTCACACTGCAGAAAAGGAGAAGTTAATGCTGTTAGGGCATGTGCAATGGTGCTTTATTTCAATTTGGTATAAGGTGCTTCTCAAAGATTTTCTTGGGTGAAAGAGAGAAAATGAGGAGAGAGATATAGACCAACTACTAATGTATAGTCAGGCTATAACTGATTCCAAAGCACTTATTATCTATTACATGTGGGCTAATATTTAATTTTATAGATAATACTATAGCTAATTTATTAAAGAAATTATCTATATATTATCTATAAATGATATAGACATTTTTTATAGCTAGTACAATTACATATGTCCTTAGTTGCTACCATCGATCACCTCGACCACATCTAGTCTAGGCTCTTAATACTTCGTGCACTACACTACAGTGCTGCAATTACAACCGTCCTACTATCCCTCACTATGCAGCATAGTACACTGCTTAGCTAGCTAAGCTAGGCCGGACTATGACATGCAGCGACGCTTGGCACATGCATGTACTAGCTATATGCCACGTCAGGTCAAGTGCACGCGTGTCCTTTATATTGCTTTTGTCTGTCATTGTCAGGCTGGGAGCCTCAAGCTGAGGCGCCTGAGCCAGATGGAGTGCATGACCATGTTGATCACGTCGAACCGCTTCGCCGGCCAGTTGAGCCGGAAGTGGCACCGGACGCGCAGCACCGCCTTCCGGCCGTCCGAAATCCAAGGAGGATGTCCTTGATCGCCGGGATGCGGCCCATGGGTACGGACGCCGAGAACCGGCGGCAGTCCAGCACGACGCTGAACGGCGGGGAGTAGTTAGCGGAGATGAGCACCGGCATGCACCCGCGGTTATCGCCTCCACTTGAGGGCCAGCCATCTCGTACACGCTGGGACAGAGGCAGAACAGAACCTCGCCCTGCCCAAGAGTTCAAAGTAGTCAAATGTATTGAGTTGTATGCACCAATCAATTCACCCTACGGTGATCACCTCTACTCAAGGGCCAGCCACCTCATACCCGCTGGAACAGGGGCAGAACAGAACCTCACCCTGCCTAAGAGTTCGAGGTAGTCAAATGTATTGAGTTGCATGCACTAGCCAATTCACCCAAAAGCTTAAGCTGGTTAGAAAAGGTGGTTAATTCATTTATACTTAACACTCCATCTCATGTACAGTCTCCTTCAGACCTAGGACGTGGAGTAAAAGTGGACTACAATTATTTTTTTAATTGTGCCAACCGAGAGACCTTTTAGTTCTGATATCATATTGAGTTGAATACACCAGTCAATTTACCCAAAAGCTTAAACTGATGAAGAAAGACAGCCAATTCACTTATACCTTAATAAAATATACTATTCTAAAAATATAAAAACAAAAATAGGCTGGACTAGTCAATTTGGTCTCGGCATGCGTGTTGAACCGGACTCAGTCCGGCAGGCCATGTTAGGAGGGCGGAATCCTAGGCCGCCTTTCCTCACCCCTGGTTCACCGGCATTGCCGTCGCCCGTCGCCGCTTGGTCCCCCGCGCCTCGCCGTCGTCTCCAAGACGCTCGCCGTCGCACCCTGCCACCTGTGCGGAATCGTGGCGCCGTCCCCGACGTGGACCTCCGGCAGCGCCACGTCCGTGACAGGGTCGAAGCCCTCCGACATATTGTCAGGACCCGTCATAGAGCGCAAGGAAAATTTCAGGAAGCAATAGAAGTCTGCGTTGGAAGTTCAGGAAGCGATGGTTTCACTTAAGTAAAAGAAGGGCTGCTATCAGTAATAGTTAAAGCCGAGTCATATCGAAGGGTGAAACAAGAAGTAGTAATTATCTTAAAGTATCTCGTTTTGTCGTTTTACTGTTTACCGTCATGTTATGACTGAATTACAAGCTGTAAGTTTGAACTTGGCTTATAAGCCTAACTGTACGAAAGGAAAAGGAAGGGATCAGACCTTCAACTTATGACTCAAGTAAAGTAGTTCTGGTAGAGTTCTTTAGTTCTCCTGATCTCCGTAGCTTCTAAAATCCATTTTTCCTCGTTCGTCTTGCTCTCGAGTACTTCCGATCCTGACAAAGGTATCAGAGCAACAGATTGATCCTTGGAGTAAAGTCCGATCAGTGGAGGTTGGTTGCGAAACTTCATTCGTTGCCGTAAAATCCCGACACTGAGTTGGATTGGGCGCTACTGTGTTGGATCGTCAAGAAAGATCGTCTGGAGAATCCACTGATGGTCGTAACTACCAGATCGCAAGAAAACATGGCAAGCAAGGAGGAAGTCATGGAGATGAAGGCGGAGATAGCAGCGATCAAGGAAGATTTGGCGGACCTCAAATCATTGAAGACTGAATTCAAAGAAAAGAAGGAAATCCTGAAACAGATGTGTAAAATGGGTCCATCAAGTCCTGGGCATGAAGGAGAAGAAGCGCAGAACAAAATTAATACATCTGCCACAGAGGAAGTTGAAGTGGGAGCCATCGCGACAGATCATTCAACGGCAGGAAACCAGGTAACAAATCAAAACACATCTGGTCCAACAGTAACACCAAATAATCATAGAACTGATGGAAGAGCGAGGGAAGTGCAGTTCATTTTTTAGATAAAGGAAAACAATCCGGCCTCTTCACTCGAGGAGGAATACGGCCAACAATACATAAACCCAAAAGTACAGAAAAGAGTAACCGGCTATGCAGCCACAACACGCGAACCAGACAACAGACAAACGACTAATAAGACAATCCAAAAGAATTACAATGACATGGCTCTAGGCCTCAATTCTAAGATTCCTTTTCCAACAAGGATTGGCAAAAGCTCATGAGATTGTAGTCTCTAGCATTCTGCATCCCTTTAAGAGCATCCCCTTCTCTTCCTCTTTAGACAGCGGAGACCAGCTTCTGATCCAATACGTCCCCCTGAAGATTACCTGTGCAAATGAGTCAATAGAACCTCCATTGAATATCATATCATTCCTATACAACCATATTGACCAACATAGGGTCACAGCACCTAATAAAATTTGGAACTTAAGCTTAGGATTAACACCCTTAAGCCAAGAGCCAAATAAAATAGATACATTGGAAGGAGGTTGAATACCAAATGAAATGAAAAAGGTATTCCAAATAGATCTTGCCAAGTGACAATCAAAAAACAAATGTTGAATTGTTTCATTAGAAAGACAAAAACAACATTTAATACTACCTTGCCACCTTCTTTTAGCTAAATTATCTTTAGTTAGAATTACACCGGACTTTAAATACCAAAGAAAGATTTTAACCTTCAACGGGATTTTAAGCATCCAAATGTCACACTTGCTAGGAATGGAATTTTCCTGAATCAAGGCATTATACATCGAGTGCACCGAAAAAATACCCTTTCTGCTAAGAACCCATCTAAATTTGTCTCTATCTAGAGATAAGGAAACATTAACAACTTTTGAAACTAGTCCATACCAAGTTGTCAAGTCGGATCCCATTAACAACCTTCGAAAGGAGATATTGAGCGGGATCGATTCAAGTACTCTTGCTACTGAAACATCTTTTTTCTTAACCAATCTATAAAGATTAGGATACACCTCCATAAGAGATTCAGAACCAATCCACACATCCTCCCAGAATCTAGCACATCTCCCATCCCCTAAACGAAAGGAACCCATAGACAGGAATTGCTCTTTGACACTCATCAATCCCGACCAAAAATGCGAATCTCCGGCCTTCCTGGAAACTTGTGTAATGGATTTACTATGTAGGTATTTCCTTCTAAGTAAGTCTTGCCATAGGCCTCCCTCACTTAAAAGTTTAAATAGCCACTTACCGAGCAAACATCTGTTCTGCAATTCCAAATCTAAAATTCCCAAACCACCCATACATTTAGGTTTAGTGAGCACAGACCATCTTGCCAATCTATATTTCTTCTTATGTTCATCGCATTGCCAAAAAAACTTGGATCTGTAATAATCTAGTTTCTTAATCACCCCTTTAGGAGCTTTAAAAAAAGATAGCATAAACATGGGTAAACTAGAAAGAACTGAATTAATCAGTACCAATCTGCCACCAGCAGAAAGCAGTTTTCCTTTCCAACTAGCAAGCTTCTTTTGAAATCTCTCTTCCACTGAAATCCAATCTTTATTGCTAATTCTTCTATGGTGCATTGGGATACCTAAATATCTAAAGGGAAGAGTTCCCTCTTTGCACCCAAAAAGTTGAACATATTCCTTCTTGTAATTTCTAGCTTCACCAAAAAGGAATATTTCACTCTTATGGAAATTGATCTTAAGACCAGAAAGCTGTTCAAAAACATTCAAGACAAGCTTTAAATTCAGAGCCTCATGCAAATTATGCTCCAGAAAGAGAATCGTGTCATCCGCATACTGAAGGATAGAAAGACCCCCATCCACTAAATGCGGGATGATCCCTCTAAACTGGTTATGATCCTTAGCCCTAGTTATCAAAATGGCAAGCATGTCCGCTACCAGATTAAACAAAAGCGGTGATAAAGGATCTCCTTGTCTCAATCCTTTCAAAGTCTGGAAGTAACGCCCAAGATTATCATTAACTTTAACATTCACACTTCCTTTGCTGACCATGCTTTCGATCCACTTACACCAAGTTGTGGAAAAACCTTTCATTATGAGAGATTGCTGGAGAAAATCCCATTTAACCTTGTCATATGCCTTCTCAAAATCTAATTTAAGCATCACTCCATTGAGATTTCTCTTTTTTAATTCATGCAAAGTTTCATGTAAGATGATAACTCCCTCCATTATGTTTCTACCCGACATGAAGGCAGTTTGCGAAGGTTTCACAATCTTTTGCGCAACTGAAACCACTCTATTAGCCATTACCTTAGAAAAAACCTTGAAACTCATTTAAAAGACAGATTGGTCTAAACTGCTGAATTTGCTTAGCCTCTTTTAGCTTTGGCAACAAAGTAATTGTTCCGAAGTTTAAGCTAAAAAGTGACAAATTACATTTGTGAAACTCAAGAAACATGGCCATTAGGTCATTTTTAATAAGCCCCCAAAACTCCTGATAAAACTCAGCAGGAAAACCATCTGGCCCAGGAGCCTTATTACGTTTCATCTGGAAAATTGAATCTTTAACTTCTTTATACGTAAACTGAGCTTTAAGAATTTCATTCTCCTCATTAGACACCTGGGGAATATCCTCTCTTTGCGATTCAATCATGGAGAAGTTACTTCTCTCTGGCGATCCGAACAAAGTTTTGTAATACTTGGTAATGTAATTCTTAAGGTTTTCTTCTCCTCTTATTACCCCCTCCTCCTGTTCTAGCTGGAAGATTCTAGTCTTCCTATGTTTTCCACTAGCAACAAGCTGAAAATATTTAGTATTTCTATCCCCCTGAAGAAGCCTAGTAGATTTAGCTCTCTGATACCAATAAAGTTCTTCTTCCCTAAGGAGAGAAGCTAGTCTCTGCTTAAGGCATTGTTTTAACTCCACCTCCTGAGGACTAAGCAAAGTAGATTCAGCCTTCTTATCTAACTCACCTGCTTGTCTAATGAGATCTTTTTTCACCTTCTTATTAGATCCACTCACATTCTTGGCCCATCCTCTAAGGAATTGTCTCAATCGCCTTATCTTGCTTTGCCAAATCTCTAACGCATTTGAACCATTAGTCCTTTTATTCCAAACCTCCGCAACTATCTTATGGAAATCATCACGCAACAACCACCCTAATTCGAATCGAAATACAGTACTTTTATCACCATGAGTTCCTGCTCCCGTATTAAGAAGTAAAGGAGTATGATCCGAAATCTCCCGACTAAGCGCCACCACTGACGTTAATGGAAATTTTTGTTCCCATTCCGTACTCATCAAGATTCTATCTAATCTTTCATAAGTAGGAACCTCTAAAGAGTTGGCCCACGTAAATCTACGACCAGCCATCTGAATTTCCCTTAAGTTCAAGCTATCAATTACCGCGTTAAACAAAAAAGGCCATTTACTACTGTATTTACCATTGCTCTTCTCACTAGAACTTCTTATAATGTTAAAATCACCACCAATTAGAATGGGTAAAGATTCTTTGCTACATGAACGAACCATTTCGGTGAGAAAAGCCTCTTTGAATTTTGGTTGAGCAGCCCCATAAACTGCTACCAAAATCCATTGAAAACCATCCTCTTTACATCTTAGACGGAATTTGATATAAAAATCCCCCTCCTCAATGCTTCCTATATCAAAAAAGTCTAAATTGACACCCAATGCGATACCACCTGACCTCCCATGAGGTTCCGTCCAATGCCAAAGAAAATTCCTACCCCCACACAAATTATTGAGTGTATGGGTAGAAAAATCTTTTTTACCAGTCTCCAAAATAGCAATAAAATCTAGTTGCTGCTCTTTGGAAGTATCCGAAAGGAATCTAGATTTAGCCAAGTCACTTAGACCTCTGCTATTCCAAAAAATTCCTTTCATTTTAACCTAATCTTATTGCTCCTGACAAATTTAACCTTGCACTTGCTCTGCTTAGAGAACATGGCGCAATCTCTACTCTTCTTATTTCTTTTATACACAACTTTAAAATCACTACTAAGGTGACCATTATCAACCTCTAAAATCTCATCAGTTGGACCACCGCAAACAGATGATAGGGAGGCCGGAAAATCACATTCCTCGAGCGACTCAGAATCACTATCGCAAGGTCCCAAATTTTCATTCTTACAATCGGAAGTTAAACAAGAAGCAGTTCTAGATGTGTCAACTTTGAATAGATTGTTAACCGCAGAAACAGATTCTTCCAATGAATTACCACAAAAGACTCCCAATTGATTAATATTGGCAATCGCATCACTAATAGGAATAGAAGATAAACTTAAATCAAGAACCGTACCTTCATTGAAATCCAGATTCTTCATAGCAGCCCTACGTTCAGCACGCACCAAAGAATGCTCAATGCCAGACCCTGCCAATCTCGGGGAAGCACGGAAAGGAGATAGGCTTGCCTCAGGAATATTAGCCGCCTCCAGCACATTAACCCTGGCCGAAACCTCTGCATCCTTGACCAGAGAAGAAGAAGACACCTCCACAGGCAAAACCTTCTGCTCTCCCTCCAGACTCGCATCAACCAGGTGCTCAATATGTGTACTTACACCATTATCCCAGCCCATCTGAGAAGACACATCAAACTCAGAGTGAACTGGATCTTGAGAAAACTGCTATTCCAACCGCCCAGGCAAACCAGCCTCGCCCTCAACTGCACTGCTGGCATTACATCCTTGAGGAAAAACGCCACCCAGTTCAGTTGTCCCATTAATAAAATCAGACTGCTTCATTGGAAATTCAGTAACACCTGAGCCCACATTTCCATGCCTCAGCTCCTCCAGGTTTGATTCATCATTATCTTCAGCCATAACTTTGTCAACAGCTTCTTCTAAGTGCAGTTCATGGGTGGTCATAATACTTTTGGCCCAGAATATGGAACAGATCTGAATCACATAAGTAGACCTCCAGTGAACTGTGATCCACACATCAACAATTATGATGTGAATGGGATACGAAGACCTCCTGTCAACTTGTGGAATGGTTATGGCTTAAGATCTCATTATCCTGGAGTTCAATGGATTGACGGACAAACCAATCTAGCCATGGGAGATGTCGGCAATACTAATCATTATGCAGAAGCGGTCATCAAGGGACCCAGGTTGGAGATTCCTCTGTTTGACCGAGATGGAGTGTTAAACTGGTTGAAACAGTGCGAGAAGTTCTTTGAGATTTCAGGAACACCAAGAGATCAGTGGGTAAATCTTGCATCTGCGCACTTGACTGGTTGCTCAGCTACTTGGTTCAAGGGAGTGGGCATCCCTAGTTATTCTTTGACATGGCCGCAATTCAATGCAATGATTTGTGATCATTTCTCTGATGTATCAGCGCATGATGCAGTGGAAGACTTGTTGAACATCAGACAACACACCACAGTCAGTGATTTCATTGACAAATTTGAAGAGTGTATTGCTCTGGTCAGGAGAGACCACTCGTATTTACAAGAACACTTCCTGCTGAGTTGCTTCATTGGGGGTTTGAGAGGTGACATTAAGCATGATGTGTGTGGACAAAGGCCTCAAGGGCTGATGGAGGCTTACTGGTATGCACGAGTTTATGAAAAATCAGCAGCCGCCAAGAGAAATCAGGTGAATGTTGATTATAGTATATTTGGGGAAAATAGTAGTAAGATCATTCAATCGGGCAACAACTCAACTACTCAGAAGCAAACTGAAAATGCAACTCAAGTCAAGATAGAAGAGAGAAACAAAAACCCATGTTGGTTCTGTAAAGAACCATGGAACCATACTCATAAATGCAAAATCAAAAAAGCACTCCATGCTATACTGATGAAAGGTGAGGAGGAAGAAGAATCGATTATTAGAGAGGGTGAACCAGTTTTGGAGAATGAATTTGTGTCTACTCCTGAAAGCCCGGAGGTAGAAATCCATCCATAGAAAGTGTTTCCATACTTTATTCCTTGAGGACAAGGAATCAGTTGAGCAGGGGGAATTGTCAGGACCCGTCATAGAGCGCAAGGAAAATTTCAGGAAGCAATAGAAGTCTGCGTTGGAAGTTCAGGAAGCGATGGTTTCACTTAAGTAAAAGAAGGGCTGCTATCAGTAATAGTTAAAGCCGAGTCATATCGAAGGGTGAAACAAGAAGTAGTAATTATCTTAAAGTATCTCGTTTTGTCATTTTACTGTTTACCGTCATGTTATGACTGAATTACAAGCTGTAAGTTTTGAACTTGGCTTATAAGCCTAACTTTACGAAAGGAAAAGGAAGGGATCAGACCTTCAACTTATGACTCAAGTAAAGTAGTTCTGGTAGAGTTCTTTAGTTCTCCTGATCTCCGTAGCTTCTAAAATCCATTTTTCCTCGTTCGTCTTGATCTCGAGTACTTCCGATCCTGACACATGTCGGCGTTGCACATGACCCGGATCGCGTCGGCGGCGGACAGGATCGGGGCCTACACATGCACGTGGTGTGTGCTTGCCAGATATTGTCACGTACTGCCGTTTCCAAAAACATCAAGACTCATGAGCTCCTACTAATAATAAGCCGCAAACCGACGCAACTGTGCGGACGATTCATGTCTCCCTCTGCCCTCTGGTCTATGCATGACAGAGACGTCTTAGCTAGCTAAGCGTGCAACTATATGTAACGCGTGCAGCATCAGTACTCCTTGGTGTCCTTCAGCTTAATTAACGAAAGCAGCTGATCAACTGCCTAACGAAATTACTGTATGCAAACACTACAGATTAGGCGCCGCTTTGGAACGCAAGATTTCTACAATAATTTCGTAGAAAAGCTCACATTTTGTGAGTGGATGGTACGGGCCCGAAGCTAATCGATTAGAACGTACCCAGTCATGGCAGGAGACGAAGAAGTGGTCGGCGCCGGCGGGGCGGTTCCAGTAGGGGTACTTGGTGGCGAGGACGTCGACGTAGTGGGCGACGAGGCGCAGCTGGGGCCCCCGGTAGTCGATCATATCCCGGCGGTAGATGTAGCTGACGATGTTGACGAAGCTGATGGGGAGGAAGAAAGCGTGCGCCTCGCCGGGGTGCCGGCTGGCGGCGCCCTCAATCTCGGCGATGAAGTGGCCCTCGATGGCGTACACGCTCGCGCTCGTGCTCGATCGGCGGCTCGCCTTCCCTGTACACCCACACACCTTGAACCTCTTCTCCATCTCAATGTACGAATTACCACTGTTAATTAATCATGGCATGTTCCCAATTAAATTCCTGCAAAGATCTTGTACCATGGTGGTAAAGCATTTAGGTATGTGTATGTGTAATTGTGTGCTGTTAGTCATTTACATGCTTTGCCATGCAAAATTTTTGCTGATATAGATGAGAGAGAATAAAAGAGAATATATCTACCTCTTCGTGAAGAGACGACCATATAAACAATATAAAACAATATTATATGAGTTATTATCTATAACTAGCAACGTGGCCCGCGTACTTGCGTGTGCATCATCTATAAAACATGCTTAAATAACTTGGCAATATATATGGAGTTTTGCTTTTTGCAAAATAGATCGTGCAGGTGTGATATTTTGATATTATATATTATATGAGAAAATATATTCACTCTCGTGCGTGAATATTGTTTATATATTATATGAGAAAATATATTCACTCTCGTGCGTGAAGAAAGCGTGCGCCTCGCCGGGGTGCCGGCTGGTGGCGCCCTCAATCTTGGCTAGGGGTGCAAACGGATCGGATACGGACGGATTTCACTCATTCCGTATCCTATTCTAAATTTTTCTCGGATATAGAATCGATCTGGGCGATCTGATTCGAATCACGAATACGGATTACTTGATCGCGAATCTGAGCGAATCTGAGATCATTCGGATCGGTTAGTCTCGGTCACGAATAGTTAGTCGGATAATGCGTGAAAGCAGAAACCATATATGTCATGCATATTAGGATCGATCAACCATACACAAAACTTTAATAGAACCTTCAAGACATATAAGTATTTCAAATTCAATAATAGGTGTCTTCCCTATATATGAATAACATGCATCCAAGTATAATTTCAATCAACATATGAACTTATATGATGTATAATGTTTATGTTTATCGGATCTGTTATCAAATATCTATTTCACTAATTTACACTGATATTTTTCGGATATATCGGTACGGATCGGATACTTCTTTTCCCATATCTTAACCTATATTTTTTTCGGATAGGCGGATCGAATCCGGATATAACCCGATATTATTTTTTCAGATTCAAATCAGATTTTAAACGAATTGAACTCGGATCGGTCAGAAATTATCCGCCCCATTTAGACCCCTAATCTCGGCGATGAAGTGGCCCTCGATGGCGTACATGCTCGCACCGGGCCCCTCGTGCTCGATCGGCGGCTCGCCTTCCCTGTACGCACGCCCACACACCTTGAACCTCTTCTCCATCTCAATGTACGAATTACCACTGTTAATTAATCATGGCATGTTCCCAATTAAATTCCTGCAAAGATCTTGTGCCATAGTGGTAAAGCATTTAGGTATGTGTATGTGTAATTGTGTGATGTTAGTCATTTACATGCTTTGCCATGCAAAATTTTTTGCTGATATAGAGGAGAGAGAATAAAAGAGAATATATCTACCTCTTCGTGAAGAAATCGACCATATAAACAGTATAAAACAATATTATATGAGTTATTATCTATAACTAGCAACATGGCCCGCGTACTTGCGTGTGCATCATCTTTAAAGCATGCTTAAATAATTTGGCAATACATATGGGGTTTTGCTTTTTGCAAAATAGATCGTGCAGATGTGATATTTTGATATTATATATTATATGAGAAAATATATTCACTCTGTTTCGCAATACTTGTTACATGTAATCTAAACTTTCTTCCTCAAATACTTGCATAGTAAAACAGTAAACATAGCGTAACACAACATTTTTCATTTATATCATCATCTCTTAATTTTGTTATTGCAATATTTATCTCTTACTTTCAGTACTTTCTTTTAGCACACACAACATTGCTTATACTGGTATAATTGAATGAATACTTGTCGATGTATCATTCTCTTAATCTCTTAATTTTGTGGAGGTCCACCAAATAAAGAGAGATAATATTTTCTCATTTTTAATTTTTAGCTAATTCTATATTTTCTTAGCGATCATAAAAAATGCAGCGACATTTATTACATAATAGTTAATAATTTATATTTATATATATATATCAAATTCCTTACTTTATTTTTTCCTTTTGAAATCAGATTAAAGATAAGATGTTTTACTTTATTGTGAAAATTTATAGCCTATTTTCCTTTTTTCTTAGCAACTCTTCATGAGCTTTTAATATATAATAGATAATAGATTTTTGGTATATTTCTATATTTTGTTAGAAAGATCCGATGACGATTATAATTAGGGCTTACCAGATTAAAGGCGACTTGTTTTGCTTTTTTATGAGAATTTCTAGATCATTTCTCTTTTTTCTTAACAATTGTAATTAGAATCCACTAGATTAAAAGCCAGATGTTTTACTTTTTTGTGAGAAATTCTAGTCTATTTCTCTTTTTTTTAATAACCCTTCGTGAGCTTTTAATATATAATAGATAACATTTTTTATGCTATAATTAAAAGATTGTAGGATTTCATAGAAACAACCTTAAAATGCCATCTGTTATAAAAGTTATAATTTAGCTTTGTGTTTAGATGATGTGGAAGAGCATATAAACAACAATCATCTCTACAACTATAGATGATCTTAGGTGCGAAGATTTAGATCACCAGTACGTACAATCCCCATCTACTATCTTAATTTAAAGACGCAATTCCTCCGGTGCGTCCCTCAAATTCTTGCGGTGCATCCCTTCTTACATTACATCATGCATGCATGGTTACAAGAACCTGTGCCCCTAAATCCTCGAACCTAAACCTGATCACGAACTAGCTAGTTCCGCTGTACAGGTCCGTGAGTAGAGTCTAACCATACATCCACTTAATTAAAGCTGCACACTTGTATAGGCTAGTGCTCAATTGGTAGCCACTTGTACTTTTGATTAAAGCTGTAAACCACTCCATAAACGGAAACGTACGTTAGGTCCACTGCTGGACGTTCGGCAGGTCCAGTCAGTCTAGATCCTCTAGAAGCCGGAACTGATAATTCAATTATAAATCAATGTGCGCGTGCTGCCTGTAAGATTAGGAAGGAAATGACAAATGTGTTGCACCAAACGGGCAGAGCACCGACCAGCCAACGACAAGAACCGATCGAACGATCCATCCATCAATGTATTCCGTTGGCCGTTCAGATCATTAAGGAAGGCGTGTTGATGCTCTGAAGTGGCAACGCATCCATGTCCTACCTGCGAGTATCTAGTTGTTGGAAGTTGGAACCCTCCGTTTTTTTTTCATATCATTAAGGCGTGTTAATGCTCCGAAGTCGCAACGCATGCATGTCCTACCTGCTAGAATTAGTTGTTCGAACCCTACGTTTTTTTCTCCACCCCGACACACTTTTTTTTTTATTTACAAATCTGGCTTCCGTGTGAACGAATTTACAAAACTAGCCACGCCCTTGACTGTGGAAGAAGCGATAGGCGACACGTGTCAACTGTTGCGCTAGGGGAGCACAGTACCACGCCGGTGCAGCTGCCGTGTAGCTAGAGCTCGGCAGCATAGTCGCCACGGTCTTATGGCTTGGTAGTGAGAGATCGTGTGGAGGTTTATTTGTGTGTTTGATGAGTTATTGACTGTGTTTGAGCTTGAGGCGCTCAAGTTTGAGTTTAATTTGAATGCGTTGTTGAATTTGAAGTAATTTGAGGTGTTGCCAGTTTTGACGGCACTATTGTTTCAGAACGACGGTAGTGCCAGACAGGCAGCACTGCCAGCATGGGAGCGGCGGTAGTGCTGGCATGCGGATGTACCGAGTCCTAGTTGGCGTAATTATCTTCTAGGAATGATCATTTCTGGGATTTTTGGGAGGCAGTACTACCGGTATTGAAAATGCGGTAATACCAACCAATGGCACTACCAGCCAATGCGTGGCGGTAGTACCGGCCGGTGGTACTACAGGCCCCAGAGGGTGGTAGTACCGGCCAGTTGGTACTATCAACCTCTAATTGGAGGTAGATATTTTCTAGAGCGAATATCTATGCACTGTCAACTGTGGTTAAATGATGTTATTGTATATCTTTGTTGAGCAATACTATGTAACGTGTTTGTTTGTCTGTGTTGGTTGCAGGACTTTGGTGCTAGACCATAATGAGATGAAGAAACCAGGACTAGGCTAGGAGAGCTGAGGTCCAAAATGGTCAAGAAACGCCAAAAGATGACTAAGGCCGGAAAGTAGTTGCGAGTTGGGAAGACAAGGAGCCAAAGCGTGAAGCACAAGTGATGAACATGGCGGGCAACATCATGGAATGAGACTAAACTCAAGGAGGAGTCAAGGTCCAGAACGGTCAAGAAAGCCGAAAGTGTCATGATGAAACGGTCAAGGATATGTGGCGCACAAGTGACTTGGGTCCGTTTGCAAACAAGGTGGTTCGATAGAGTCCAGATGCATAAGAGAATTGGCGAGAAACCATTAGGGTCACATCATGGATGACGAAGCATAGGCGATGCTTCGAGTGGAAGAAAAATACCGGTCATGGGGCAAATTGGTAATATGTCCATTACTAGGGATCGAGTAAGTTTGGAAAACCGCGACGGTGGTCTTGAGAAGTGTGCTTGTGTGAGTGTAAAACCTGTTATGTGTATTTGGTTATCAGGTTAACCCATGTAAATATGAATGATATGCACTTGAGTATCCAAGTTTTAAGATTAGGGTTGTCTCCATTATATAAGGAATGTAGAGGTAGATAAAAGACTAAGTCTTAAGCCTAGGAGAAAGATTAGGATTTCCACAAGATTTTCATTTTCTTGTGTGTGTGCTTTTTGGGAGTTTTGCCCTCAGGCTTTGTAATCATCTATCTTACTCTAAAATGAAATCAAAATTCGAGCTCAAGCTTTGCCTCTTGTTTTAATCTTCCATCTTTTTGAGTTTTCGATCTTTCTTTATGATTTCTTTTTCTCTTGATCTTGTGTTGCCAAGAATGAATGATTGATACTTGATCTTATGTTACCAAGGATAAATGATTGATGAATAAATCCTCTGTGGATCATATTCTAATCATCTAGACAAACTCTCACATGATTGTAAGAGATTTCTCAAAAAACCGGTTTTTGGTTTGAGAAGGAAGGATCTAAGGTATTTCTTGATCTTGCACGTTTGAGGGCAATTTCTTTAGAGTTCTAGCTTGGTGTAATATGTAAAAAACCATCTAAGATTATCTTGATCATTAAATTCCCACAAACAACCTCAGGGTGAAGTTTTTGTATTTAACCTTGTTTTCTAACAACCTTCACTAACTTCGAAAAAAGGTCGAAACTTTGATGCTAATCTTTAAAATTGAAGGTTAGAATAAATTTCTAACACCCATAGGAAGGTATACAAGGTTTGTAGGATTTCGATCAACCAATCAAAAGATACACCGATTTTGGTTTTGAAATCATATCGATTTTTCTGTTTATTGCCCCAATTTTACTATTCACCGGTAGCACCGGACTTTGCATAGCGTTAGTGCTACCCAAGAGGTGAATTTCTCAGAAAATTCATTTTTTTCGCACTTTGATCTAATGAGGTTTTGGTTGGTTTCTTTAGGGGTAAAATTTATTTTGTAATCATTCCCCCCTTCTGATTGCCATTTCCAGTCCTTCAAGTAGGGACTTGCCAAGCATCCCTAGCTCAGTAGGCTAGCACCAAGTGTTTAATTAAGTGATTAATTAATTAAAAGTGATAAATTAAGTAAAGTGATTAATTAAGTGACTAATTAATCAAAGTTGAAAGGCATGTTCTCACTAACGAAGGGAAGCTCGGCAACAACCGTGCCCCACCCTACTGCGCTGTCAGCATCTTGCCATGGTGTAGGAACACGGCAAGTGACACACCTTCCGCGGTAAGAAAGGAGGCCATTTTTGTAAATTTATTGAAGGGAGTAAATTTGCAAAAAAATCGTTTTGTGATCACCCCCCCAGCACCCACACACACATTTCCGGTCCTTCAGGTAGGGACTTGCCAAGCATCCCTAGCTCGGTAGGCTACCAAGTGTTTAATTAAGTGACTAATTAATTAAAGTTGATCGGCATGTTCCCGCCAATGAAGGGAAGCTCGGCAAGAACCGCACCCCGCCCTAATGCGCTGCTAGCATCTTGCCATGGTGTAGGAGCACAATAAGTGGCACGCCTTCCGCGGTCAGAAAGGAGGCTATTTTTGTAAATTTATTCAAAAGGGGAATAAATTTGCAAAAAAAAAGGTCTGGGCCAGAAAAGTTAAGGCTTCCCCGTTGTTGCCGCTGACCGGATGGTTAGCCCGGACTCTACCTCCCTTCACTCCCCTGCCTCTGCACCTGACACGCATAACCACAACACGGTACAGTGTAATAAACACTGACTGACGAGTTTGCCTGCATGCCCATAACTGCATGCATGTGTGCATCAGAAAATGTTGGCAGAATTTGTATATGGATGCGTACTTGATGGCTCAGCAGCTCCCGGGCTTAAGGAGAGGAGTGTGATGCGGCTGCTGATGATGGTGAAGACAGCGAGGCCGGTGAGTGAATGGTGATGGGCAGCGTCTCCGGCCGCTCCAGGTCTCTCATTTTGGTATCAGAAAAAGGACTTTCTTACAACAGCGACAGCGACTTCATGGAATTCACCTCCTGAAAAGACAGTTTTCTGGATCGAGTTCGTCAACTTATTACATCCAGACATAAGGCATTGTGTTCAATATGATCCATAGGTGATAAAGCATCGTTTCAAAGGCAAAGAGAAATTCACTGTGACATAAACTACGCACACTTGTGGAGGATTTAGGTGCTGTTTATTCTGGCTTGACTTCCGCTGTGTTTGCAGGATCCAGCTGCAGGTAAGTATATGGTTCAGTTGGTTCCTCCCTGCAAACCACAGGTTCATACGTGAACAACTTTCGGATGCAAACATAAGAGATAATCCTGAGGGTCACAATGCTCATTGGCGATTGCAATGCTGAAGTATGTGCAGAAAAAAAAAAACTACTCCCTCTATTCTTGAATAGATAACGTTTTAAGATTTCACACTTTAACCAAGCCACATGTAAAAATGACCAAAGCCATATACGAAGCATGTGCAAAGTGAGCACCTGCACAGGTCCTCCCCACTTCAGAGGGGCCTCATTTTGTGGATTAGCTTTAATTAGTATGTTAATCTTCTAATTAAGTATGCCACTACAATCTTCTAATTAAGTATGCCATGGCAACGAAATCAAGTTCAGCTCACTCTAATCTATTCACTGTGTTGTTTTTGTGCTGAAAGCAAACAAATTTTCTTCTCAATCTTTTATTACTATCTTGGTCGAATGATCTTTGTGTAACCATGTTGTCAGGACATTGTCATGGCACTTCAATGCTACATTGAGCTATCGATGCTGCATCGTGGCACCATGGAGCCATCTGTTCCAATTTAGGTCCACATAAACTTAGGCTATTCCATACGGCTTTTATGTTGCGTATAAGCGTCTCTCAATTTGTTAGATATATATTATCTCCGTTCTTTTTTAAGTGATGTCCTAGAATCTGTATCATCAAACTTACTAAAGTTTGAGCGCTAATATATTTAAAACTATCTAGATCAACAATATAAAAATTATATCATTAGATTTATCGTTAAAAATGCTTCTATAATATTATAATTTTATTAGTATATAACAAGATAAAGTTATAAAATGAAACAGTCAAAGTTACATCTCGGTAACCATGAAAAGTCAAAAACGTCATTTAAAACAAGAACGGGGAGCAGTGTTCACAATTTAAAACCGCTCGAAAACCGCGAAAACCGACCTTACCGCGACGGTTCGAAACTCAAAACCGCTCGGTAAACCGTTCTAATTAAAAAAGAAAATTTAAAAATTTAAAAAATTTGAAAAAATTTATGTGAGCTGTTTTTCGTGAAAAACCGCGGTTTTTCACCAAAAACCGCTCAAAACCGTTTTCGAAGAACATTCAAATGGCCGGGTCGGTTTTCGTAAAAAACCGAGCGGTTTTTCGAGAAAACCGGCGGTTTTCGTGAAAAACCATGGTTTTGAAAACCGAACGGTTTTCAATTTTTCAAATTTTTTCAAATGTTTTTATTTTAAACCTTTCGGTTTTTGACGGTTTTCGGCGGTTTTTCGCGGTTTTAGCGAAAACCGTCTGCTAATTTCGAGCGGTTTTTAAATTCGGTTTTTTGAACCCTGACGGGGAGTAACTTAGAGAGACTTATTTTCTTGGTAGGATGTAATTTGTTTTTAGTTGCCCTAGTTAGAGAATCAGTGCTATAGAAAACAATCCTATTACGTTGTAGCACTAAATGTTTCTTTTTAACTTTTGTAATTACCTTCTCTTACTTATAGGCCCTAATCCTAATTTTAGCACAGGGTCCTCAAAATCTCTGGTATGGCCCTGGAAATGACCAAATCGCCCTCTTTCATTAGCTCACTTATTGCTCTTAGATAGTGTGCGTTACTCTATTCCACATTAATAAATAACATTGGGAATCATGAATGGTAGGGGTATGTAAAGGAAAAAACAGTTAAAAGTTGACTCAACATTATAAAATGACATGTATTCAGAAACAGAGGGAGTAATTACTATTCAACCCCAGGTAAATTCATCATAAGCATGCAACCCACACAGCTTCATACTTGAGTGAGAATCCTAAAGTAATTTGTGTTTTCAGTACAACAGCTTTATGAAGTATCAAAGTCTTTTTTTTAGGAACCAGTTATGTTAAATGTACCGTGGTGGTGTGATCTAAAGGATTTTCCTGTGTTTTCACCTGGGATATAGCACCAAACAACACTTCTTTTGTCCATTTCGGTGACAATTGGTCATCTAAGTGGTTCTAGCCTTGGCCTGTTTGAACCGGTTGCTCCCAGCCCAGGAGGCCCAGTGCTCCAACTTGGCTCAAATGAACCAGCCAGATTGAGATAAACCATATTTTGTGTTTCAATGGGCCAGGTTCGACAGCTAAATTTTGCGTCAAAATGCCTGCCCCACCCATGAAACCCAAGCAAACAACCAGGCCCAGCCAGCGGCCCAGCACAAGAAGTATATGCAGACAGTCAATCACTTCATAGTTCAGCTAACGCCTAACGGAGAAATGCCTTATATAACTTCTACAGAATACAAAACCACCTTAGAAGCTAATTCACACAACTCAGTGATTACAGGTCCAGTTTGTCACAAAATAAAGTTTAGGCAAAGCCATGTGGTAAAAGGAATATTGCTGCTACATAAACATGATTCAAGCTGCCAAAACCTTTTCTGCTGCAGAGATTACTCTCCATAAGCATTTTTTGCAGACATTAATCATATGGTGCATATTTCTTTAGACTGATGAAGGACGTATGCTGCCAAAATAGCAAGCTACAGCAAGAAGGAACTTTAAACAGTGAAGATAATAAGCAAGATATAATGGTCCACCATATCACGAGCACTTTGTAGCCACTATTTAATATCCGCCCCTCAAGCAGATAGGTCCTCTCTCTTTTGTCTATCATGTTTGTGCTAATTGCTAAACGAGCTAGAACTACCCCAAAGGTGTCTCATATCTTACCAATTAGCATATATGATACGAACAAAAGCATCAAACATACTATTCATGAGAAAGTGTGCATACCCAGGTTTTGAACGCATGCATTGCCAGAAAAGCTTGAATGGGCATGGAACTGTCTTGAATGGATTCCCTTCAAAGCAAGCCTGCAATAGTAGTAACAAAACAAAAATGTTTTCAGCATAAAGTATGCCCAAGAATTTCAGACTTAGCAATTTAGCATTGCATCATCTGACCAAACGTGATCGACAGGATGAAGCACACAGCGAATGTTTTCTTTGGGAAGCCTGCATTAAGCAGCTGCGGCTCATAACTGCTAAATGCTCACTACCAAAAATCCCAGACAGGGGCATGATTTTGGACCCAGCCAGGTCTAGTGTTAGCAGAACCAGCATGATAATCCAAGTTTTTGCTAATTCCATCTGATTCTTGATGGGTTTCATGTTGTTTGTTTACTGAAAACATTACATTTCATGATATTTTTCAAAGTAGAAAGATCAGGAACTACTTTTTCTGTAGGGTTTTGCCAGAAACTGGCCGGTCTCAGGATGGTTACTTGGCCATTCCTAATTGTGCTGTTGGATTCTCAGTTGAGATTTATTCATTCATCCTGGGCATAAGCATAGCAATCGGGTTTCTTTCTTGATCTTTACTAAACATTGGGACTTCAACCAATAGGCTGCAATCAATAACAGCACAGACGGGAACCATCTTGGTTGAGTCATGGTGAGTAACTGGGCAGCAGGCAAATCTCATCTGTTTAACATGCAGGAAACACAGATTCAAGGGAGTAATGATTAGGTAAGAAGGGCTAGTGATGGCAAAGCAACTACCTTCAACAATACAATGACAACCTAACGTAGTACTATCAAACGTCTTTAAGCACCAAAATCAGTAGCAACCAGACTTAGGAGATAGGAGATATCCTGAAAACAACGAAGCGCCTGCTCACATAGCTCTGTTGTCTGACAATCTCCATTACTCATTCATTGGTCATTCAATTGGAAGATACGACGGATAAACAATGCTCAGGTGGTACTATGCTGATTTGATTAGAGAGTGACAGGGAGACCTGGACGACGTCCAGCGGTGCGCCTTGGGCTGCCGGTTGTCGCCCTCCGGCAAACCCCACGGGCTCGCCCGCCTCGTCACCTGCCTCTCCTCGCTCATCCTCCTCTTACCACCACTTTTCTCTGTTCATTTCAAGAAGACCAAAAGGGCTCAAATCCACCAGCACGGCACATCCACCCATGAATACCCAGATCATCGCAACGCGACGAAAAGATCGGACGAGAATGACTCACCTTGCAACCGACCCTCCTCTCCCTGCGCCCGGAAGTGCGATCACAAGAAGCGACGACGGCTGCTTCCCTTCCCCCCATTGGTCGGAGTTCAAGAAGAGTTGCCACGGGAAGACGAAGAGGGAAAGGCAACGCAAGCAAATGGGACAGCTAAAATCCAGCCCACTTAGAGCTTCGTTGCCACGTGGGCCTAAAAAGCCCAACACTAACGACCCTGAGAAGTTAAAATACGAAATTACCGGCAAAGGCCTTGTATAAACGCTGGGGCCCACCTGCAGAGAAAGAGGCTCGAGGGCGAAATCGGGAATTGAGCCGATCAAGGGTAGGGCTAAACCCTAACTGGCTGCACCCTCGTATATAAGCACGCACCCCTCAAGTCTCCGCCACTTGACGGCGGCGGCGTTGGCGGCGAGCTCGTGATCTGAACCAGGCGCGCCCGGCTCCGATCCCCGGCAGCTTCACGCAACCATGGTTAGTCTCTTGTCCTGTGCTTACGATTTTTTCCCGGATCTGGGTAGAAAGCCTGCAGTTGATCGGAGATACGGCATACGGGTTCCTAAGAGCGCTGGATCAGGCGGGATCCCTTACCGCCGGCTCATCTTCGAGCACCAGCGGCCGCCGCCTTTGACGAGGCCGGCCGTCGCTTCTCCACCATCTTTCCAAACGACGGCGTTGATGCTGACCCCCTCTCAAACGGCGACAAGGAAATCCGCGCCGGCGAGCTGTTCCATGGCCGTCCACACTGCGTTGCCCCGCTTGCCGATCCGCCGTCTCGGTGCACTTCAGTCTGAGCCAATCGTGTCAATATGATGACGTGCATCGGTTAAAACTGCAGTAGAATTAGTGTATTTTGCTAAGCTTTCTCTCTATAGATGCTAAAAAATGTCTTGAGTATATGAGGAGGAAGAGAAGAGGGTTGAATTGTTTTGGTGGGGAGAAACTTAGATCTTGTATGGCAATACAGGAGTTTAGGTGAATTAAATTAACTTTTAAATGATGAATGGTTTGGTTATATTGTCATCTTTCGGCACCCATTGCCATGTGCTGGTTTGCATGTCATACGAAAGCACGGAATGTCTTAAGTTGGAAAATACATTAATCTCTATTCTTCTGGGTTGGCAGTTGGAACTGCACATGATTATTCACAATACACACTGTTATGCTAATCTTACTTACAGGCAGGAAATGGTTGATTTGCGGAGTAAAGTGCAACTGAGATGTGCAGTTGATCATCTTGTACTAGAATTTACTGAAAGTCTGAAACAGTTATCTTCGTTATATAAGTCCAATGGCAAGCAGTTTAGAATATCTTACTGTGATCATGTAGCATCGTATAATAGTCCATCTACAGCTGCAACACGAATTTTAATATCAATTGAGGTTAACTATATTCTGTTCTGTGGAGAACTGGAATTTTTAACCGAATGTGTCATGCAAATCTAGTAAATACAACGGGTCATCAAACAGTGGTTTATTTTGGCAGTCGAAGCGGAAGACCAGGGAGCCCAAGGAGGAGAATGTCACTCTTGGACCCACTGTCCGTGAAGGAGAGTATGTCTTTGGTGTTGCTCACATCTTTGCATCCTTCAATGACACCTTCATTGTAAGTAGTTTTTCTTTCATACCAATAGGCCTGTCATTAGCTTGTCGATATTAACTGTATTGATGTGAATACACAGCATGTGACTGACTTGTCTGGGAGGGAAACACTGGTTCGCATCACTGGTATGTGTCATTATCTATGTTATTACTTTCATTAGCACTATTAACAATGGTATTTAATAGTAACTATGATGCTGTAAACCATGCAGGTGGCATGAAGGTCAAGGCTGACCGTGATGAATCGTCACCTTATGCTGCTATGCTTGCAGCTCAAGATGTTGCACAGCGTTGCAAGGTATGCATAGTGAATTTTGCTTTGAAATATTCCCACTACCATCTATCTTTTGTGGTATATTCATTGGACATGATGTTGGGATACTCGGTTAGAATGTAGCCTTAGGGGTGCTGTCTTCCGATGTGTAATTTCTGAGTTGTTTCTTGTGCCCCTGCAGGAGCTTGGTATTACTGCGTTGCATATTAAGCTCCGGGCCACTGGAGGTAACAAGACTAAGACACCTGGACCTGGTGCTCAGTCTGCTCTCAGGGCTCTTGCTCGTTCTGGGATGAAAATTGGGCGCATTGGTAAGAATTATTTATGGTATAGCTGTATTAGTTAACAGAAAATTTATTGTCAAGTCATTTATATGATACAGTTTATGCATAAAGGTTGTATTTTTTTTGTTGATTTGTTGCAGAGGACGTGACTCCGGTTCCCACTGACAGCACTCGCAGAAAGGGTGGAAGGAGGGGAAGGAGGCTGTAGGTGTCTCCTTTAGGCTTATCAATCTCTTGTGGTGGCAATCAAACTTACTCCTCTCTGCCTAGCCCTCCTGTTTCTATGTTTTCAAGAGGAACTTTAATTTTGCTCTATGTTGAGGATTATTTACTGTTAGTCGATTCTATGGTGTTGCATGGATCCTGTTTTGGTTAAGGAATTTCCTTGTCATATTGATGCGAAAACAAGCTTTTCAGTCTATAGAACGTTGTAATGGAGTAATGCCTGGTCTTCAGATCAATTGGTAGTTGAGCTTGGTGAGGTAGCGCAGCACAGCTACTTCCGTTGTTTTGACGCCGATTAGGAACATGCTTTCTGGGGAGCCGATTTAAGTTTCAATCGGCCTTTCAATGGTATGGTGCTAGTTAGATTTAGCTAATGACGCGTGCTGATTCATGAGTTCTTGTGCAAGATGTTGTTTGCCTCTGAACGTGTTCTGCGTCGCATGCCTCATTGCATATTGAGCTTGTCAAGATCGTCCGAAAAAATAAAAGCTCAATAGTGCATTTGTTTATTATTATTATTTCACCAATGTAGAAACAAAGATAGATCATCTTCACAGTATCAGCAATATCTGCCAGTTTACACTGCACAAAAGAACGAAGCTCTACTGAACGTTTCAGATGGTGAGCATGGCGTAGCCGACATATGCTCCCAGCAAGGTCACGATGGTGGTAGAAGGCGGCGTCTGCGAGGTCGAGTTCTTACCCGGTGCGTTGCCTGAAGCAGACAGTGGCTGCGGCACGCCTCCATGTGTTGTATGCCTCAACGTTCGCATCAGGCACGCTCCAATCTCTATGACCTCCAATTTTGAACTGCGTCGCGCTAGCCGCTGCAACGAGCAGAGCAAAGCATGCAAGACCTAGACCACAACATCTTGCCATGTCTGCAACTCTGACATAAAACACCGCAGCTTGCAGATTGCAATGTTGTCCCGTATTTGTAATCCTAGTTTAAGGGTTGAATGCAAGGGACCTGTCACTTTACAAGGTGTCGTGTAGGCTCGTTGCTTCAATCAACTGAAGGTAAGTTTGTGTTGTGAACCAATGTCTTCTCATGAAGACACCTCTTCAAGTGATCTCACCAAGATATAGATTAGGCAGTTAATCTTGTAATCAAAGGGTGTGTCCTTGGACAATGGATGCATGAGCAGTTGCCTCTTACGATTAGACATCTGTTCATTGCATCCCTTCGCATGTATAAATACATACATTGATCATTGCATCCCTTCCCATGTCTTCACCCTGCGCTCGGGCGGCACCATGGCGGCGCGAACGGGAGCACCTTGCCTCTACGACCACCCGCCCATCCCTGTGGACGGCAGCGCGGTCAAAGCACCTGGCATCGGCATCCTCATCAACCCGGCAAGCACGCGCGCTGCTCACTGTGGTGCGCCGCCCTATTACGTCGATGCCGCGGATGTTGGACTTCCAACCCCAACACTGGCTTCACCGGAGCCGGCACCGCCTCCACCCCCTCCGCCAGGCTTCCTCCTCCGCCGCACGGCCACCGAGGCGGCAAACCGGCGACCCGGACTCTGCCCGGGTTCGTGGAATCCAGCGGCCCTCGGCCTCCTATGCGCCGAGGTCCTCAACTTGAACGGAGGCGGCGGCGGCTTCATCTCCCCCGATTAGGGGGAGTACTCCCCAATGTGAGGGAGCGGCGGGGTGGGCGGCGTGGCGGCTGCTGCGCCCGGCGTGCGACACGGTGGCAGCTGCGCTCAACGCGACAACGGCCACAGGTGGCGGCGGCGGTTAGGCAAGGGGAAACCCTAACCCTAACTGTCGGCTCGGCGCTCTTTATCTTGACGCAGCATACTGGGCGCCCAAGACGCCCAACCGACCCAACCAACAGCTTGCCAAGGCCCGTCCACTATATAGGCTGAGGCGGTGGGCCACTTCGGTGGTTTTTCGGCCCACAGGTTATTTTACCTATTTTTATTTATATTTCAGTCACAAATTCGCAATTTGGTACTGACTTGTCACAGTAATTTGACTAATTTCTGTGAGTGTGTACTTTAAAAGCCTTAAGTGCTTAATATATTTATATGCAAAATCCTTTATGTATTTTTCCTCACTTTGTATAACACAATGTTCACAAATTCTTGGTATTGGTCATACACAAGGTAGCACCATAATTGCTATTGCGGATCTACACTGTGTTTAATACATAGTGACTATCCTCAACATGCGTACCCAATACGAAATATGAATTAAACAAGGTCTACACTTTTACAGTGATTACCTAGATGTGTTAATACAAAGTTGCATAATACAAGAGGCATCTACTGTATCAACAGATTATGCCCATAAGAGGTCTACACCATTTTGGTGACTACCTCCAAAATGTTAGCATATATTTGAGGTTTACACTCATGATACAAGAATTTTCTTGTTTTCAACTTATTTTGCATTTTACAACATCACCATAGCAATTTTAATTTACCCACAGTAAATTAAACAAAATCTATGGTTGCCTCATGTAGGAACTATGGCCACTAAAGAGTTTGATTTACTCGCTCTTGACGGCACAACTATCCCACATGGGCTATGGACATAAAAGTCAGTCTTGCGACCCGCGGACTTTATTATGTACTTCTTGAACAAGCAAAAGGTGCAGAACCAATAGATGATCAACATAGGTATGCGGCTTTATATATTATAAGGCAGCATATATATCCAGACCTTAAGTCTGAATACATGTTGGAGGAAAATCCACGTGCACTATGGCTTGCTCTCAAGCAATGCTATGAACAGCAAAAGGCACTCATCCTGCCTGAGGCCAATTTTGAATGGGCTCAATTTCACCTTCAAGATTTCAAAACTGTTGGTAATTATAACCATGTTGTTCATAGGATTAGCACTAAGTTGCAGTTCTGTGAGAAGGAACTTTCCGATGCGGATAAAACTGAAAAGACTTTGTCTACAATGCTTCCCGCTGAAAGAATCCTTCAACAACAATACCGTGAGAAAAAATTCACAGTTTATTCTGAGCTTATTCAAACATTGCTTCAGGCTGAAAGACACCATGAACTCATGGTGTGGAACAATCAGCAGCGCCCTCTTGAGTCTGCCCCATTGCTTGAAGTTCATGCCAATGCTCAGAATAAACCCAAATTTAATGGTTCTCCTAAGAACTATCAAAGAAATTCCCATGGTAAAAACAAACGCAGATGCAACAAGAAGCATAAGTCACGTATCCCCAATAAGGGTAAAGGCATTTTCAAACAAAGAAATGACAAGCCTATTTGTCAGAAATGTGGTTGCTATAGCCACAACACAAAGAAATATCGTACCCCAAGTCACCTTGTTGATCTCTATCTAAAGTCTGTGGGACGTGGACGTGTTGCCCTGGGACAGAGGTATGAAGCCCATTTCAACCTTCAACCTGACAACTCCAGGGAAGAGGTTGGTTGTTCGCAACAAGTTTCCAAGGAACCAAACAACAACGTCGTACCGAAAGACAAGGATCAAGTCAACACAGAGAATATGATCATAGAATTTGCTTCCAATGACATGTTTGGAGACCTTGACTAGGCTCCCAATCTCTTAGATCCCAAGTCTAGTGCCCCATTTATTGTAATAATAAAGCACAATTATGTCCTAAGTGTTGTATTACATAATATTGTCATCACATTGACATATTGGATATCCCAATGAATGTAATAATTACGTTTGATATTCAATAAAGTTTGTATGTGTTCTATATATTCACCAAGAATTTTAAATTCTTCATTTATATATAGATTTCTACGGGAGTCGATCTGATGGAGGAGAAATTGTGCCTAGTAGATAGTTGTACTACTAACTCTATACTAAGGGAAACAAAATATTTTCAAACTCTTACTAAGAGGCAAGGAAATATTTTGACAATCGCTGAACGCGATGCAATGATAGTTGGTTCTGGTCGTGCCACTATCATGCTTCCTATGGGTACTCAAATCACAATCGATGATGCACTATTGTATCCTGATTCAACACGTACCCTATTAAGTTGTAGAGATATCCGCAAAAATGGTTTCCATGTTGAAACCCATGATGACAATAATAAGGAATTTCTCCTCATCACTAAAGATTACAGATATGGCAGACAAACGCTTGAAAAGATTTCCTCTTTACCGTCTGGATTGTACTACACATATATTAAACATGTACCACATGTTGCGTACAAGGTAATTTTTCAGAATGTTGATGCATTCCAAACTTGGTATGATCGCCTTGGTCATTCTGGTATAGGGATGATGAGAAAAATTATCAGCAATTCTAATGGTCATGATCTACATGCTGCCAAATTTCCAAAATCATCAGATTTTATATGCACTGCATGTGCAACTGGGAAATTGATTTTGAGACCTTCTCATCTCAAAATCCAACATGAGCCACTCAAATTCCTTGAACGTATTCAAGGCGACATATGTGGCCCCATTCAACCATTGTTTGGACCGTTTAGGTATTTCATGGTTCTTATAGATGCATCTACTCGATGGTCACATGTGTGTCTTTTATCCACACGTAACCATGCCTTTGCAAAGATAATTGCTCAAATTATTAAACTTAAAGCACACTATCCTGAACACCAGATTCAATCGATACGATTGGACAATGCTGCTGAATTTTCCTCACATGCATTCAATGATTATTGCATAGTTTCAAGAATTCAAGTACAGCATTATGTCCCATATGTCCATACTCAAAATGGTTTGGCAGAATCTCTTATAAAGAGAATCAAATGGATTGCAAGACTCTTATTACAAAATTGCAACTTACCAACTTCATGTTGAGGTCATGCGGTCTTACACTATTTGACTTAATTCAATTACGACTAATCGCATATCATACTGACTTCCGCTGCAATTAGTGCGTGAAATATACCAAATATTTCCCATCTGCGAAAATCGGTTGCGCTATATACGTCATGATCTCACTACCCAAGCGTGCCTCTATGGGCCCACACAGAAATTGGGGATCTATGTGGGGTATCAATCTCCGTCGATTGTTAAATACCTTGAGCCCCTAATGGGGACCTATTCACGGCAAACGCTGATTGTATATTTAATGAGGATCATTTCCGGCATTAGAGGGAGATTTCAAGTACCAGAAAGAATGCCCGAAAATCAATTGGGATGTTGTAGACATCTCCACCTCAGATCCATGTACTCGAGAAACTGAACTTGAAGTTCAGAAAATTATAAATTTGCAACACATTGCAAATAACCTGCCAGATGCATTTATCGATACTAAAGGTGTTACTAAATCCTATCATCCTGCCCGAAATGTGCTTGAAAGAGTGGAGGTACCAAATAAAACCATTCAACTCCCACTTCAAAGTAAGAGGGGGAGAAGTAAGGCCACAGCTAAGGATGTAGCTTCTTGCAAGCGACAAAGGAAACCGAGGACAAAATCATTCAAATCAGTTAATGCAAGCCAACCACAAGTTGGTAAACACCCTGTGGATACACATCCACAACCCAGATCAAAAGTGCACTCTATTGCTGATCCTGGGACATCAAACCCCCTGGCTCCATAGTTTTGGGAAATAATGAGCCATCATCAAGGGTGCAAGAAATTTCCACTAATTATATCGATTTTGGAAAATCATATGACCGAAAGACTATAATTGTCGACACTTACTTCTCCACAACAATTGCAAATAACCTCATAAATGATCCAGATCCCATGATCATGGTAGAGTGCAAAAAGCGTTTGGACTGGACTCAATGGAAGGAAGCAATTCAAGCTGAGATAGCCTCACTTACTAAAAGAGAGGTATTCACATCTGCAATACCTACACCTCCAAAAGTCTTCACTGTGTGAGATTCAAATGGGTTTTCGCCCGGAAACGGAATGAAAACAATGAGATGGTGAGATATAAAGCAAGACTTATAGCACAAGGGTTCACGCAGAGACCCCGCATTGATTTCAATGAAATATATTCTCCAGTTATGAGTGGAATAACATTTCGATACTTAATATCATTGGCAGTTCAAAATCATCTATCTATGCAGTTGATGGATGTAGTGACAGCATATCTTTATGGGTCACTTGATTCGGACATATACATGAAGGTTCCCGATGGAATCCCAATTCCGAATCCAAACGCAAATCGCAACATGTACTGTGTAAAGCTCAACAAGTCACTATATGGCTTGAAACAGTCGGGAAGAATGTGGTATAACCGACTAAGTGAATTTCTTCTAAAGAAGGGATACACAAACAATGATGATTGCCAATATGTCTTCATAAAGAAATCTCCAACGGGATTCTGTATTATATCTGTATATGTTGATGATTTAAATATCATTGGCAACTGTAACGATATAAATGAAGCATGCAATCACCTAAAGACGGAATTTGAGATGAAGGATTTGGGTAAGACCAAATTTTGCTTAGGTTTACAACTGAAGCACCTTCCCTCAGAAATTTTAGTGCATCAATCAGCCGATATCCAGAAAATATTGGAGAAATTCAATATGGATAAATCATATCCATCTAAAACACCTATGGTTGTTCGATCTCTAGATATGGAGAAAGATCCATTCAGACCATGTGATGATGGAGAAGAGGTACTGAGACCCGATGTTCCTTATCTCAGTGCCATTGGAGCGCTTATGTATCTTGCAAACTGCACCATATCTGATATTGCATTTGCAGTGAACTTACTAGCTAGACATAGCGCTGCACCAACCAAACGTCATTGGATAGGTGCAAAGCATATTCTCAGATATTTCAATGACACAAAGTATCTTGAATTATATTTCAAAAGAAATCAAGATCACCTGATGGATCACCACCGTTTTATGTGATTGGATCAGTCAGGAGGACTTGTCCTGGTTAGCTTGTGCTTGACATCGGCGTTGCGCCGCCAATGCACAGCGCAGTTTGACGATCTGACGAGTGTCCCTGTGAAATCACATTTTCTTGCTTCGATTTGGGTACGTAGACAAGGTCGTTTTCTGAGGAGTGAAGAGTTGTGATGCTATCCACACACATGGCGGAACCTGGCGCCCTGTTCAGCAGCGTCGCCGGAAAAGTTCTTGGCCTGGGTAGTGTCGATCGGGCCAGCCGAGATGATCCAAAGAAACCAAAAGGAAGGATTGGGTTCGTCCATTGTCCATGAAGAGACAAAATAATGGTATGAGATATTTGCATAAAGCCTACAAACGAATTATCAGAGTAAATAATCTTCTGTTTGCGTTTCGAACTTTGATGAAACAACAAGGCAATTTTTCTCAACTTGTCATGCATCTGTCACTAATGCTTGACATGTGGAAAATGCATTGTCTACTCAGGATAATACATTGTTGTTCACTGATTAAAACGACCCACTTAATGCACATTGAGCAAATGGAATTTTCTTCCTAGGGAAACAAGACACCACAGCCAGGAGACAATAGTAAAGTCCGTATCACGATACACTGGGAGGACATCTGAATAATTTTGGTTTTCTTTTTCTATGATTTGCTTGTACATCAATCAAAGCTTATTGGCCAGCTTTTACAAACTAGTAGCACATGAATCAAATAGGAAGGGTTCTTGTCTTCAGTGTGTGCGTTATGGTTGATCTTGGTGCTGAAGTTATTCATGACTTCACGCCGCTGCGACGAAAACGAACCACACCTGCAGGCTGCATGCAGAGCCACGAGGGGCAGTACCTGCAGGATCTTTGTTGCCAGATGTGACTATGTGAGAATACTGATGGGGCTAGGAATTCGGGGCCAAAACATCGCAGAAGAGAGATATGAGAGCTATGGCAAATCTCAGGTTCACACTATTTGCTAGAAGCGACTTGCTCAGGCTAGAGTTAGTTATTCAGGCGGTTCAGGCTTCTGAAGAATTATTCAGACGACGTGTTGGTCAAAACAAAATTCAGCTTCTGAAGAATTATTCGGACGACGCGTCGGTCAAAACAAAAATCAACACTCGCTGATGCCATGTTCTTCGTGTCTCAATTCAGCAGCATCCAAAACCTTTCGAGTTTCACCAAATGACCAAAACACAGCGTAAGAAATGGTTTATTCAGTCATGGTCTCATGGAAACGCATCCCTACTCTGGCTGCTAATTGCTAAATTTGCATGACACTTGACATTAGTTTCCAATATACATCTGATACCTTCAGGCTTCTGATCCCCGATGGATGCTTGTATTGCAGAATAAACGCACAGCACCAGCTAATCCCAGTACGACCTATTCGCCAATCCCCATTACCACAAGAGGACAATTCTTGCCAAGTTGCCATCATCAGAGCAGTAGGCGCAGTAATTAACAACTCTTCTTTACCCTGCAAGATCACGAGAAAACGAGCCACTATTATGTGTTCTTCCCATCTTTCACTCGATGATCTAGCTTCAATTCTAAGGTCGCAACATGCATGTGCATATATAGAGAATAGACGAAAAGGCCACCTACGCGGCTAGGCGACTCGGAGCCCGCTCTGCAGCTCGTTGAGGTTGAAATCGCCGCATGCAGTCGCGAAGGAGGAGGCCCTGGACATCGATGAGGATGACGACGGAGGCGACGACGCTCTTGGTTTCCTCTTCCTCCTCGCCTTCTTGGGGGCTCTTGGGATGTCCGGGCAGGAGGCGCCCTCCTGGCTGGAGCTGTGTGGGTAGAATTCTATGGGCAGCGTGGCTCTTGGTGGCTGCTCGAAATCTGTAGCAACAAAGCAGATGAACAACGCAAGCGAGCGTTAGCCGTTACGAACGCCTATCAGGGTTAGCTGCTACAGTGTAAAAATAGCCGATCTCTTGCTGTGCAGCAGGTGCTACCGCGGTATAGGAGCTCGATAGGTGACATGTGTCATGTCTTTCACAATCAAAGAGATGGTTATTATTATAAGGCAACGTATCATGTATGTGCAGAGTCTTAGTGTCTTGCATGTGCATGCAACTAACAAAAGTCACGAAAAATTTTGAAAAAAATTGTAGATGTACTTCATAGATTGCCCTACCTATGTATGAAATTTCAAGATCAAATTCATTATATATTGAGAGTTACAAAAAAAAAAGAAAATTCTGACAAGTTTAAACTCTTTAAACTTGTCAGAATTTTCTCTTTTTTGTAACTCTTGATATGTAATGAATTTGAACCTACAATTTTATATATAGGTAGAGTAATCTATGAAGTACATTTACAATTTTTTTCAGAATTTTTCGTGACTTTTGTTAGTTGTATGTGTATATGATGTAAGCTGTGTAATATGATATATTGTTATTATAAATTCATTCTCACAATGATCATATTTGCAAAATAAGCGTGTCAATCGGCTAGAAAAGCTTTGGCTCTTTACGGATGGGACAAAAATGACACAGCTCTACACAAATGAGAATTAGTCACTTTTTTTTAGCCCTCTTACCTTATTTTCTGCAAATCTAACCTCTAGGTGAACATAATTACAGATTTAGCCTCTTCTCTACCGCGGAAGGCACGGCAGGCAATACTTTTCCCTACCACGCCTGGGAGAATCAGAAGCATCTTATGCGGTGGAAAATGGGCTATATTTACTATTTCATTTAAAATAAAGCCAAATTAAAAAAAATAAGAGAAAAAAAGCCTTAAAAAAAGTGACCAAATCTACTTATGACACCGCGGTGGAAGTCGCAGTCTCGCAGAACGAAAACTGCGCGGCACGTGTGGGGATGGCACGAGGTTAAGAAGCTGCCGTGTCCAACGGAGCCCGCGCGGACGTGTGCCGTGCCGCCGAAATGCCGTTGCCGACACTAGTGGAGCGTGGAGGCCGAGCTCGGCTTCGGCACTAGGTGCACGGACCGTGGCGCGTGGACAGCCTTGCCACTTGGGCCGATGATTCGGCGCGGCGCACGGGCCATAAGGCATATAGGACGGCCGGCGGCCAAGGGGGCGGACAGGACAGCGCGCACAGTGGCGAAGCGTGACGGGACACGACGACGGAGGTGTGGCGGTCGAGTCACCGTGAATAAAAGAAGAAAAAAAAACAGGAGAGCATAGTTAAGTTGTTGTGTCTCCATCAAGTTATACGTATGTTCTTCTATGTTTTCCCACCTTTCACATGTTATCCTTGTGTTAAATGTGTCCACAAGAAAACGTGCGTATCGATTCTGTGAGTTGAGCCAACAATTGGTATCAGATCCTGAGTTCTTGATTAGAGCCAAATTCTTGATATGTTGCCCCAGGCGATGGCGAAGGAGAGTTCCGCTGTCTCGCCGTATTATCCGATGCTCACGAAGAGCAATTATACAGCATGGACAATCAAGATGAAGGTTTACCTGAGGGCTCAAGAACTATGAGACGCGATTGTGGACGGCAACATTGATGAGCGCAAAGATCAGATGGCTTTGGTGGCCATCTACAGAGGTATCTCGGAGGAAACGCTCTTCCTACTGGCCGAAAAGGAGATGACCAAAGACGCGTGGGAGGCGTTGAAGACTATGCATCTTGGCGCCGATCGTGTTAAGGAGGCAAAGGTACAAAACCTCAAAGTTGAGTTCGAGGGACTGTGCATGACGGCAGCTTCTTAACCTCGTGCCATCCCCACACTAAAAAGTTGCTGAAAAGATGATTATCCCGCTTGTAAGTCTGACAGCTACAGTGTACAGGCCAGGGTAATCGCTGCCTTCCAGTCTAACACATATAATTTCTTTAGTATATAAGCATATAATCCAAAAATTATAAGTTAGAAGTTAGTGTTACAAGTTCTTGATGATCATGACGTCCCGATGAACTTTTCTCTTAGATTTTTCCCTGAAGTCTGAATGATTAGATCTGTAGATTTTGTTATGAATGTTAAGACATTGTGTTATGATACGCACCACGGCACGTTTTTGTTTTCATATGACACTAGCTTCGCAGACAATTACATAGCTTTAAGCTAGTTATCACTATCTTCCATTCAGTGTGTTGCCTCAACTGAATTCGTGAAGAGTAAAAACAAAGGGGTAGATAGAAAGAGAGGGAGCTACTTGCCTAGAGAGGCCCAGGAGGTCTGCCTTGACTGCGCAACGGAGCTAATGGAACCTGCTGATAACTCTTCAAGTCCTCTGAATTCACTCATCTAGTAAAATGGCCACGCAGGAAGGAAATCACCAACAGAGATTATGAATGTAGGTTCCCAAGAAGATTAACAAGAAGTCATCCAGTTACGATGTTCTTACCCAGCTTGGACATGTATCGGTAGTACCCAAACCTACGTGAGAAACATGCCTCACATCTGTAGGGTACCCAATTTCCATCTCATGCTCCTTGTGCAGTGCTAAACAACAAAAGCAATATGTTTGTGTAAGCAGAGATTGGTGGCAATGCCTATATGTATTACACATAAGCTATCTTCTTGTTGTACGTTCACCATTTTTAGATGAGTCTGTCTGGCTGGTAAGTAATATCCTAGTAATTGTGCATTACTCCTTCGATTCAATTAATTCAGCGAAAGCACGCAGGGGATGAATTGAAAGCAGATGCAAGAAACTCGAATGATTTGTTTATCTTACCGAATAGTTGGGAGATTATCTTCAACCCTTTGAAAATTCCCTTCATCTTTATCGCCATGGATGAGATCCCTCCAGTCTCCAGGAACAAAATGGCCTCTAGCACGATGACAACCGACAATGAGAAGGGGCAGAAGAATCATGAAGGAAATGCTCATATAACTAATCTACCAGGTACTACATAACTAAGCGTTAGATTATTTTCAGAATTTGGGGTAAGAGAGTTCTTGCCAGCGAGACCAAGATCACACACTGCGTGAATTTGTCTAAGTTTTTCGATGAGGATAATTAATTCTGTGTACGACGATTAGAAGAGAGAGCAAAGTAGGTGTACCTCCGCTGAAAAGCTTTCTTGACGATGAAAAAGAACTCGTCGGCAGGCAGCTGCGTTTGTCCCCCACACTGTTTTGCAATCTTTTCCTATCACAAAGCAAGCGAACCCTGTTTCCAAATTATTGGATGTACGCACCAGAAAGAGGGAAGAGAGATATTGATATGCAGAAATTTGGGTTCAGCGATAAGGAAGAACAGAAGGAAAGAGAGAAATCTCTGGATCAGAGGAAGTGAGAGAAGATGGAAAGAGAGCAAACTCTTTATAAGAATAGCACAATGCTGCTTAAATAAAGGTGACAAATTAGTTGGCGTTTCATCTTCTACTCTCACCTCTCTCGGGCCATTTCTTAAGACAGGTCTCTAGTTGATAAATAACTTATGATGTTCTGCGTGTACCTTGAGCTTAATGTTCTAGCCGTACTTTATTGTGATCTTAAGAGTGTCATTGTCCCTCTTAATCTTTTCTTGTTAGCGCCTAATGTTCTGCACGATCTGCTTCAAAAGAAGATAGTTGTATTTTACCAATGCAAAAGATTTGTTGCATAGTCTCTTTCCCATATTTTGTTTTTCACAAAAAAGTACAAGCTTTCTTTACAGCTTAACCTAACAAGTCATCAGAAGTTTACTGGGCCAGTCTCCACCAAATGAAATGAAAACGAGTGTTGGATCTATGTAATGGAGTACAGATTTACATTTTACATGCACAGTTGCTGGATCTACCTTGTGTCCTCCAGTGAGACATGCTACATCTTATTTTACACCATCCAAGCAAGCATGCATATTACCCTGGTTCACAAATTAGAACTAGCAGGTAGATAATGTCGGCCTACTTTTCACTTGTCATGCAAATAGTACATCACCTTACTTGAGTAGAGTTGTTGCTTAAATCTGCCATCTTTTAATGCATGGGGTCTAATGGTCCTGTTGCTTTTTAATCAACACAATAGGAAATGTTTGGTTTTAATGGATAGCAATGATATAGAGCAGTAAAAAATATAGCCAGCAAGCTGAGTACTTTGTCATGCCTAATTATTTTGAATAGCATCTAGTGAAATGGCGCATGCTTCTAGCTAGTAGATTAGCAATGAAGATAGCGCTTGTAGAAAAGCAAATGACAGTAATTAATGGTTAGACAAGAAATACCTGCATGCAATTCCAAAGTAATTACTGGACAAGTATAGCTTTCAGTTAAGATCTCTCTTATATCCCAAAACACAGACCTGGCATACTTCTTGCTGATCTGTCCCAGTACGTACATTAGTAATAGAGTTGTCCTGCGAGTTTAATTTTCTATGTATAACCTCTTATTCTTACTTTCTTAGTTGAAAGTTCAACATCAGCGACCAATTCCTTGGGTTTTAATTCTCTGAATTTTTCCTATTTAAATCCGTACTCACTGAAATGTTTAAGAAATGTTTAAGGTATAACAGATGAGAACCTTGCAAGCAATCGAACTAAAAAAGACAGGAAATAAAACAAAATGGATCTTCACCATCACTCTAAGCACTCTTGCAATTTCTTGTCTTTATCTGTCACTACTACAAAATACTAGATCAATGCCGGTTCCAAACTGGCACCCCTGCCGGATATTGGAACCGGTAGTGATTGGTCGGCAGTGATAGTCCGACTATCACTGCCGATTTGTATGCGAACCGGCAGTGATAGTCTGTCGGTTCGTAAATCCAAAAATCACTCGGTAAAGTCAAAAAAATTATTTGCACCTGAATCACCCTGTATTTACTACGCACACAGTTGTGTTGTCACACGATTTTCGCACGAAATACGCACGCGTGCGGTCGCTAGAATTCGAACTCGTGACCTGCTGCTTCGTGTGAACTCTCCTTATCATCTCACCTAACATACACTTCTCGACTACTATAACATATATCTTCCTTTTATCCCTTTGTATCTGAAAGTTTCAATGATTATTTAGATATCTAAATGATTTCAAATAAAAAGTTGTCAACTACAAAGTTGTAGATCTCATCCAGAGCTACAATTTTCATATAAATTTTGTCTCCATCCAACTCTATATGAAAAAGTTATGATTTTTCAAAAATATTATCACTGATGTTCGGATTCCGAACCAGCAGTGATACTATTATCCTTGGCGGTTATATTATTATCCCTGCCGGTTCAGATTCCGAACTGGCAGTGATACTTCCTTCATTATCACTGTCGGTTCTTAAAAGAACGGACAGTGATAGTAACTTATCAATATTGCTTGATAAGTTATTATCACTGTTGGTTCTTTTTCAGTCGAGCATTTATGTCGGTCTAGTTTATAAACCGGTAGTGATGTGCCGGCAGGAAAGAGTTATTTTTGTAGTAGTTTATACTTTTCTTGATAACTTCATATTTAAGAAAAATGCTTGTTTATCTTGCATAAATTACAGTTCTTAACATATATAACAGGTTCCGGGAATTCAAGCTTCTCATTTGCATGGATGATGTGGCCCGGGCCCCCTTAGATACTGCCGCATAAGGGCTTATTTGGAGGGGTTGTGCTTAAGTTTTACGCAAAAAGCTCCCTCAAACAGTATGGCTACAAATCAGCTGGGAAGCTAAGCCACAGCAGAAATACCCCTAAAAGTTGCAACTGTTGAGAAGGAGCTTTTCAGTTGTGGCTTCGCTTGACTACCTCCCACCTCGGTCGCTCTGCCTTCTTGACATCCGCCACCCCGCCTCGCCGCCTCCACGTCACCTCCTCACTTTGACACCGCTGTACTTTGCTATGTTGCTACCTCTCCGCTCGGTTGGCTCCCAAAAGCTACAGCTGTAATAACCAGTTTGCTAAATAGTATAACAAGAAAACTAGAAAAGCCACAGCTATTTTACAGCCCAGCAAACCAAAATCAGTTTTTTAGCCCAACAGCTCTCCAAACAGACCCTAAAACACCTAGATCTACCAAAAAAAAACATACAAGGACACCCTTTTGTCACGAAATATAAAAGAGCAAACTTAAAACATTGTATTGATGCAAGCTATTAACTAGTTTAGTTGCAGACTAGTGAGCGCACAGCTAAGCTATTAACATACATCCTATTCGCAAGAAAAAAAAAGTCTTAGATACACCCTTTTTCTACAGTTTTATACTATCAACATAGAGATATGCAGATTATTGTAGGCTACATATCAGAGCTGTTGGGATATGCTCTCAGGCAAGAGATGCACAAACAAATGTAGATTGGAGGGAAGCGCAGATCATCGATGTGGCAAAGATTTTGAAAGGATGGAATCAACAAACCAAGCAAAATTTTGTCATGTAAAAAAAATGTTGAAAACAAGATCTTATCTGAATGATCATGCCTTGCACCTACCCACCCACCGACGCTTCTCGCGAGTTATGACGTGGGCAACATACTTCGCTAGCCCTAGGAGTAGGATGAACGCCAGGACCGAATTCATTCGGATCTGGTCGCACCCCATCCAGACATCCAGTTACAGTAGCCATCTTCAGGCCTAGAAACCAGAACGTTACAGTGTTCATTGTTCACCAATGACCATGCTGCGTCCAGTGCGCTAATAATGGTTGATATCAGAACAAATAAAATACTGACTAAGAGACAAAGGGAGAACTGTAGCCCGACTAAGAGATGATAGATTGAGATTATACCTAGGTGACCAATGTCATGAAGGCTGGAGCAATAGAAGGAGACCATATCTGAATATCTTTTTCTTTAGAACAACCCATACCTGAATACCATTATCTTCTTCTTCTTTTTTCTCATTTTTGAGAGCAAATAACTGAGTATCATCTGGGTAGTGCCTGCCTACCTTCTTCAGAGTTTCTGTGGAGTTGTTAAATTTTAATTTTATTACGTTCTTATAGGAGTGATGCAGGTAGGCAGTGCTCTGCTGCTCTTGCTCTGCGTTTGCTCCTGGCAGTTTTCTCGTCAAACCTTTTTTGTGGTGCGAGCCGGCCCTTTGATGTACTTTGCGGCAGATCTGCAGAAGAATAGATAATGAACGCATTGCCGGGAAACCATACGGCTCGCCGGCATTTTCGCCATTGACATTGTCCTCCGTCGTGCAGCCATCAGAACCAACAACGGTGTATTCGTCTCCGAAAAGAAAAGAACCAGCGGTGTCAAAACGAGGAAGCAGCAGCAGGCGGTCTCGCGAGAACGACGTCGGTGTCGAGGGAAGCTTGCCGAACTCGACGGCGCCGGCCAGATCTGGAGTTTCGACCTCCCTGGCTGTCACGGACATGGGCCTTGGGCCTTGGACGTGGGCCCACATGGCGGAGTGCAGGGCAGTACAAAGCATGAAGCAGCAGCCAGCCACGGAGAGGGGAAGAAAAATCACGATTGGCCTCAGCTCTTTCCCTTGCTGTTCTTCCTCATCCCTCCCTTGTTCTCTAATCCCCACCAGACTTAGTTCTTCTTCTCAAGTCTTTCTCCCTTGTCCTGAATCTTCCTCTTTCTGTCTCAGTGCTACCAATTTGTATCCCCAAAATACCATGTATCTTTGCTTGCGTTTGGTTTATCTGTGATAATCAAGTGAGGATTGTGACATTTGGTATCAGAGCGAGAAGATTTTGCGCCTCCGCAGAGCACACAGGTTCGGCGCCGCGATTTTGCGCCTCGGTCTTCGTCGCGTGTCCTCTTGTCTTCTTAGCAGCCATTGGTTCGTCTTCGTCGCGCCGCCACGGATCCGTCTTGCGTCGTCCGGAAGACGGCTCATCGGCGCCCGCGTGTGGCTCGGCACCTTCGACACCAAAGCGCCGCGCTTCGCCTCTGACCGGCCGACTTACGCCATGCCCACCGCCGTGCTCAACCGAGGTGGCGCGAGCAAGCAGTCGCCGAGTCTTGGGCTTGACCGCCGCTGGTGGCTTCGCCCAGACTGTCGCTCAAGCAGCGCCACTGCATCCGGAAGTGCAAGCTCAGGAACAAGCCGCATTGCTCGCCACATGTTCGACGAAATGACAACTTAGGAGATACAGCGTGTGGCACCTGCTGGACCCCTCCTTCGCATCACCATTCACCATCTACTTTACCCTGGGCAAGTGACTAAGGAGGCGCTTCGTCAAGTCTTTGGTCGATGGGGACCAGTGGGTGGGGTGTATGTACAGGAAGGTATGGATGGCGTTGTGGCTCTCGTCGGGTTTTCATCTTGGCCTAAGGCAGCTCAAGCTCGCGAAGCGTGCCATGGTCGGTGCATGTGGGACAACTGCTGTTGGCTGGATATCAGTTATCATTTGGAGGCATCAAAAGTTGTTGAATCCAAGCAGACTAATGACAATCACACACCAGAAAGCAGGACATCTGTTGAGCAGCATAATCCTGAAAGCCAAGATGATAATAGCATGGAAGCTATAACCGGAGATGAATCGCCACCGGAGGAGACATCCACAGAAGCTACCAAAGAGCAGGACCCTAGCTCTGTCAACTCTGAAGGTTTATCAAGGGAGGAGTTAGGTCGTCTGATAGCTTCTCGCTGGACTGGAGAAAAGTTGGATGAGGTTGGTAAAGATGATATAAAGGGGCATGAAGATGAGCATGATATACCAGAACCTGCAGAAGAAGCACTTGAAGATGAATTGGATTTACCAGAACCTGCAGAAGAAAATTATGGCGGTTATCGTTCAGATGTTGAGGATGACAGGCATAATTATGATGATGAAGAATTCTCTAATGCATCAGATGATGAATATGTTGATGATCATGACGAACCTAACGAGTCTTATAAATCTGACACCGATCAGAAAGATTTAACTGCCTCGGGACAAGCTACTCTGTGCCTCCGGCTCCGGCCAGTGCTGACAGTGGCAGAGACTGAGAGTGGACGTCCTTCCGTGCGCAAGCTTCAGGTGGTAAAAGCTTTCACTGCGGGAATGGTTCAGCTCTTTTTGCAAGTGTCACCGGATGGTGGTAGTGTTAATACAGATGCTGTGAAATCTAGGAGATCTCTTCTAGACAAGGCCAACTCCATAATCAAGTCAGTCGTAAGGTCTGGAGGCCGGCATGAGGCTCGGTTGTGGCTGTGCAGTACTGTCTCATCTGTCCATTTGCTCAATCCACGTGACCAACGCGACCTGTTCCTTGATCTCTTGGAGATGAAGAATTCGAGACAAGATGTTGCTTCCCGTTTGCTGCGGATGATCTTTGACAAGAAGCCCGAAAAGGCTGGTTCTATTCTAGCAAAAAGATGTCATATGCTGGAGGAGTTCTTCCAAGGAAACCCGAAGGGGATAATGCAATGGTTTGGTCACTTTGCTGTTACTGGGAAATCCACACACAAAAAGGGTGCTAGGGCACTTTCTCAGTTTGCATTTGTCAATCGTGATATTTGCTGGGAAGAGCTTAAGTGGAAAGGCAAGCATGGGCAGTCTCCTGCTGTTGTTGCTACTAAGCCTCATCATGTTGGGAAAGTCATTGCAGCCCTAGTCCTCACAACGCTTTGTATAATTGTTCTGAAGCAATCTCTTGGTTTTGGTGGCAATAGTGCGTTTTCTCAGCATGAACCTGGGGTTACTCATGTCTTAGTAACAGGAGGAACTGGCTATATTGGGTCACACGCTTCATTACGGCTGTTAAAGGACAACTATCGAATTACCATTGTGGATAATTTTTCTAGCGGAAACATGGGAGCAGTAAAAGTTCTCCAAGAATTGTTTCCGCAGCCTGGGAGACTTCAATTCATCTATGCTGACCTTGGGGATCAAAAATCTGTCAACAAGATATTTGCTGAAAATGCATTTGATGCTGTGATGCACTTTGCAGCTGTTGCCTATGTGGGTGAGAGTACAGTGGAGCCCCTTAGTACTTGTGCCACCTACGGTGAACCAGAGAAGATGCCTATTACAGAAGTCACACCTCAGCTCCCAAGTAACCCCTATGGAAAAGCTAAGAAAATGGCAGAGGACATCATATTAGATTTCTCGAAGAGAACAGACATGGCTGTGATGATTTTAAGGTATTTCAATGTTATGGGTACTGTCAGTTTGATTCAGATTGTTGAAGCACCTCAAAGAGAGATTGTTGTGCTTATATCAAGAGATGCATTGGTTGAACTGATTCTTACTCCTGTCTCTGGAAATTCAACACTAGTGGTAGCATGGCAAACATATGCGAGAAGTCTGTATTTGCCGTTGTCATGGGACCTCGGTGGTGATTACAGGTACAATCCAGGAGTTGCTATCATCGGCTTAGGGGCAAGCCGAAATTCAAGGCGGGAGGAATGTCACGGACATGGGCCTTGGGCCTTGGACGTGGGCCCACGTGGCGGAGTGCGAGGCGATACAAAGCATGAAGCGGCGGCCCGACCACGGAGAGGGAAGAAAAATCACGATTGGCCTCGGCTCTTTCCCTTGTTTGTTCTTCCTCATCCTCCCTTGTTCTCTAATCCCCACCAGACTTAGTTCTTCTTCTCAAGTCTTTCTCCCTTGTCCTGAATCTTCCTCTTTCTGTCTCAGTGCTACCAATTTGTATCCCCAAAATACCATGTATCTTTGCTTGCGTTTGGTTTATCTGTGATAATCAAGTGAGGATTGTGACACTGGCGTCGCGAGGACGGTGGCTGAAGCGGCAAGATCTGGGGGAGGCGCGGCGGAGAGGCCCAGCGGGAAAGGGTCCACGCCGTTGTTCAGCCGTCCACGGCTACACCACTAGGGCTAATCTGGACCGTTTAAGTGTGATCGGACGGTGACCAGTGATCCGGATTTGTTCTTGGCGAACTTCGTCGCGATCCAAGTTTGAGGGGCCTAACGGAGAATTCTATCCGAGACAAGTTTTCCTGTGCAAAAGACTATCCATCACTCTACTATGATCAATCTAGGACGCACATTGCGATCGGATCAGACGGTTATCAAAGGCTCAAGCGGAGGATCGCGCCCTCTCACTGACATGTGGGCTAAGCTTGTTGAAGTATAAATGAATTGTCCATATTTTCTCATTAGTTTAAGTTTTTGGTGAACTAGCTGGTACATGCAACTCAATATAGTATCAGAGTCAAGAGATCTCGAGTTCAATATCCGGTTGGCTGCAATTAAAAAAATAATTGTAGCCCACTTCTATTCCACGTCCTAGACCTGAGGGAGCCTGCACGTGACGGAGGGTGTTGAAGTATAAGTGAATTGTCCACCTTTTCTCATTAGCTTAAGCTTTTGGGTGAACTAGCTAGTACATGCAACTAAATAAAACTAACGGCGGTTTCCATGGCCGCGGTCGCGATTTGCTGAGCGTCTGCTCACGCCATGCCCCGCCGCGGGCGGCGGCGCCGCCGCGTACTAACGCAATTAGAGGGGTGTTTGGCACAGTTTCGACTCTACAAAAATTCGTAAAGTTGGTGGAGAAAGGTATTCCTAATTCTAAAAATTTATGAAGTTGAAGTTGTGCGTACATTAGGAATATTTAGATGAGTCATCTTGTTTACATTTTAGACTAAAAATATAAACTTAATTCATTTTATTTTAATTTGTAAGCTTTAGATATAAGATGAAGTTGAGATCTAGAGTTCTGACAAATAGGACCTAGGTCCCGGAGGCGCGGCCTACCGGGTGCAGCAGTGCCTTCACCGCCAAAGTGTGTGGCCAGCGTCGGGGTACATGGAGGGAGAAGGGAGTGCGATCGATATGGAGGAGCAAGGGATTTGCAAAGCCGTTCTTGATCAAGTAGAGGAATTTGCAAAAGAGTTCTTGTGATCAGAAAGTACTTAGTGCTGAATCTTTCAGTGTTGCAACTACTGATTTCCCGACGTTAATTTCTTGAGAATACATACTACAACGTTAATTCTGAAGTGATATTTTTCCATGATCTTGCCTGCTGCAAAAGGGGCATTCTGATTTCTGTCAGGTTATACATTCATCAGAGTTTCTGTCAGGTTATACATTCATCAGAGTTTCTGTAAGACAAGATCAGTTGGATTCAGGAAAAGAAGAAACCGCTTTCAACTTTATAGTATATCATTTGCAATTTCAAACATCTGAAAAGCAACATCAGATATTGCTAATTTGTCTCAGCAACAAATGCTGCCGTTTGAGATCTTCGTGTGATGGCTGCCCGTCACTGTGCTGAGTATCTGCTGAAATCTTCGCCCAGCTTGGAATGGCAAGATAACTCAGCAACCGACAAATTGGCAAAGATGAAGATCTTACAGATCTTATGATTCATAGGACGTATATCTTGCCACAAGAAAAGGGAATGGTGATTTTGTTGTGGATATGTTGCTTCATTTCAGTTTTTTTTTTCATATGAACTGTGATATTGAACATACTTGTACTTTTGGTCTTTGTTTCCTCTTCCAGTAGTAGATGAGTTCATGCAAACCTTTTATGAAAAGGAAAGAATGTGAGCAAATGTAATTGCTAACCCATAAAGTCTATGTTGCCTTCCAATATCAAAGATCGTATCAGCTATACTTTTGTCTTTAGTAGAAGAACACCTTTCTATGCTGAAAACAAGAGCTGAACCAATAGGTCCATGAAACTTGAAGCTAAAACAAGAGGCATGTTCATTTGTCTGACCTTTCAACTAAAAAAGCCCAAAGGGGCATGCAATATCTACTGAAAATCTAAATAATTTGAGCAAGAAGTTTGTATGAGAGAAATTTTACGGTGGATAACATAGGTAGTAAATAGTGGTAGTAGAAATCAAATTTAACCATCCATTCCTCAAGGGTATTTTAGAGTTTTCCTATCCATTCATCATGGGTATTTTAGATTTTTTTAATTCGTTCACAATTTTGGATTCACCGAATACCTGGTGATTTTCAGAGGCCTCTTATCCATTCATCCGCTATTCATCAGAATTACAGGACATATTTTACCATAGAGGACAAATAGTATGACATAATTTTTTATCCTTTTACCTCTCTCTGAATTTTACTACTAATACTAGAGATGGTAGTATAACTGATCTAAATTGATTTCAACCATTAGATTCAAAGGAATGGACGATTTATATTGATTTTAATCCAATGTAAAAAAAAAGCTCTTATACGAAGGATACAGGAAGCAGTATCTTCAAACAGGACATTCTAGATTATTATGGAATTGAATGTTCAATGAATAAGACCTCAACTCGACTGACAATAACATAAGAAACATCCACACCATTCCAGCTTGGAGGCTTAGGAATAGTCCTATTCAATCGTACGTACCGTCGAATTAATTAGGAGCGTGTTTGGCCTACCTATGCAATGCTATTCACTTGGTTTGATGTCAACATTTGACCGTCACTTGGTTTGATGCCAAAATTTGGCAGTGCTCACGAAATTTGATAACGTTAGCTCATACCAAAGCACTCCAAAACGCCGATCGTAGATTCTCTATCGTAACGATAGAGTACTATTGAGACACTATCGCATGGACCTCAGCAGACGATCTCCGTCCCAAAACACCGGCCAAATAAGGACGAGCAAATCGCTCTCACGAAATTTTGGCTCGGCCGCGCGCCCCTGCACCCGAACTTGGCAGAAGTTGGTTGGATGTATTAAATGTGGTTCGTTTGATTAACGAAACTTCAAATGATTTTATGTCCTGTGTTGATCCTATTTACAATAAACATGTGTAATAATTAATTTGATAACAATATTTGTTATGAAATAATTTATTTTATGAAAGAACAAGGTACTAGTGGGTTTGTTGTTTATTCGTAACAAGAGTTACAGAGCAGGACACAGGAGGTGCATCGCAGTCATACGAGACGCATGCTGCAGCGTAGGCATATGAGATGGACACACACTATAGGTGCAGGTGCAGGCGCAACACCTGAGGAACACAATGCAGCGAGACGGGACGCATAGTGATCTATGCAGATGGATGACGCAGTGTAGTGGTCAGCAGACCGTACAAGCAAGCAAACTACGCGAGAGCGACAAATCGACCGTGTGCATGTATACGTAAGTTTTATGCTACATATGTATGTATTGAGACATAGATATACATACAAGCAGTTAATCAATCAGAGATAAGAAACTAGGGTTCGCGTTGGGTAAAAAGACAAAGGAGGAGAGCTCCCGGGCTTGCCAAAAAGAGAAAAAGGAAAGGAAAAAAAAAAGGCCGGCGGCGCAAGAAATAGAGAGGAGCGACACGCAACAGAAAGGAAAAGAGAGCTTCTGGCGGAGGCAGGCGGAGAAGACAGAGCAGGAAGCAGGAAGCGGCTGCTGGAGCTCTGCATGACGTGGGGTAGCAGCGCATGCGTGACTTCCTCCGTGCAGTGGTGGCGCAAGAAAAGGGAGCGCGAGGCGTGCTGGACGGTGGACAGAGACGTGGGCTGAGCAGCAGCACCATCATGTGAGGACTGAGGAATCATTGTGTCGGTAGCAGCACAAGAATGACCATAGGAGGACAGCAAGAAAAAGCAAATGGGGGAATGAGAAAAGAAAAGACATATTTTGATCGACTTAAGAATCGGTAAAGTTCATGGTTTTAAAAACTGTTTTTGAAAAAATTGTTCAAAATTTAAAATATGAAAACAGCTCGAAAGCCGTCAGAAACCAAAGGGTTAACAAATCAAAATTTTTGGAAAAAAAATTCAAAACCGTTGGGTTTTAGCGAAAAACTGCTCGGTTTTGCATTGAAAACCGACCGACCAATTGAATGTTTCTTAAAAATGGTTTTCGAGCGGTTTTCAATGCATAAATTTTTTCAATTTTTTCGATTTTTTAATTAGACCGGTTTACCGAGCGGTTTTGGATCTCGAATCACAATGGTAAGGAAGAAAACCGTGGTTTTTGAGCGGTTTTTGTCGGTTTTTAAACCCCTGATAAAGTTAATTAAGGTTTGCAATGAAACTTATGTATTGACTATGTGTTTGATTTAACCAATAGATGTGCTTTCATGTTTTATAAATTATATGATTAATCTGATTTCATTTACCGTAGTAGATTTAACACTCTAGTTTGATTTATACATTTTGATCTGTATGTTATTAATTTCTAGAATTAGTAAAAAACAAAAAAAAAGATTTAAGTGTTCGTTTGTACCAATTCATCCCTTATTAGCGCGCCATGATCCTTCTTCCTGAACTCGGTATACGATTTGCAATCCGCTTAAACCATCGTGTTTCTTATCACGAGATCAACAAAGAAGCCCTATGTTGTTGGCTATGTTTTGACCCCGTGAAATACTAGAATGACGTGTGATCCTACATGACATAGTCACGTATAGTAGTTGGCTATTTATTTGCAAACTTTGGTATGGCTGCAATCCAAACATATCAGTTTGTTCCCCAATTTTGGCATTGCCCTCGAATTGGTTGGTATAGCCACAATCCTAACACCATTTTTTTGCCCAAGTTTTGGGGTTGGCAAAATTTTAGTTTGGCTAGTCACAAACCAATCAGCCCCTAGAACAAACCGAACGTAAGGTCCCCTGAGTTTCTGACACCTGCCCAGTCATCTTTTGCTCAATTTGCTCTTATCTAGTCGTCATACTACCATAGTTCTAATCGCCAAAAAATTAACTAGTGCTACGATTAGTTCAACTGCTAAGGTCGTCGTCCGTGCCGTCAACAGTTCGGCGTCAGGTGCTGAGTCGTATCCAACCCAATGCATTATCATTGTGCCGCCCTATTAATCTAAGACAGGCGAGCTGTATGATTCATCTTACCAAGTCAAAGATGCATTTCGTGTTTGTTTACTTGTATGTGTTCGCGAAGCAACTGCTCGCTGATGTAAGAATCGACATGAAAACACTGCACAAACCATAACTCATAAGCTCTTCAGCAAGCAGTTCCTTTCAGCTTACACATGCAGCACAAACATACAAGAGAAAGTGAATTGGTGTAAACTAATATCTAAACCTAACTTTTTTTGTTTTTTACTAATTCTAGAAATTAATAAAATATTGATCAAACTTAAAGATTCAATCTAGAATAATTAATCTAAGACCACTAAGGAAAACTAGATTAAACATGTAAACTAGAAAGTAATTATATCCTATTTATATTCTTTAAACCCTAATTAACTGTATGTATATATGTATGTACATATGCCTGGCTCAATATATGCATAGATAGCCTAAAACTCACACATACACACGCATGGCCCATGTGCCGCTCTCATGTAACTTACTGTAAGATCGAGGATGAGCCTAGAGGAGGGGTGAATAGGTTTTTCTAAAATTTTCTATTACACTAGTCAAGATTAATATTATTAAGCACAATTGACAAGTATGGCAATATCAATGTCTAGCAATTTTAGTGACTACCAACTAAAATTTCTACTCAATATATCAATAGCAACACAAGCAACACAATGATGATTAATTTACTAGAGACAATGTAAGAGTAGAGTCTATGCAAACCACAAATATGAACACGCAAATTTTATCTCGTGGTCTCGGAGACTTGCCGGTCTCCCCTACTCCACGTTGAGGTGACTTGAAACACTTCAAGCCGGCTCCACTTGCTTGAGCCTTCCCCGATCACTAGTGATAGCTCTTCCCCGCTCCGGGTAGGCGAGCTTCATGCCTTCACAACCGCCCGGGTCTTCACACAACCTCCTTTGTGAAGATCACCGGAGCCTCACGCCTCCAAGCCGTCTAGGAGGCGGCAACCTCCAAGAGTAACAAACTTGACGTGGGCTTGAACCTCAAGAGTGCACACAATATGGCTCAACCAATGCAATGATTTCAATGCACTCAATTTCCTCTCCAAGAACTCAAAAGACAACAATTGAATGCACAAGAGTGTGGAGAGAGATGCTAGGGCTTAGAATGTATTCAATGGAGTCACCAACCGGTCCTAGCACGGGTGAGGGGTATTTATAACCCCACCAACTCAAACTAGCCGTTATTTACTCTCCTGCAGATTTTGCGCCATGGTTTACTCTACCGCCCTCTAAGGGCAGTAGTACCGCTCTTCTTGCATAACGGCTAAACGGCATTTAATCTTGCTAACACGTAGCCGTTCTGTTAGCGAAGACTCTCTGGCGGTTACTCAGCCCTTGAGGTCTGATAATCTGCTTTCCGACAAAAAAAAGAGTTACGGAATAAAGCTACAAGCGGTTAGGTCTTGATAGTACGCATTCTTGATACTACCAACCCGAGCGGTAGTGCTTGGTCGAGGAGTTCGAAAAATACCTCTCGGAAAATTGCTACCGCCATAGAGACCCGGTAGTACCAAGACTCTTGATACTACCGCATAATCTGTGCCATAGTCTTACCTCGAGGAAATTTCAGATTTTTGAAACGACTCTCGAATGCATGATTGTATATAAGACTATTGAGCCATATTTTGCGCACTTCTCAAGTTCAATACCCAAATCAAGTCCCTCTTAATAGTACGGCGACTATCTTGATAATCCGATCTTTTTCCCAACTCCGAGATCGGTGAAAAGACTAGAAAATACTACTTAAGTTTTTATACCTTCATTTCTTTGATACTTTCATTTTTCTTGTTTCTTTTGCGCGTCCTTCTTCCTTTTTGCACTTGTGAATATCCGACGTCCTTTGAACGATAGCTTTTCCTGTTTTCAACTTAACCACTGCAAATGACGTTAGTCTTTTTCGCGTGATTGTCATTAATTATCAAAATTATAACCACATGGGGGCCTAGATGCTTTCAATCTCCCCCTTTTTGGTAATTGATGACAATCCTCATAATCGAATTGAAGTAAATTGATATTTAGTGTGAGTGACCAATAAAAATTAATTACTCACACCGTGGGATTCTTATTTAGCAATATTTTATCGTTTAAAGGACAAAAGGTATTTGAGTCAAGATATTGCTAAATGAGAACATGACTCCCCCTACAAATATGCCATGGATAAACAATAAAAGTTTGCATATTTGTATATGAGTTTTATATGACAATAGAGATGATATAATTCGAATGAATTAACATGGCATAATGCGAAACTCATGAGAAGGATAATTTAGGTAAAATTGAGCGCAAAAGATCTTGAAAATAAGTTCAAGACGAGTTCAACACATAAATTCAGCAAGACACAAGCGACGACACAAACAACCATAAATAGTTCAAATCCAACAACCATATAAGATATGCAAGTTTACTACAAGAGAAATAAAATTGATAATTAGGATAGCTTCAATTCTTCAGTCTTCTTCCCCTTTGTCATCAAGGACAAAAAGGGGATCGCCAACATGCCGTCTACTCTTCATCATCGCCAGGAGCAGAAGCAGGCGGCGGAGGAGGAGACCAAGGAGACCAGTCGGATGGCGGTAGAGGGTGAGAGGAAGTAGGAACACTGCGCCATCCGGACGGCAGCGCCGATAAGGCGATGATATGAACGATAGTCATCAAAGGAAGTGTTCAGCGTATCCAAGCGCTCACGGACCTCCTCAACCATCTGACGATTGTGGTACTGAAGCTCCATAACAAGTGCAAACTGGCCCTGCATGTAAGATTCTTGTCGAGCAAACCCGGCCATCATGTCAGAACGTAGAGTCTCAAGACTCGCAAGGTAGGCATCGGGCATGGAGGCAGCTTGAGCGGCTTGAGCTTGGGCTTGGGCCGCTTGCCCGGCTTGAGCTCTTGCTTGAGCGGCTTGCTCGGCGATATGATGCAAGACTTGAGGTGGAGCGACTCGTGGCTTGTATGGCTTGTGAGGAGTAGGGGTGGCACCATTATACTCGGCAACTCTCCGGATTAGTGCCATGATATACGGAGCAAAATAGATCGTCTTCCCCCTATCCCTAGCAGATTGAGATATCTCCCTTATTATGAAGTCCACCACATCAAACTTTTCTTTTGCCATGATCTTCGCAATGATATTCCAGGCATGACCTCTCACAGCATCGAAATTGCCACTCTTCGGATGAATAGTGATACGAATAATTTTGTTCACCATGCTTGGTTGGAGCTGTAGACCGGCTGAGTTTCCAATTCTGAAGGTATGAGATGAGACTGGTCATAGAAGGTTGCAGCATGTTCCAAGGACAGAGGTGGCTCATCATGGATTTTAGGGTGATGACTGTGGAAGATTCCCAAGGCATGCTCAAAATCATCCTTGGAAGCAGTGTATCGGGTAGAGTCGGTCATCCAGGTGATTTGCTCACAATTGTCAAAAACATAAAGTGATGCATAAAATTGCTTGATGACCTTCTCATGATAATTAGTCCTTGTACCAAGGAAGTTGTATAAGCCAGCTCCACCAAACAACTCAGGAATACCAACAAATTCTGGCTGCTCTCGAACATGCTTCCAACTGACCCAGCGCTGGTTGGCAAAATCCTTCTCCAGATAAATTTGCTCAAACACCCTCTGCTGAAACAAGGAATGGAATCTTGGATTTGGGGCGGAGCGAGGTTGGAGATACTGATTCTGACTTCTGCGAGTATAATAGTCATCTCCTTTAATTTGAGAAGGATCGTGCCTTCCAATTGGAGGCACCACTTCTTCTTCCTCTGAGCTTTCCTCATTGTCACTCTCAGTCTCATCGTCGCTGCCAGTTATTTGAGGAGCAGGAGCGGGGACTTTTCTCTTCTTAGCCTGAGAAGGCTCAGCAGGACCCTTCCCTTTAGCCCTTGTGGTCCTCATGGCGACGGAGAAAGAGTTGTCGCTATCTCCACTGTCTGTGTCCGGAGTGGGAACACCGCGACTCTTTGTTGTCTTCCTTCCACCTTTGCCCCCGCCAGATGGACCGGTTCCGGCGACTTTAGTGCGAGGCATGATCTAGAGAAGATCAAGGGATTGAAGATATGAGCATTGATCGGGTAGAATTTGGCATTATAGAGATGAAATGTATAAATGATATGGAGAAACATTACCTCAAAAATGCTCAAAATCGCTGCTGTGACTGCACGGCCGGTACTACCGCTACTGGAGACCGGTAGTACCGCAAAGTCGGTACTACCGCTCCCAGTGGCCGGTAGTGCCGCCCGAGCGCGACCGAGGTGGATTTTGGGCAAATTCGAAGCAATGTTGAGGCACTGATGATTTAAACTAGGATTAGGGTCTAGGGAATATTAAGGACTTTTATTTTACACCTAATCCACAAAGATTTTGCCTCAATACAAGTTTGCACATTTTGAACTTCCATTTAAACCCTAGGTTGCTCAAAAAGGGATGAAACAAAAGAGAATGGAGGAGATGATAGATACCTTCGGTGGAGGAGGTCACAAGGTTTAGGTCCAATGGAAGAAACCCCAGAAATCTTCAAGGATTCGAAGGGGAGAAGATTTAGGGTTTGAGAGGGAGAGAGAGAGCCGCACGGGAATGGAAGAGGAGGAGGTTTCGGGTGAGGGGAATTGAAAAAGAGAGAGAGAAGGCAGAGAACCGGCAGGAAATGAGGTGGCCCCACAATTTGCGATATGAGCGGTACTACCGCCGTGGGCGGCCGGTAGTGCCGGGCAAGACTGGAAGACAGGGATTTTGAGAGAATTTGATTGCAAGTTTGCTCAGATGTTGATATGACAAGATGATTATTTAATAAATCAATTCCAACCAAACGACAGATACAAAGCAAGAACTTTTAAACACTAACAAATTTAGGAATAAAGTTTTAACTTGTTCGAGTTGAAAATACCACATGAGAAACTAGAAATGTGGAATTCTAGTTCTATGGGCAAAACCCAATTGTGCTTTTAGTAGATCAATATAGATCAAGATTTTGGATTTTATCAAACCTCTTAAAACAAAAGTTTTGTTTCTTTATAAACATAAGGAGGTTATAATATGGTATAAGTTCCAAAAGATGAGGTTTACATAATAATTGATTTTTAAATGAAGATTTGAGAATCCTTTGCACTTTGAAAATCCAAAATAGATTATTTCCAACTAATTTTGACTTATAAGGTCTAGTTTTATCTTTTAAGATATTTATAGCACAATCTTCAATTTTCCACATTTAGGGGATGTGATATATACATGAATTGCATATTACTCCCCCTTGATGTGAGACTCATTTAAAGAACAAATACCAAATAAAATCCAATTAAAACAACCAAAAGATAAACACTTAGGCCACATTAGAGATATCTATAACATTTAATTCATTCCTCAATTTACAAAATCTAGTCTCATCTAGGGGTTTAGTGAGTATATCCGCTAATTGATTTTCCGTTCTAATGTGACTAATCTCAATATCCCCTTTACTCACATGATCTCTCAAGAAATGATGACGGATATCAATGTGTTTTGTTCTTGAGTGTTGGACGGGATTATTGGCTATTTTAACCGCGCTTTCATTATCACATAAGAGAGGCACCTTCTTAAAATTAATTCCATAATCCATTAAAGTTTGCCTCATCCATAACAATTGAGCGCAACAACTACCGGCGGATATGTATTCGGCTTCGGCGGTGGATAAAGCTACGGAGTTTTGTTTCTTGGAGAACCATGAAACTAGAGATCTACCTAGCAATTGACAACTCCCGAAGGTGCTTTTTCTATCCACTTTACAACCCGCATAATCCGAATCCGAATATCCAATTAAATCAAATTTTGCACCTTTAGGATACCATAACCCTATGTTTGAGGAATGTTTTAAATATCTTAAAATTCTCTTTACGGCAACTAAATAACATTCTTTGGGAGAAGCTTGAAAACGAGCACACATGCAAACACTAAACATTATATCGGGCCTAGATGCGGTAAGATAAAGCAAGCTACCAATCATAGATCTATAAAGCTTTAAATCTACCGGTTTACCTCCCTCGTTTAAGTCGAGATGCCCGTTTGATGCCATTGGAGTCTTGATCGGCTTTGCGTCCTCCATGCCAAATCTTTTGAGAAGATCCTTCGTGTACTTGGTTTGACTCACGAACGTCCCATTCTTGAGTTGCTTGATTTGGAGTCCAAGGAAGAAGCTCAACTCCCCGATCATCGACATTTCAAACTCCCTAGACATCATATCACCAAACTCTTTGCAAAAATCTTCGTTAGTAGAACCAAATATGATATCATCAACATATATTTGACATACGAAGAAATCATCATCAATTATTTTTGTAAAGAGTGTAGTATCAACCATCCCAATTTTGAAACCCTTTGAGAGTAGAAAATCTCTAAGTCGCTCATACCATGCTCTAGGAGCTTGTTTGAGTCCATATAGCGCCTTTGAGAGTTTGTAGACATGGTTAGGATATTTGGAATTTTCAAAACCGGGAGGTTGTTCGACAAATACTAATTCGGATATTTGTCCATTTAAGAATGCACTCTTTACGTCCATTTGAAATAATTTAATGTCAAAACTTGATGCAAAAGCAAGCAAGATTCTAATAGCTTCTAACCTAGCTACGGGTGCAAAAGTTTCACCAAAATCTAATCCTTCAACTTGGGTGAAACCTTGCGCCACTAATCTAGCTTTATTTCTTACAACAATTCCATTCTCATCTTGTTTATTTCGAAAGACCCATTTTGTGCCAATTACATTATGTTCTTTAGGTCTTTCTACTAATGTCCAAACATCATTACGAGCAAAATTATTTAATTCTTCATGCATGGCATTTACCCAATCCGGATCAACTAATGCTTCATCTACATGAGTAGGTTCAATTGAAGATACAAAAGAATAATGCTCACAAAACGAAGCAACACGGGATTGAGTTTGAACGCCCTTACTCACGTCACCCAATATTTGATCTATTGGATGATCTTTGGAGAGGCCGTGGTGAATCCTTTGAGGTAGTGGTTGAACTTGTTGCTCGTTATTCTTGTCATCTTCATCTATTTCTTGAATTCGACTCGGAGTTGCGGAGGTTGACGGCTCGACTTGAATAGATGAAGGTTGATCTTGCTTATCCACTTCCGGCTTCACGTCTTCAATTGTCATATTCTTCATTGCTTCTCTTAGGCCTTCCTCACCTACATCATCCAAATTCTCTTGCTCTTCTTGAGAGCCGTTAGTTTCATCAAATTCAACATCACATGTTTCCTCTACAAATCCTTTGTTTTTATTAAAAACTCGATAAGCTTTGCTATTAGAATAATATCCTAACAAAAACCCTTCATCACAACGACTTTGAAATTTGGAAAGCCGAACACCCTTTTTCAAGATGTAGCATTTGCAACCGAATACTCGAAAATAAGAAATGTTCGGCCTTCTTCCAATAAGAAGCTCATAAGAGATCTTTTTCAAGAGTCGATGCAAATAGAGTCTATTTGTAGCATGGCAAGCGGTATTAATGGCTTCCGCCCAAAAACTATCGGACGTACCATATTCATCTAACATCGTTCTTGCCATTTCAATTAATGTACGATTTTTCCGTTCCACAACTCCATTTTGCTCCGGAGTGTAGGTTGCGGAAAGTTCGTGCTTTATTCCAATTTCATCACAATAATCTTCAATTCTTGTGTTTTTAAATTCGGAGCCATTATCACTACGGATTTTCTTTATTATAAAGTCAAATTCATTTTGAGCCCTTTTTGCAAATCTTTTAAAAATACTTGAGGTTTCGGATTTGTCGTCTAAAAAGAAAACCCAAGTATATCTAGAATAATCGTCAACAACCACTAAACAATAAGAATTACCTCCAATGCTCTTATAGGTTGTCGGGCCAAATAAATCCATATATAAGAGCTCTAATGGTCTAGATGTGGACATGATACTCTTTGAGGGATGAGAACTAGCGACTTGTTTACCGGCTTGACAAGCACTACAAAGTCGATTTTTCTCAAACTTCACATCTTTCAAGCCCACAACTAAATCATTTTTAAATAACTTTTTGAGTTGAATCATTCCAACATGAGCTAGTCTTCTATGCCATAACCATCCTAAAGATGTTTTAGCCATTAAGCAAGTTTGAAGACATGAGTCATTTGAAGTGAAATCAACTAAATACAAATTTCCAAATCTAAAACCTTTAAACACTAGTGAATTATCATTTTCTTTTGTAATAACAACACCATTTTTAGAGAATGTGCAAATAAGATCAAGATCACAAATTTGAGCGACGGATAGCAAATTGAAATTTAATGTTTCAACTAATGATACATTTGAAATGGAAAGATCGTTTGATATAGCAATTTTACCTAAGCCCAATACCTTTCCTTTGCTATTATCCCCAAATGTGATCTTGTCATTTTGTCCATTTCCCAAATCAAAAGTGGTGAACATTTTCGATCATGGGTCATGTGTTGAGTGCATCCACTATCCAACACCTAATGCCGCCCACCGGTCTTGTAGTTTACCTACAAAAGAAAATCAAGCCTTTTTAGGTACCCAAATTTGTTTGGGTCCTTGGAGGTTAGTAACCAAGGTTTTGGGAACCCAAATGGCTTTCTTTCTTTGGCCAATTATCGGGGTCCCAACAAATTTAGCAAAGACTTTACCATTTCTATCTCTTTTAAGCACATAACATGAATCATGAACATTATCCTTAGATGCTTTGCTCAAGGCACAATCATTTGCTAGATGTTCTACTTCATGACACTTAAAACAAAATTTACCATTCGATTTCACAAAGCGCGGAGCTTTGTTACTTATTTTCTTGTTCTTTTTAGGGATATATCCTAATCCTTCTTTATTATATGAGCATCTTTGACTACCCAAGATTTTATTTAGTGTTTCTTTACCCTTAAAACATCTATCCAAGCTTTTGTTTAGTTTATTTACTTGTTCTTTAAGCTCATTGTTTTCAACAATCAAATTTTTATTACATGAGTTTGCACTAGAACATGGCAAATCAACTAAATCATCACAAGAAGTAGACATGCTTGATTTTACTACATGAAGTGAGCTATTTTCTAATCTAGGCAAATCATCCATAATATTACATTCAATACCAATATCATTTGTGGATTTTGGAATATTCTTGGCAAGGAGAATTTCATGAGCTTCCTTTAACTCCTCATAAGAATCCTTGAGAGAAAGAAATTCTTTTCTCAAGACCCTTGATTTTGATTTTTCTTTGCCAAGATATTCATTCAATTCCTCAAGCATATCCATTAGTTCATCATATGATGGTTCACCATCTTCATTAGGATTTACCTTAGTTTCTCCTCTAGCCATAAGGCATAAATGAGTGACGAAAAGCGACGAAGCCTCCTTGATGGCGATACCGGCAAGACCCTTCTTCTTTGAAGGAGTCTCTTCTTCGGATGAGTCGGAGTCCGAGTATTCTTCTTCGGAATCCCATTCTCCAATATGAGCTTCACCCTTGCCATCCTTTTGGAATTTTTTGAATAGCTTCTTCTTGCCTTGAAAGAATTTCTTCTTCTTAGGTGATTTGTCTTTGTCATCCTTCTTCTTGGGGCAATGCGAGGCTATGTGTCCTTTTTCATCACATTCATAACACCGAATATTAGCATATCGGTTAGTATTAGAATTTTGTCCTTTCTTGTACCTTTGTGGACCGTTAAAGCTCGATCGCCTTCTCATAAATTTCTTCATCCTTCTCACGAGGAGTGCCATTTCCTCCTCGGTGTCCTCATCGTCGGAGTCCTCATCACTTGACTCCGCCTTTGCCTTGAAGATGATGTTCTTCTTCTTGGAAGAGCTTTGTTCCAACAATTCTTTCTTGTCTTTCTTGTAGAGCTCGTTGGTGATGAGATTGCCGAGAAGTCCGATTGGCGTCATCCTTGGCAATTCCGGCGAGTTGAGGAATAAGGTAACCAATGTCTCGTACTTCTCCGGAAGAGCCCTAAGCATTTTCCTGACAATATCAACATCACTCAAGGTCGTACCAAGACCCTTGAGCTCATTAACAATATTATTTAATCTAGAGTACATTTCATTAATATTCTCATGAGGCAACATAATGAAACTTTCATATTTAACTCTAAGCATATGTAATTTAGCTTCCTTAACCGTGGATGTCCCTTCATGAATTTCCGATAATGTATTCCAAATTTCATATGCGGTACCTAGATTACTTATGCGATTAAATTCATCCGCATTTAGAGCACCAAAAATAGCATTCATTGCTTGTGCATTTAGATGAACATATCTTTCATTTTGTTCCGGGGTTAAAGCGGAACATAACCTTCATTAACAATTCTCCATATGTTAGGATTCATAGCTTTGAGGTAAACGGTCATACGTATTTTCCAATATGCATAATTTGTACCATCAAAGAAGGGAGCTTTTCCGATTGAAATTCCCTCGTTGGCCATCCTTGCTCTCTAGGCGGTAAAGCCGAAATAGAGAGACCAAGCTCTGATACCACTTGTAAGATCGAGGATGAGCCTAGAGGGGGGGTGAATAGGCTTTTCTAAAATTTTCTATTACACTAGTCAAGATTAATATTATTAAGCACAATTGACAAGTATGGCAATATCAATGTCTAGCAATTTTAGTGACTACCAACTAAAATTTCTACTCAATATATCAATGGCAACACAAGCAACACAATGATGATTAATTTACTAGAGACAATGTAAGAGTAGAGTCTATGCAAACCACAAAGATGAACACGTAAATTTTATCCCGTGGTCTCGGAGACTTGCCGGTCTCCCCTACTCCACGTTGAGGTGACTTGAAACACTTCAAGCCGGCTCCACTTGCTTGAGCCTTCCCCGATCACTAGTGATAGCTCTTCCCCGCTCCGGGTAGGCGAGCTTCATGCCTTCACAACCGCCCGGGTCTTCACACAACCTCCTTTGTGAAGATCACCGGAGCCTCACGCCTCCAAGCCATCTAGGAGGCGGCAACCTCCAAGAGTAACAAACTTGACGTGGGCTTGAACCTCAAGAGTGCACACAATATGGCTCAACCAATGCAATGATTTCAATGCACTCAATTTCCTCTCCAAGAACTCAAAAGACAACAATTGAATGCACAAGAGTGTGGAGAGAGATGCTAGGGCTTAGAATGTATTCAATGGAGTCACCAACCAGGTCCTAGCACAGGTGAGGGGGTATTTATAACCCCCACCAACTCAAACTAGCCGTTATTTACTCTCACTGCAGATTTTGCGCCATGGCCGGTACTACCGCCCTCTAAGGGCCGGTAGTATCGCTCTGCGGCGTAACGGCTAGAACGGCATTTAATCTTGTTGACACGTAGCCATTACTGTAGCGAAGACTCTGGCGGTACTACGCCCTTGAGGTGTTGATAATCTGCTTTCTCGACAGGAAAAAACAGGTTACGGAATAAAGCTACATGCGAGTTTAGGTCTTGATGATACGCATTCTTGATACTACCGTAACCCGAGCGGTAGTGCCGTCGAGGAGTTCGAAAAAATACCTCTCGGAAAATTGCTACCGCCATAGAGACCCGGTAGTACTGCACTTTCTTGATACTACTGCTTATAATCTGCGTGATAGTGCTTACCTCGAGGAAATTTCAGATTTTGAAACGACTCTCGAATGCATGATTGTATATAAGACTATTGAGCCATATTTTGCGCACTTCTCAAGTTCAATACCCAAATCAAGTCCTCTTAATAGTACGGCGACTATCACGATAATCCGATCTTTTTCCCAACTCAAGAGATCGGTGAAAAGACTAGAAAATACTACTTAAGTTTTTATACCTTCATTTCTTTGATACTTTCATTTTTCTTGTTTCTTTTGCGCGTCCTTCTTCCTTTTTGCACTTGTGAATATCCGACGTCCTTTGAACGATAGCTTTTCCTGTTTTCAACTTAACCACTGCAAATGACGTTAGTCTTTTTCGCGTGATTGTCATTAATTATCAAAACTATAACCACATGGGGGCCTAGATGCTTTCACTTACTCGCCTGCACTATGCGCACGGCCCACCTGCCGCTCTCGCGTGGCTCACTCGCCTACACGGCCCGCTGGCCACTACACTGCGTCGTCCATCTAGACCTCTACGCATCTCATCTCGCTGCACCTGTGATCCTCACATGCTGCGCCTCCTACACCTGCGACCTCATGTGTTGCGTCTGCACCTGCAACCCTCGCGTACTACTGTCATGCTGCGTGCCACCTGCGTGGAATCTCCCTGACCTGCAGTGTACATCCATTTGTATCCGCCTGCGTGCAACTCATGTTACAAATAAAAACCAACCAAACACAATATCTTCTTTTTCAAATAAATTACTCTATCACAAATATTATTGTCTATTAATCATCACACTCATAAATACCTATTTTACGGAGGCCGACTTGTGCTTTTAAATTCTGTACTAAGTAGTCTCCCTTTGTTTATGATGTCTATATTTGAAATTCTCAAGGGTATCCTTCAACGATTGGATTCTTATAGATCTCGTTTCTTTTGGCAAGACAATAATGATAAGCGAAGATACCGCTTTGCCAAGTGGAATATTCTGTGTCGCCCTAAAGATCAAGGAGGACTAGGCATTGTTGATTTACAATCTAAGAACAAATGTTTGCTAAGCAAATGGTTATTTAAGCTATTTAATGAGGATGGAAACTGGCAGATGTTGCTTAGGAATAAATATTTAAATTCCAAATGTCTGTCCCAAGTGCAGTCTAAACCTGGGGACTCGCAATTTTGGAAAGGGCTTATGAAGGTTAAGGATGATTTCTTGAGATGTGGATCATTTCGAATAGGCGATGGTTCACAAACTAGATTTTGGGAGGATACCTGGGTGGGTTCTACACCACTTAAATTTCAATTCCCCAGTTTGTATCATATTGCCCATTATCCACATAATACTGTGGCACATGTCATAACTTAGATGCCGCCAAATATTCAATTTCGAAGATTATTAGTGGGTGACAAATTGACGGCATGGTTCAATCTTCTAACTAAGATAGCTAATTGTCAGCTTACTGGTGGAAGGGATATTTTTCAGTGGAGTTTGCATAGTCATGGAGTATTTTCTATCCGGTCTATGTACGTATATTTAATGAATCAGGGGACTCCTTTTACTAATAAGATCATTTGGAAGCTAAAACTCCCGTTAAAAATTAAAATTTTCCTCTGGTACTTACAAAGAGGGATAATCTTAACAAAGGATAATTTAGCTAAAAGAAATTGGCATGGAAATCAAAAATGTTGTTTCTGTAATTGTCATGAAACAATAAGACATTTATTTTTTGAATGCCAGTACACAAAAGCTCTTTGGAGAGTGTGCATATTACTCTTGGTTTATTTCATAAAAGTCTATATCTCATATGCTTAGACATTGGTTAATTGGCATTGAGAAAAGTGAAAAAGCCTAATCCTTGTCGGTGGCGCTGCCTTATTATGGGCTCTTTGGTGTACGTAATGACTTGATCTTTGGAAAAAACAATCTTCCTCTCTTATGCGAGTTATTTTCAGAGGAACATCTTGGATGCGATTTTGGGCACTATTGCGACTGAGAACAACAGAAAAGCATCCGACTGGCAAGCAGGGCGTTAGAGGTGGTGGCTTTGGACATCATGGCCAAAAGTGGATGGGGCAACAATTATAGAATTGGTCTTTAATTTTCAATTCTCATTGTTTTATTTTCATCAAAGTTTCACAGCTTATCTTTGTAAACTCGGTTGTGTGCAATTGCAGAGACCGGATTTTTATCCTTTATCTAAAAAAAATCACACTCATAAATATTGTTGTCAAAATAATCATTATATATATATATATATATATATATTTCGCAAATAGAATTAACACAATGGTACTACTAGAATCTTGGAATTGTTGCAGGGAGGAGATGACCTCAACTTGGAAGAAAAACAGCTCCTTATTGATTGATGGTTGCTGTTGTTTTCGTTTCATGAACCTTATTCATTCAGGCGAGTCAACTGAATGCCTTGCGTGTATCGCAATTTAACTGAATCCGGCACGCCAAGTTAACATCATCAAGAGTAGTGCTCCTACAAACCTAGCTGCAATGCTTCTCCTCCACTGGCAGCAATTCTTTCCCTCCGGTATTATATACATCCAACGCAAGGGAGCAACTCAAGATATCACCAACGAATTTCTTTTTTTACATGATACATCTAGTATTGATCAAATAGATACATACCTGCACTTGCTGCAAAGCACATAAATGATATGGATAATACATAACAATGAAGTTTCTGAGAAGACAGACACAAAAATTTCTAGTAACACGAAAAATGAAGTATCTAGGAGACAGTACATGGTAACAGTTAAAGTGACCGAAGAATCCAAAATACCATACCTTTAGAAGGCAACAACTGCTGTGCAATCAGGGCTCCCGTGCAATCACCGTGCAATCCAACTAAGAAAAGTTTCAAAAAATTCTGAAAAAAATCATGGATGTAAATTTGTCTTTTTTGTAACTTCTAGCATAGGACGAATTTGATCATGAAATTTTATATGTAGATGGGGTAAGATGAGATGTACATCCATGATTTTTTTCAGAATTTTTTGAAACTTTTCTTAGTTGAATTGCACGGTGATTGCACGGGAGCCCTGATTACACAGCAGTCGTTGCCCCTTTAGAAAGACAGAGACATGAGCTAAATACAAAAATTCTATACCTCCATAGCAGTAGGTTCTTTTTGGGGAGTTCCTTTCCAGACCGCTTCGGCTGACATGCTTCGCCAATGTTTCGTAGATCATAAATTGAATTGATGGTTTACATACCTAACAATTTACATGGTTCAACCTATATGTATATAACCACTAAATTTTGGTTTTGATGTTCTGAAAAATAGATAACTAAGCATGATTAGTGTCGGAATAAGTCCTTTTCAGAATCCTCTTATGCCTGGCAAGCTTGCAATTCTTCTACCCAAATTTCCTGTAGCAGTGAGGACCTATGCACATGTGTATATCTGTTAAATATGGTGACTCATATCTAACCTTTTAGGATTTGAAAAGATGTGCTAGATAAATTCTAATAGGAGTAGGATTACTAATTACTTTGGAGGAGAACTAGAGAGTCTATATAAACCTATAGGTTGGTCACAGGGAACATAAACAACCAAGAAGGCATAAGCCAACTCATCCATAGCGAGAGGTACATGAGATGATTAGATACTAGGTTATTCTTTAGCACTAAATTGTTGTATAGGGCAAGGATATGGATTTTAAAAGGTTCAAGAGGTTGTAAGAGAGCAACAATCCGTTGTATTCTTTTGAGGTTGTGCTTAAAGAATATGCGGTCGGCTTCGCCAAATCTTTATCTCTCGTTGTGGTTGATTCATGTCATTATTTTGGCTCTCTCTACGAGATTCATCTTCTTCGTTTGAGACTGTGCAGACTCGTACCTTACCTCACAAAATTATGATCCAATCTGAGAGCTGTTGCGTATAAAAAAAGTATCAGGATAAAACAATATGGATTGTCATATCAAAGATATTGTATTTAACTAAGGATCAGTGAACCGACATAGCCCTCTTTTTTTTAAAAAAAAAATCAAGCGCTATAAAAAACATATAATATTTGATTGTAGCCCACCCATTTGTAATATAAATATGGCCAAATCCGCTTCCTACTCTACTACCTTATCCATATTCTTCGTAGGCGACTTTTCTGAGGAAGCGTACAGCTAATTAAGCCAAGACATATTACAAAACATGCATCAATTCAGTTGTGCAAATGACACAATTTTGACTGGTTTTGTCATCTGAAATTTTCCCAGAAAAAGGTTAAAGATCTGAAAATGCCAGAGCTGTAGTCAGGAGGCAAGCAAGACATACATGCTCTGCACTCCTTGGCCCTGCATGCATCTCGAGAAAACCTAAAATTGTTGATCACCATGGGCATTCCACAAAAAACTGCATATGTGCCTACATGGTGATAATATGGCCAAAAGAAATACAGCAGCCTGATTGCTTTGATGTGGTGGGATCTGATATCATACAATAGTGCAGGAATTATGGTTGAAAAGAGTAAAAAGTACTGCAAAACTATATGGCTGAAAAGTCAAAAATACTGCAGCTTTGATAACGTGGATGTGGTGGGATCGAACTTATTACCAGAGAAATGAGAAAGCTGGAGCTCAACTTGGTATCGTCCAACAATTGGCAGTGTTAATTCAGTTTTTTAGTTCCCTGAAACAAAAAAAAAAATGGTCAAACACTTTAGTTCAGGGCAACTAATGTCATGTTATGGGCAACGTATCATGTGCACATAGGCTTCTCATGTACATACCGTCAAGAAAAATTCTGAAAAAATTTGTAAATGTACTTCATAGATCACTCTACCTATGTATAAAATTGTAGGTTCAAATTCATTATATATCAAGAGTTATAAAAAAGAGAAAATTCTAACAAATTTAAATAGTTTAAACTTATCAGAATTTTCTCTTTTTTCTAACTCTCAATATATAATGAATTTGATCTTGAAACTTCATACATAGTAGAGTGATCTATGAAGTACATCTACAAATTTTTTCAGAATTTTTCATGACTTTTGTTAATTGGTGTGCACGATGTGTGCACGAGAAACCCTGTGTACATAGGATATGTTGCCCATGTTATGGCAATATCTAGTGACATAGATATGAATGATGAAGATATTTAAAACCATGAATATGTGGAAAATAGCTGCGCTGGTCAACAAAGGAAGACAAAGAATCGATAATTATGTGGCACCACACCTACAGTACCATTATAGTAGTTACAGCTATATTAATGAAATCTTAGCTGCAGAAAGGCATCAAATATACTCTTATAACTAGTTGGTTTACCATTGTAAATTTCTTTTTAAGAAAAAATGAGCGAAGTATAGGAATCTACTGCCCCACTTCATCCTACTGAATTGCACGTATCTACTACCTCCATGAATAGTTGCACATACAATACACGGAGCTGAAGATCACAATCCACTGGACATCCAGAAATATCCAAATGTTGATATGTAACATCAAATGGTTGCTTCGCATACATCCAAAAGTTTTGAGGGTCAGGCAAGGTTAAAAAGCAAGTTAATACACGAAACAATGTCACTGTGGAGAAAGTAGCCTAAATGACAAAATATAAAGTTTCTACCCTCAACATAACACAAGACCAAAAGTGCAGAGACAGACCTAAAATAAAGAGGCGAACGGTTTCTACCGAAGGATGGCAAAATATAAAGTTTCTAACGAAGGATGGCGATGCAGAATGACCTAAAGGTCACGACATAGTAACTGAGTACAACTCATAGGTAATAGGTGCATGTGACTAAGAAGGGTTACCTCCCTAGCATAAGGACATCATCATTCTCGCTTAGCAGGTCTTGGCGGCCTAGCCATTCTTCCCTTCATTCATTCATTCATTCATTCTTTCTTTACTTTATTTCTTGTTTTCCTGGTGCTCTTGCTATGTGTTGGCACTTTGTTCTAATTTTTCCTTATCTCTAATGTAAGACAGAGCTCCTACCGTTTATTTGAAACAAAAAAAGAGACGAACGCTTGAGGAATAGCAGGTTAAGAACTTGGACCTAAAAGACAGACCTTGCAAGTTAGGACAGTATAAAACTAAAGCAATAAGACTGGGTAGAAGAAAAGGAATACGGTGCTTACCTTAATAGATACGTTGGCTTACGTCTCCACATCAAATTTCCTGTAATACTCTAGTCCAATAACCTCTATAAGAATATAACTGAGCAGACCAAGACCTGAGAGAGGACGCTCCGATGCCCCCACTTTGCCTTCCTTCTGTTCATAGGCTGCCATAGTAAACACAATTCATCAATGAAGAAAATGCTAGAGTGCAGAAATAGTTTCGGTTCACCTAAAAAATAATCAAGGATGCGATTGTGAGATATAGCATGAGGGGTGAAGCCTACAGAAGCAATGAGGAATTTTTTTTTTTAGATCAAGCAATGAGGAATTTTCCATATCCCTTTTTCTCTGGAAAGCAGGGAGAGTGAGAATTCAAGCCAAATTAACATTTAAAATGTGGCCACTTGTTCTGTTGCATCAGATGGTCCATTGCTACAGATGTGAATCAGATCCTGTGCACTAATTATTGACATAGCTGTCAGACACAAACACAATTGCTTAGCTCGGTTGTTTAATATATCATGAATGATATTTGGTGAAAATGGTACATACTAGAAAAGTTTCAAAATTCTGAAAAAATCATGGATGTACATATTAGCTTACCATCTACATATAAAATTTCATGATCAAATTCGTCCTATGCTAAGAGTAATAAAAGACAAACTTGATCATGAGCAGAATAGTTCCTATTCATGATCAAGTTTGTTTTTTGTAACTTCTAGTATAGGATGAATTTGATCATGAAATTTTATACCAGCTTTCACCAAATATTTGTGCAGATACGTTTCTCGTTGTTTAAGAAGAACTTTTATGTAGCTATTAAAATCCAGACCGAAGTTACGAGACGTGACGTCTGACGAGGGGGAAGACAACCTGAGATACATGCACCTTTCTTTTTTTTTTTCCCTATCGCCGTAAAGGAACTGACGGATCGTTATCTCTACTACTTTTAATTAGAAATTAGTGACGGTCATTCGTTTTTCTGTAGAACATCTAATCTGTTAGATCTGACATAAACGGCTAAAATGTTGTCGAGATATGCTCCGCTTGATTTATGTATGAAAGAAATTATACTTCATTGTATGACTTAGGATCCTTCCTACTTATATATATCATATTTATTAGGATTCCGTTGCAACGTATAGACACCCTACTAGTTAATATGTAAATATAAATTAATAGTGGTAGTTCGTTCTTCCTTTCTTCTTCTCTAAATAAAGTAACGCGTTGACATATAGTCCCTCAGTTTAGAAATATAAGGCCTATAATTTGAATGATTTTGTTCAGAAATATAAGACTTACAGGTAGATTTAATAAGGTTGTTCCTACTATATCCTTATTTATTCTCTATTAACTATATGTATTTATTAATTACCACACACATAAACTATCATCCCTCATCTTTCAAGAGAATTAAGTGGGGGTATCTAAGTCATTTTCACTCATACCTTTCTCAATTTCACCTTAATCTTAATCCTTGTGTAAAGCCAAAATACACCTTATATTTCTAAATAGAGGGAGTAAGCCGCAATATAAAAAGAAGACTAATGTATCTCTGTATTTCTATGTACAACCGTGTTCCCTAGCTAGACCATTACCACTTCTACTTCTACATAGTAACTCAAAAGTGTAATTTTATTTTTTTATAAATGTATCGTATAACTTGATTATTTAATTAAAAAGTATTTTTATTGTAACATACGGATACTTAACTGATAAAAATGAAACTAGAGAGCTGTCTTTCGTATGAGAAAGAGAAGGGAAAATAGTGGAGTCGGAAAGAAAGCAACGTCCTAGGGACCACAAGGTCCGTGTCTCCACAACATATGGAGACCGTGAGCCAATGCGTCCTCTTTTTAGGATATGAATAGTTTAATGCTCATGCGTTGCTATAAAAAATAAATATGGTAACGAAACATAATGCTTAAACAATAAAAAAAAATTATGCTACAAGATCAAACATCCATTTCTCCAAATTACATAAGTTTTTATAGTTTCTCCTCCAACATGAATTTAGGCATTCATGATATTGAAACTGTCGACGATTCGGGACAGGGTCCCCCGCCGAGCTTACTTGTTGAATGAGGGATCAACTCGAGGCCCCTTTTTCGCAAGGGTTATACGTCTGAGAGTATGCCGAGCAATGGAACGAAGGTATATCGGACAATCGTAAAGCGCGGGGTCGTTTTTATCGGTTCGACCTCTCACGGGAGATAATAACCCTACGTCCGATGATTGCACTAGTATGCGAAAGTGGGTTACAATGCGCTTGCTCGGGGGCCTGGCGATCCTAAGGACTCCGTAAGCAGCGATGTGTATAAGTGGGTGCGTAGTCTGAAGGTTCCACCTTTAATCCATCGTGGGAGGGAGTATTTATAGGAATTACAGAGACAAATCATTTATTACGGTAGCGTTCTTGTAGAGGACGTCTGTGAGCGATCTTGCCGCCGCCGCCGGAACCACGCGACGTGGGCACGATGGTATGGACCAAGTCGTATGGACCGTGGCGGCGCGGATCCGGCGCGCGATCCTTGAGTCGCCATACGTTTAATGCCACGTCGCCTTGTCGAGACCCCGAGTGCTTGCTTTCGGGGCGGGGTGCCTGGTCGGTCTGCATCGTTGTCCGGCAAGGGCATGGTCGGTTGGTCTTGGGATTCGATGGTCGTTCTCGGAACTTCCCAATCCCGACAGCTAGCCCCGAGGCTTAAGGGAAGTTCTTGAGATCGGACCTTCGCCTTAAGCCTCTAGACACATAGGGAGGATTGGGACTTTGCGGTGAAAAACTCTCGCAACATCCGAGCAACACGGCTCGGGAAGAGGATCTGCGGCGAAGAGCTCTGCGACATCCGAGCAACACGGCTCGGGGATCTCGCGGTAAAAGCTATCTGCGGCATCCGAGCGACCGCTCGGGGATCTCGCAGCGAAGAGCTCTGCGACATCCGATCAACACGGCTCGGGATCTCGCGGCGAAGAGCTCTTGTGGCATCCGAGCAACACCGCTCGGGGCGAGGATCTCGCGTGAACGACTCTTCGCGACATCCGAGCAACAAGGCTCGGGGATCTCGCGGCGAGGAGCTCTCGCGGCATCCGAGCAATCGGCTCGGGGCGAGGATCTCGCGGCGAATAGCTCTGCGGCATCCGGCGGCGGGTTCGGGGTTCGCAGGATCTCGAGCAACATTGCGGGGATCTCGCGGCGAAGAGCTACTGCGCATCCGAGCAACATGGCTCGGGATCTCGCGGCGAAGAGCTCTGCGACATCCGAGCAACACGTCTCGGGGCGAGGATTTCGCAGCGAAGAGCTGCGGCATCCGGCAAAGACGGCTCGGGGATCTCGCGGCGAAGAGCTCTGCGACATCCGGCGGCAAAGACGGCTCGGGATCTCGCGGCGAAGAGCTCTGCGCGCATCCGAGCAACAGGGCTCGGGATCTCGCGAGGATCTCGCGGCGAAGAGCTCTCGCGAGGATCTCGCGAAGAGCTAGCGATCCGAGCAACAGGCTCGGGGATCTCGCGGCGAAGAGCTACTGCGACATCCGAGCAACACGTCTCGGGGCGAGGATCTCGCGGCGAAGAGCTCTCGCGACATCCGAGCAAAGACGGCTCGGGGATCTCGCGGTGAAGAGCTACTGCGACATCCGAACAGCGAGGCTCGGGGATCTCGCGGCGAAAACTCTGCGGCATCCCAAGCATGAGTCAAATGCTTGAGGCCGGCGACGAGACATGCTTGAGCTGCGCATCTCGGACATGGACTAGACGCCCAGGGGAACTAACTGGCGCGGAAGAGACTTCGCGCCGGCGAAGGGCACGCCAGCCGGAACATGGACAGCCCGAGCGAAACGCGTGCTCGGGGGAAGAGACTCGCGCCGGAGCGAAGGACGTGCTCAGCGCGAACATGGGCGACCCGAGCGAAACGCAGCGTGCTCGGGAAGAGACTTCTTGCGCCGGCGAAGGGCGTGCTTCGGCCATGAACATGGATACCGGCGAAACGCGTGCTCGGGGGAAGAGACTCGCGCCCGAGCGAAGGACGTGCTCAGCGCGGGACATGGTCTCGGTGTGGCCTTCCGGATCAGTCACACCGGCCACGCCTTCGCCGGCGTAGCACACGTCGTCGTCCTCCACGTCGCCGAAGACGTAGAGGTCTCGATTGACTTGAGAATTCGGCATCCTCAGGGATTCCTCGCGAAAGGACTCAGTCGGTCCCCACGGACGGCGCCAGCTGTCGACGATTCGGGACAGGGTCCCCCGCCGAGCTTACTTGTTGAATGAGGATCAACTTGGGGCCCTTTTCCGCAAGGGTTATCGTCTGAGTATGCCGAGCAATGGAACGAAGGTATATCGGACAATCGTAAGGCGCAGGGGGTCGTTTTTTATCTGGTTCGGGCCTCTCACGGGGGAGATAATAACCCTACGTCCAGTGATTGCACTAGTATGCGAAAGTGGGTTACAATGCGCTTGCTCGGGGGGCCCTGAGCGATCCTAAGGACTCCCGTAAGCAAGCGATGTGTATAAGTGGGTGCGTAGTACAGAAGGTTCCACCCTCAATCCATCGTGGGAGGGAGTATTTATAGGGAATTACAGGAGACAAATCATTTATTACGAAGTGCGCTCTCAGAGAGGGCGTCTGCAGAGCGATGCCGCGCCGCCATTAGGAACCACGCGACGTGGGCACAGTGGGCGCGGACCAAGTCAGCGCGGATCGTGGCGGCGTGGATCCCGCGCGCGATCCTTGAGCCGCCATGCGTTTAATGCCAAGTCGCCTTATCGAGGACCCCGAGCTGCTTGCTTTCGGGCCGGTGCACGAAGGTCGGTCTGCATCGTTGTCCGGGCAAGGGCATGGTCGGTTGGTGCCGGGCTTCGATGGTCGTCTACGGGAATTTCCCAATCCCCGACAGAAACAATTTTAGAAATGATAATCTTGGTATATATCCCGAAAGATCTGAAAATAAACAGTTTCATTGCAACACGACTTGGATAATATTTTTGATCAAAACCTTGTCTATGATGTGAGTATTTTTCTGCAGACAATGTTTTTCGTGAGATTTCCGTGAGTTTTCTTAGAGTTTCGGCCTTTGTCCTTCTCCTTATCTGCGACAATAAGTATCTTGATGTTGCTTCTAGTGGTGGCTCTAGATAGTGCAACATATAGTTGCCCATGAGAGAAAACCGGTTTAGGGAGGTAGACACCGACATACGGGATGGTCTGCCCTTGCACTTTGTTGATTGTCATTGCGAAGCTAAGCCTAACAGGGAACTACTTCCTCTTGAAACTAAATGGGAACATCTCATCATCAGAGGGATATAGAGGTATTCGAGGTATAAACACCCTCTTTTATTATAGTATATTTTAAATAGTTATCGTTTTAGATATTGATATAGTCTCTAAAACTTAACTTTGATCACTAATTTTTATTATAGTATATTTTAAAAATCCAATAAAATTATAATATTATAAAAATACCTTTCGAGACGAATCTACATATATGATTTTCACGCATCCAATCTAAATATTTAAACAAATATCGATAGCTAAATTTTTAAAAGTTTTGACTGCATACATCCCAAACTGACAAGTTTTTATGAATCGGAGGGCGTAACATTGAACATAAAAATCTTTTGTGATTGCAGCCAAGTTTTTACCACATTAATGTGCTTAAAAGATTTGTGTGCGAGGCGTAGCCTTCGACAATCTTGCTAGTGATCTTACCCCAACTTTACTATTAACAGTGCTAGAGGTCGCAAAGCCCGCAATGACGATGACATGGAGGAGGTGCTAGGGCAAGCAATGTGTGAAAGTTTGGTTCCGACTAGGGGAGAGGAGAGTTGAAGGTGGATGCAAATGGGATTAGAGGGAGAGACCTAGGACATCCAATGGTTCAAAAATATTTGATTGTCTCTATAAAATTTTTGACTTAGTTGACTATAGATTTGGTATAAACTAATATAACTATATGAACAGATTATTTTGGTTCGACTGTATTTTACATAATGAATGAGACGGTGTCTTTAATATAATTCACACATGTGCAAGTACGAATTTTGCTTTGAAGAAAATCAATTGGCTAAAGAGGTAAAATGACGAGTAATGGAACGGTGGATACCTACACATGTGAGCCTCGGCCGTAATTAATTGGCATACTAGGGACTATTTGGTTGTCTGGTTCTATATAGTCAGACTCACGGGAATCAGTATTTGGTTGCTCGTTGTATCGCGTGAGTCTGCAATCACGCATGTAAAATAACTGTTTGGTTGCCTGCGTGACGGATGCTAGGCCAGCACGATATACAAAGCACTTCCAGTCAGGCTCGTGGGATACGAGCTCCATGATCGTTTCCCCAAAGTCAGGCTGAGACGGTGCAGGCTCCTGCGGCCAGGCTCGTACGAGACGGCAATCAAACAACTCTTAGATCAATGCTCGTGCGTTGCTACGAAAAATAAAATTGGTAACGAAACATAAAGGTCAAGCAATAAAAGAAAATTGTGCTACAAAATTAAACATCTATTTCTCCCGATTACAAAAGTTTTTATGATTTCTTCTCCGGTATGAATTAAAACCAAATATATTGTATGTAGCAATATATATGACCAATCTCAAAAATCAATCAATCATTTTTATCCCTTTTTTGCAATTTATATTACCAGCTCGCGTTCCTCTTCCTCTCGCCATGCTCGCAGCACGCGCTCTTCGGCGCCGTCGACCTCGTCATCCTCGTCGCCTCACTCATCCTCGTCATCCACCACCTTCGCACGGGCGACCTGTGGGCTTCCTCCGAGCACAAGATGCTGCTGCCAAAGCCACCACTATTCCGGACCACTGGCCGCTACGCGGTCGCGCTCGGGGCGTCCGCTATCTTCGCCGTGACGTCTGCCGTCCTCCTCACGCTCGCGTTCTTCCTCTTACCGAGCACGCCATGCACGTTGTGGAGTCCGACTTCCTCGTCGCCCACTTCGTCGCGCATGCCATGCCCATGTGGTCAGTCGCCTCGGAGAAAGGGGTCACCACCGCCACCCAGCCTTTGCACCTCCGCGTCTTCTGGATCGCCACCGCTCTCGGCGTCACGCTCTTCTCCGTTTCGACGGTGGTCCGCTGTGCCGATGGTTCGCTGCTCTTCCCAGATGATCCTCTCGCCTTTACCGGCCTACTCGTCTCTATGCCTCTGACATATCTAGCCATCATTGGCTTTACCGGCCATGACGCCGGAGCCCATGAAAATGAACCAGAAAACACCAGCGTCGAGACGCCCGCCACGCCGTGCGCCACGGCGTCGTTCCTCTCTCTCGCGACGTTTAACTGGATCAACCTGTTTATCTTCAAGGGGTATGCCAATGACTCTCTCACCGCCGATAACATCTCACCGGTGTCGTCGGGCAACCACGCCGAAGTGTCGTACGCTTTGTTCACGTCCAACTAGCCGGCGCTGGGGTCACGGCACCCGGTAGGCGTCGCGCTCTAGCTGTCCTTCTGGCTGCAGTTACTACTGACCGCGGTGCTCGGCCTTCTGCGCCTCACGGCCATGTACGTCGGTCCGTCACTTATTGATCAGTTCGTCGAGTTCATTTGCCACGTCGTCACGACATGGGAGATCTTGAATGAATTCACTTGATTGATTCTGTGAAAACTGTACAATATATATAAAGTACAAAAGGAATGATTAGCCGGCTATTAATTACTAACAATAATCAGGGATTTTACTAGAATAATCAGCCATATTTAGAGAGATATGGCTGGTTGTAAATCAGGAAAGAATAATTAGCTATAATGACCGACCATTATTGGAGATGGCGAGGGGAGAAAGGGAGGCTAGGAAGAATGAACCGCTGCCACCAATTGTAAATTTATATTAGTAGAGATGAGTTCAAAGTACACACGAACAAATTCAGGCTAATATATCCCGCTAGACATACCATGGCACGCGGGAGTTTCCCGCATTCAAACAAAACCCAAATGTTCCAATTGAGTTGGACCTTTGATATGAGTCACAAAAACCTGTATAAAAGCCTGTTTGTTTTAGCTTTTTTATTCTAAATTCTGGCTCTAAAAGCAAAATAAAAAACAAAAATCTATTTTAAAATCTGATTCTCACAATACAACCCATCTATATACACTAGAATCCACAATTAATTTCATATGTGTTTTGGGATTCAAACTTTTAGAGAATCAATTTCTCTACAATCATAATTCAGAATTAACTTTTAGATAATTCAAAACCGAGACAAACAACCCTATGCTGAGTCTAGTTGCAAACCTATCTGGTCAGTCTGGGCCAAAAAATTGGTGACAAAATCGTTGTACGCATAGCGATGCGCGCAACAAAAGATTGATCGCACTACGCACTGACGGCGTTAGCGGGCGTTTAACGGCCACCTAATCCTGTGTCGTCTCCTCGTCGGCTTTTTCCTCCCTGGAATTGCGTGGTGGGGACGGACTCTGCAACCGCCTCACATCCTCCACCACCGCCTTCGCCGCCCTTCCGGACCGTAGCCTCACGGGACTCTTCCTCCTCCCCGCCTATAAATCCCCACCCCCTCCTCTTGTCCTCCGCACAGATCCAATCCCCTCAATCGCATCACCCCTCGAACAAAAATCTCCGAGCGATCGAAGCGGAGGCTCTTCCAATCCTTCTCAAGGTACGCGAGCTTTCGATCGATCCCTCCCGACTCTGCCTTCTCCTCTTTGTGTCGTATAATCTGTGGTAGATGTGTGCGGGTTGGGACGGCTAGACGTGCCTATTCCTGCTTGAGTTTCTCATAATCTGTTGTGGACTTGCTGGTTTGGGGTTGAGATTGTGCGATGTAGATCAACGTTGCTCGTTGTGTTAGCGTTCTACGACCCGGTTGGTTCCGATCTAGCTGTGTGGCGCAAGGATTGCGATCGTATCAGCCGATTCATCTGGATTTGGTTCGTTTTTTGTTGATCCGCGTGATGGTGCATGGATATTTCCTCTGATTACTGTTGCTTCGGTTCGTTTAGGGTGCAGTTCAGGGTGATTCCGCTCGATTGTTGATTAATATGGGTTATTCTCCTCTAGATTTCTTATTCCCTACTGCTCAGGTTGCGTTTGGTTACGCCTACGCCTGATCCCATCAGCAGATACATGTCTTTGCTAATTTATTTGTTCACCCGCTCGGTGGTTCATCTAGATTTTGTATTCGAACTGCTTATCTCTGTATTAGCTCAACGAGGTTAAAGGTTGGTGTTGATAGGTCTTAACATGATAGGATGAGTCGTTTGTTTCAACTTCTTCGTATGATGATGTTGATTTTTTTTTTGTTTCAGATTTCGTCACCCTTAGAATATATTGTGGCCTTCTGATTCATCTATTGTTTGCCATTGAAAATTTCTGTTTATGGTCGCTTATTCTGAATTTGGTGTACTTTTTACAGATGCAGATCTTTGTGAAAACCCTCACCGGAAAGACCATCACCCTCGAGGTTGAGTCCTCGGACACCATCGACAACGTGAAGGCCAAGATCCAGGACAAGGAGGGCATCCCCCCGGACCAGCAGCGTCTCATCTTCGCCGGCAAGCAGCTCGAGGACGGCCGCACCCTCGCCGACTACAACATCCAGAAGGAGTCGACCCTTCACCTGGTGCTCAGGCTCAGGGGAGGCATGCAGATCTTCGTCAAGACCCTCACCGGCAAGACCATCACCCTTGAGGTCGAGTCTTCGGACACGATCGACAACGTGAAGGCCAAGATCCAGGACAAGGAGGGCATCCCCCCGGACCAGCAGCGTCTCATCTTCGCCGGCAAGCAGCTCGAGGACGGCCGCACCCTTGCCGACTACAACATCCAGAAGGAGTCGACCCTCCACCTCGTGCTCAGGCTCAGGGGAGGCATGCAGATCTTCGTCAAGACCCTCACCGGCAAGACCATCACCCTTGAGGTCGAGTCCTCGGACACGATCGACAACGTGAAGGCCAAGATCCAGGACAAGGAGGGCATCCCCCCGGACCAGCAGCGTCTCATCTTCGCCGGCAAGCAGCTCGAGGACGGCCGCACCTTGGCCGACTACAACATCCAGAAGGAGTCGACCCTCCACCTCGTGCTCAGGCTCAGGGGAGGCATGCAGATCTTCGTCAAGACCCTCACCGGCAAGACCATCACCCTTGAGGTCGAGTCCTCGGACACGATCGACAACGTGAAGGCCAAGATCCAGGACAAGGAGGGCATCCCCCCGGACCAGCAGCGTCTTATCTTCGCCGGCAAGCAGCTGGAGGATGGTCGCACCTTGGCCGACTACAACATCCAGAAGGAGTCGACCCTCCACCTGGTGCTCAGGCTCAGGGGTGGCATGCAGATCTTCGTCAAGACCCTCACCGGGAAGACGATCACTCTTGAGGTCGAGTCCTCCGACACGATCGACAACGTGAAGGCCAAGATCCAGGACAAGGAGGGCATCCCCCCAGACCAGCAGCGTCTCATCTTCGCCGGCAAGCAGCTTGAGGATGGTCGTACCCTTGCTGACTACAACATTCAGAAGGAGTCGACCCTCCACCTGGTGCTCCGCCTCCGTGGTGGTATGCAGATTTTTGTGAAGACCTTAACCGGCAAGACTATAACCCTGGAGGTTGAATCGTCCGACACCATCGACAATGTGAAGGCGAAGATCCAGGACAAGGAGGGTATCCCCCCGGACCAGCAGCGTCTTATCTTTGCTGGTAAGCAGCTTGAGGATGGCCGCACTCTTGCGGATTACAACATCCAGAAGGAGTCTACCCTTCACTTGGTGCTCCGCCTCCGTGGTGGCCAGTAAGTCTTCCGCCATGGCGCTGCTGCTGTCCCTGGGTTCACAAGTCTGTTGCCTCCGGTGCCCTCCAATGGAGCTGTCTGCGTGTCTGGTCCGTGTCCTTTTAATCTGAATTGCGTCTACCCGTGCGTTGTTTACCTGTAACGCGAGTCATGTGTCTATGTTTCGCCGTCTGCAATCGTTTGCTGCGGTGCAGTACCTTGGATGAACTATAATGAATAAGCGAACCCTGAACTATTGTGTGCAAATTCTCTCGTTCTAGCCTCTGTTATGTTCTTTTTTAGTCTGCTGTTCTTAAATATTAATGCTACTGATCTGATTTTGAAATACGTTTGCTTTATGTTGCTTGTTTTCTGCTGTTCTTGTTTAAGCTTTTAGGTTTTGCTCAAGCATCTGATATGATTTTGGAGTGCTTTCCGGTTATGTCAGATTCTCTGATTTTGGACTGCTGGATTGGTGTGCGAGTTGGGAATAACTAGACAGGGTAGCGTGCTATTGCACGTCGTGCTGTGTGGGCGTGGGAAAAAATCGACGAAAGGACGTAAACACGATTTTCAACATATTTCTTACTCCGGAAAACAGCAGAAATTGAGTTACAGGGGAAAAAATAGAGAGTAGCGTCTGTTGCACGCCGTGTTGTGTGGGCGTAGGGAAAAAATCGACGAAACGACGCAAACGCGATTTTCAACATATTTCTCCAGAAAAAACATGAAACCGAACTCGGGGAAAGAATAAAGAGTTAGAGTTGTCTGAATATCTCTTTCGGCGAATTATCTGGGAAATATCGGAGGCAGGGTGGAAAAACGAGGTGGGAAAACAGCCTAGAGGAAAAGGCGAAAAATTATTAGTGGCGACAACCTTTTTGAGTTGCTGCGTATTTACGGTAAAAACATTTTTCCTACCAAAAGCGGAGAAAGGACCTGACGTGATGATGACCTTCTTAGAGATGCTGCATATATTTACGATGGCGAAAACATTTTTCCGTGAAAAACGGAGAAAGGATCTAGACGTAAGGAGCGAGGACCTATTTGTTACATTTTTGAACCTATCCGCTATCCTAAAAAATTAGAAAAGGGTATGTCCGCGATTTGAATTTAACGGGGGCTTTTTTCGTAAAGTACCGCGCGAGGGACCCGAACGCGAAAAAAAATAAAAAATCTTTCCCTAACAAAAAATCACGAAGGACCTATCTGTAATTTGGAGAAATGTAGGGGGCTTTTCGCAAAAATGCCAAAGGTGACACGTGGACATGCTGAGGAGCGGCTGAGCCCAGACGCTATATAATGGCTAATATACGACACTTATAACTATCTTCACAGAAGCCCTTATCGTGCATAGGCTCTGTTTGGAACGCTTCTCTCTAGAAGTTATTTCGAACTGTTGGTTTTTTTATAGTCGAAGTCAAAATCCATTTGTACCAGAAGCTGTAAACTGGTCTAGATTAGCTTTCCACCGCTTTCATAAGTTGGGATTCGGATTTTGCCGTGAGAGTAGAAGAAAGTAATTTTCTTCTACTAAATATAAAATCTCAAATCCTATAAACCTCTTTAAGGGCATTCCTAACCCTCCACCTCAAATTTGGTGTCTATAAATTAATTACTGCCTAACTAAGTAAAAATCGATGTGGCATAGGAGTTAAGGAAGGAGAGAAGGAAAAATGAAAAAGCAAGTGTCTCATGCAAAAGCCCGGGTCGTGCGTGTCAAGACTCAAAAACTAGCAAAATCGGGTTGGACATTTACTTGCTTACCAAAGCTGTATTTGTGGTGCATGCATTGGTTTATTACTCTCATGCATTGCTTTATTGCTCTCTCCTCCTCTGAACACTACTTTCATGGAAGCTATGGGTTGGAAAAGCTATCGTTGGTTTATTCTTTCTCTCTCCTCAGACAGCTTCTTCATGGGCCAGCGCACAGGGTTGGGACTGCCCTAACCGAGTCGTTCAACCTTCGGCTTCACCCTTCACAAGCCAATCACCTTGCTTTCTGGGTCGTCTATGATGCCTTCTTTACCTCCCTCGATGCCTTCATCGTCTATCGCGTCGTCGTATCGTCCACACTCCTCGCCTACCGCTACAATCCCGGCCCACCTTAACTGGTGGAGTCGCCGTTTTTCACGGCAGTGTACATTCATTCCCCCTTCCTCCCTCTCTCCTTCCTCGGCTGCCAACGCGCGCTGCCGCCATTCCCGCCGTCCACTTGCTCACTTCTCCTGCCTCCCCCAACCGCCCAACTTCGCTGGTGTACTACTTACGAATGGAGCTCGGCCGGTTTATGGTGATGGACCCTCGCCTCCCTTGCTCCCCTCCTTCCTCCTCGCCGTTGCTAGCACCAACCGTCGTGCTCACCTCCTTCCCTTCTCCCCACCGACCTGGCCAGCGGTTGCCCTAAACCAGATCGATTTATTTGGGGATGGAGCTTGTTATCGATTTGGGGATGGAGCCGGAGGGAGAAGGGGATCAGGGACCAGATCCAGCGGCGCGCCGCTTCTTCACCCACAACGGCACTCTGGCGACCTCCTGCGTAACCATCCCTTCCTTGGTGCAAGAAGAAGATGGTGATGAAGAAGGCTGCTGGCCTCGACTCTG